>JAWWEE010000105.1:66561347-66610221 GCA_035221455.1 Xenops minutus | reverse complement strand
GCACAGCTCCAGAATTTGGGACACTTGGGAATTTTTTCTAGGTGTGGCAGGAGAGTTTAATGTGGGCATGAAGGGTCTTAGGAAAGGTTGCACTTTATAAAATGTATCATCTTTGCTTCAAGTCTGAGCATTTATTCGGAATTTGAATTAGTTCTGCTTGAACATCTAACTTATGGTACTCTTTGCACTGATGAAATAAGAATAAAAAAAAGATTTGTATCTTTCTGTGTCACATCATCTGTGAAATGTTTAAGTTCTGACTGGAAGAGGAGCACAATAGCTTGATTTCAGAATGAGTGTTTTTACATAATTAAAAATACCTAATGTGTTAAAAAATCAGAGACAAGCAATATGTACATACTTAATATGATTTAGGTAGTCAGTGTATTGAAAGCTGGTGATATTGATGCTACTATTTGCACTTGGTCTTCCAGAAAGTAGTTTTCTGCATTTTTTACATTCTGTTGTTGTCCAAAAGACAATTTTTAATCAAAAGCTATTTCAAGTTACAGAGATTATACTAATCCAACCTTTACCTACAGACTTGGAGGTGTTCAGGTTCATAATCTTGATTCTTGTCCATCTCTGCTTTTACTGAACTCCTAATTACCCTTTGCCTTCACTGATTGTCTTCAATAATACAATAGTGAGCGGATTTTTTGACATATTTTGTACTTGACAGAAGGCATAGAAAACTGTTCTCAATGACTTCTTAGGAAGAAGACCATGAAATTTGAATTGTCTTCTTGTTTTTATGTTTATGAAATGTAAAATACAGAAGCTGAGGACAGGCTGTGTGTATGTATATATATATATGTATATATAAAAGACTGTAGATGTCTGCTTGAACTCTTTAGGAAAACTGCCAGTTGTAGATGTGGTTGAACGACTTGGTAAAGAATCAACTATGAAAAAATATGGCTGCTTTATAAATTGCAAAATGGCAATGACAGAATCCAAATGTACACCAGAGAGGGCTATAGTCATCATACACAGCCTTGAAAATTATCTGCTCTTTTTCAGTTTTGGTTGGTTGGATTTTTAATACAAAGGTCGGTACTGCCTGCTTAGGCCTGGTGACGACACCTAGCTATAGAGAGCTGAGATAAAAAGTATGCCTTTTGTAAGACCTCATCAAACTCCCACCAGTCTGAAAAAATGTAATGATTAGTGAGTGATGTCCAACAGCTAACAGCCATAGGGAGCAAGAAATATGTTAATATAAAAATCCTTTCCTGAGTGAGGATGTATTTAGCTTTATGCAAATCTAAGTAGAATCCAAGATGCTTCTCTCCAGAATAGATACAGTGCCACAATGAAGGTAATGAAACTTTTGCTCATGGGCATAGCTGAGATATGGGAAACAGGTAACAACCACCTGCATTCCATGTAAAGCAGGCAACAGATTTGCAAATATTTAATTTACTAATGAAAAGACACTACAAAAACAGCAGTAGGCAAGAGGACAACACTGCGTGGAACTTCATTGCAGGAGAAGGATGTAGAAAACTACCCAGCTAAATGAAGAACTGGAAACCAGTTTTCAAGGTTAATAAGCAAATTTAAGTTGCAGTCACTATTCAAAATTTCCTATTCCATGTCAACAGCAGAGCAAGTAGCAGCAGGAACTGAGGATCAAGAGTGTAGGCAGCATTTGCATCATAGTCTTGGGTGTAATCCCCATCCACTCTGTTTGTTTCCCATAGTTCTTTCACAGTAGAGAGAGAGTAATGTGAAAGTTGAGGTAGCAGTTGTGGAGTCCTACTTGCTACTTATCCAGCAGTCTCCCATCAAAACACAGGGTTTAGCACAATAAAGTTTGTTCTCTTAGTCAGTGTCAGGCTGTTTGTCAGCGAGGTATGTTAGCTGAATCTAGCTACTCAGCCTCCCGTGCTTTCCAGTGTCTGTTTGGTTGAATCACGCCATGAGTGACACCATGACACATTAGTGGGAGGATTGTTTATGAGTAAAAGGGAAACAAATTTGACACTTGAGTTTACCATGTGTTGGGAGCACAGATGCTTATCACTGCCAAATGCGGAGAGCCGAGGTCAAGGAAATCTGTCAGGGAAAGCAAAGCAGCCTTCAAGCAATTTTTTTTTGACTGTCTGGCAGCAAACATGCATGAAATACTGTTACAGTTGAGCAGGGTACTGCTCTCCTTCCTTTAGTCCCTTAGGACTGCCTAGTCCCCTTCCTCATTCCAGGATCAAATGAGACATTGCAGAGTATGCTCCTCTCGCATCTTCCCCTCTGCTTCATGAGTTTCCCATGGGACCTCAGCCCCTCTTTTCTGAGAGCTAGTGACAGCAACAGCAACAGTGGGAAGATGTCCCCTTTGGATGTCCTTTTGCTCTCCCTTGCATTCTTTTTGCTTGCTTCTCTACCAGGCCAACCCTTTCTCATTTTATGCTTCTGTATGGGGAGGTGTAGCTGTGGAGCAGGCCTGCTCAGCGTGAGTGTACTGATATGTGCGCAACCTGGGGTAACTCTTAATGGTAATTAAAAAAATACAGATATTCCTATGTTGTATAGGGTATAGGCGATCCTGTGACAAAAATTGGAAAAGAAGGATTGCTTGGACTGGACTGGGCTGTGTGGTTAGATAATAAATTCTACAAGAAGAGTAAAAGAGGTGGAGATCGTTCAAAGAGAAAAGCGCTTTCAGATGTAGTGGTGTCTTGAGTAAAGAGAAGGAGATTATAGGAAGACAGAGAACATGTGACAGAGAAACTTTCAGAGATCTGTGGAGAGAGAGAATGCAAATGCTGTAATGGAAGAATGCAGAGGATACTGGAGATCAAAAATAAGAAAACCAGGTTAAAGCAAGAAGCCAAACCAAAGAATACATTTCTAAGAACCAAAAGGAGACAGGAAGGGGAAAATTTAAACCTCCCATCCCTACCAAACAGAAGAGGAAGTGACCAGTGAGATAGATAAAAGAAAATATAAATATATTTGCATAGTAGATGGAAAGAATAGTTACATGATGAAATGTAAATTCATGTTAGTGGTGAAACATAATCCATTCTCTCCTTTTTCTCTGTGGCTACTAAGTCCTGGAAGATCTGTGTTTTCTGCTGTGTCTGAAAAATTCTCCTGTGTCTTTCTGTTAAGGAAGATACTCAAAGGAAGCAGTGCTGTATTTTGGTTGATTTAAACCACTTTGTGTAATGCGAAATGCAAAATTAAATGGCATGGATGTACCATCTCTGTTGTTTAACGTGAATAAAAGCTAGTGTGCTGGGGCAATGTTTGAGCCCACAATAAGTGCAGAAATAATGGAAATGTTGCGATGGATATACCCAGCAGATCCTCTCATTGACTGAAGCATCATGTTTCTTCCCGTGTCCTAGCCGTGTTGAACATGATTCCTCAAGGAGGATGAACATTTCCTCCTTGGTGAGGAGGCTGAGTGTTTTATGTCTGTTTTTCTCATTCCTTTCAGGGATCTCTTGCTGTCTGTGGCACTTGGCCAGGTACTCTCCCTCCTCATCTGTGGCATTGGTCTCACGAGCAAGTATTTGTCAGAAGATTTCCATGCCAACACACCTGTTTTTCAGAGCTTCCTCAATTATATCCTTCTATTCTTGGTCTATACAACAACACTAGCCGTCAGACAAGGTAAGTGTCTTTCTGAATCAGTTTTGTAGAAAACAGCAAGGATAAAGGCTTTTGCAGAACAACAACAAGCAACATGATTTAGACACATACCCCATTAACATTTCTTACATATGTACAGTACCTAGTAATACATGTTGGATGAACTGAAAAAAACCAAACCAGCAAGTCTTCATTAGCAAAGATTGAATTGTTAGATGTCAAGGATTGGGGTGCTACCTAAAAGCTAAAAGAAACATCTGTACTTCTGAATTCCTAGTTTTTCTTATGGAAATGCTCCTCTTAGACCACAGCCATATGCTAGGGATTCATTTTGGATTTGTCAGCATGCCTTGCTGGGAAATATTAGTCCGCTTTACATCTTGCACAGACTAAGGAGAGCTCAGATGCAAGCAAAGGAGAGCTTGCTAGTTCAGCAATTCAGTAGTTCACCTATTAGAAAGAAATAGCAGCCAATTCTTAACTATTGGGAAGTAGGAAATGAAGGGAGGGAATTTGGGATGATACCTCTCTGGAGTGTTGTGTGGACAGAGCAGCTCTACGGTCCTGCCACTGCTTTGCCACAGGGCCTGTGTAACCAGTCTAACCTCCAAAACAAGAAATGCGTTATAGTGTGCTTTGATATTGTGTATCTAATGATCCTCTGTTTTATTACCTGTATATAAGATGGGGGGGGTGTCTTTTCTGCACAACCCTCCCTTCTTTGAGATTTCATGTCTACATGAGGTGTGGGAGGTGAATGCATTTAAGTACATTTCTCACCCACTCTTTTTTTTCTTAATCATTTTATTTATTCACCTTCACAGAACACAGATTAGAAAAAAAATAAAAGAGAATACCATGTGTTCCCCTGACATATGGAGAGAAGGGCTCTATGGAAGAAAAGAGTTACAAAATATATTTATCAACATATTGAAATGTTCATGTTTTCTTACAGGAACAATTATTTTTGGATCATTCTTTGTTGTTACATCTTTTGATGCTTTGGGAACAATCCTGAAACTTAAGTTCTTCATTTATAGTACAGTCGTGTGATACAATGCTATAAATTGTTTCAAAGCAGCAAAGACTGAATCTCCATGCAAAAAAATGTACAGTCAAAAATATACCACTATACTTCAGCACAATGCACTTAAATGTGTTACAACTTAAGTTTTATAAACATTGGTCTCCGTTGACATTTTTCAGAGGTGATGAAGGAAAATCTGCAGAGATTTTCTGTAAGATCTGTAAGAGCCAAATCTGTTGGCTCTTACATAAGGAGAGATTGCTCAGGCAGTGTTTCTCTGTCTTGGTATTTCAGTTTGTGCAGGGGGAAACATTACCACATACTTTGCTCTGCAAAAGGTTTAAAACATGTTATTAGTAGCATCTTTCTGGGGAACTGTGTTTAAAAATAATTCTTCTGAGCGGAGGATTGCTTAGATGTTCTTAAGTTCTGTCCCAGAAATGTCCTTCTTGGGACTGATTTAGATACTGTGAAAGGCAAGTCCCTATGACTTTTAAATAGATTTTACTTTTTTGAAAATGCTGGCTTGTGAGAGTATGCATACTGCATGCTACTATCCATTACAGGGGTTTATTTAGAACAATGTTTGATACCTGACATATATTGACATTTAAAAAATTATATTAAGCACTCTGCTTTACACATATAAAAATAAGTATTAAAACAGTACCTTGTAAATAATTTTCTGGCTGTCCAAAAATACAGTGGTGGGCTAAAGAGAATTTGTCAGAGCCATCTGTTGTACTGGTAAGATAGGTTTTGGAACTAAATGGGAAAGTGTTAGGGATATGTGGAAAATATTTTCTGGGCAAGTGAGAAGGGTTGGGGAAGGTGTTTGAACAGGCCTGTGGTTGAATACAGACCATACGAACAACCAGAACATATTTAAAGCATACCAGTGGAATAGTCTGGAAAAGCAGCTCTCAAAAAAAAAAGAAAAAAAAAAAAAAAAAGTTTGCTCCAAAAAAGTCCAGAACAAAATTAGCTATAGAAGCTATGAAAGCAGTGGTCCAGGCACTCAGCATAACATTCCTGCTGGATGGTATAGTACTACACATTCAACTTATTTACTTGGTATTTAATATTGCCAAGTGATTGAGCCTGACATTGTCTTTTTGCTTGTGTATTTATTCAAATTCATTATCTGTGTTTGTTCCACTAAGACAGTTTTTCTAGCAGCTCTAATCATTTGGCTTCATGAACAGATGGAAATCACATAATAATGGTATTAATTTTATATGGAATGATTCTGTTCTGAGTGTTGAGAACATCTGAAGGCTTTTTTTTTTTTTTCAAATGTATTTCTTCTACTCTCTGTGCAAGATTGATGATTCTTTAAATTGTCCTCTTTATCCTTCAGAAATCAAACCATCATAAGTTGATTGGTAGTAAAAAATAACTGCATCCCTTTGTCTTTTTCTTTCCCTGCTTTCTTAATCTCTGAGGTTTTTGCTGAAATGTACCGTTTAAGGAGATGTCAGTTGAGGTAGGCAAAAAAACCCTTAATTCACTCTAGGACTGAAAGCTGTAATTTCCTGAGACATAAAGAATTCTTATTTCTTTAGAGACTTCTTCCAAGTTTTGATTTACCGTGGATGCCCTTTGACTTAGCTGTCCCTTGATGTTCATATCATCTGGTATGTACTCCCTGAGTGATAATGAAAAGGTAGAATTTGCACTGGTCTCTGAAAATCATCATTAGCAGATGATTAAAGCTCCTGATTCCTGAGCTTTTCTGACTAAAGCCTTCTGCAGTGAATGTTCAGCTTTCAGCAGCTAAAGTTAGCCCATGGGAACCAGCAGCTTCCACTACGTTTTTATATTGTAGGTTGAGATTTTTTTTTCTCCCCAAAAGAATTTTAACACAACACTTTAATGGGTGCAAAGGTTAGCACTAGCACCTTGCAGTGAATCCGCATATCATCAGGTAGTGCGGGAGATGCACAATCCTGCAGGTATCACAGTCCTTGAGTATTTTAAGCTTCGTTTCCATGTTTAAAAAAAAAAAGGAAAAAAAGGAAAAAGCTTGTGCTGTAGCTCTAAATGGGAAACCAGTTTGAAGGTAGACTAAATAGTTTTAAGCAGTGAAGTCCATGTAAGTAAGCCTTTTCAATATTATTGTAATTTTTCTCTCATGGCCAGAAATAAAAAGTGACAAAAGCATTGAAGGAGATCTGTTCTTTTCAGATTTTCATATGAGCCCTAAAACATGGATACTGCTCTGGCAGAGGTCATAAAGAAGTTGTCTAAACCGGAATTTTTCTGATGCAAAATCCAACCACCATTTCTATCAGTTGAACTTTAAAGTTCAACTATGTATCTGGAATTTATAAAACTTTCTCTTTTTTGCCAGATATTTTAATGCCTTTTTTTTGGGGGGTGTGTGTGTTTCAAAATTTATTTATTTTTTTTTTGTTATGTGTAATTTTAAGTTGAACTTATTATTGCACCAAAGAGATAAGTGTGAAGATTCTTCATAGTTAGGAATGCACCAACTCAAGCATGCATAGATGATGGTATCCACTTACACACAAAGAGGTATCCACTAGAACACCCAGTCCAATGCTCATTAGTGCACTCATTCTGAGGTCTGAATATTATTTCTTAGGAGTTTTCTTTCTGTGAGAATGATACTGTAAAATTAATGTCACTAATGCAACATTTTAAATCAAGAATATCATTATATTTTATCTGGCTGGTATGTCAAACATTTAATAGTCAATAAGGACCTCCTCATTTCCTTCTCTTGAGGTTCTCCTCTCATGCCTGTTGTTGTTACAGCCAAAACTTATATTTGTCCATGGTAACACCTCTGAGCTGAGAAGAAGATTTTAACACATATCATCTCATCTCACCTCAGTCTCCTCGTCAGCAGAGGATTCTGCTCAACAAAATCTTGTCAGGATACTTCCATATACTCCTTTGGGTTGTGTGTTATTATCAGTCAAGGAAAAGAAAAGCCTTGGCTATCAGTCAGAAAAGCCTCCTATCAGTGAAATGGAGCTGTGGGACGTAGAGCTGGTGGAGATTATTTTTAGCACCTTAAAAAGCATTAAGTGGGAAATTGTCCATAGTGAGCCAGAAGGTGTTAATTGCTAACAGTCAACATGGGTGCAGTCACGCAGTCAAACAGCTTACCACAAAAAATAAATTACTTTTAAAGGCCACATGACATATGCTACAAATGAAAACAACACATCTACCAGACATCATTAAAAAAAAGAAAAAAATACAAAAAAGCTATTTTTTGTTATTCTGAAAAACAGGAAATGAGGGAGCAATGGAGGTGTCTTCTGCACAGAAGGGGACCATAACACCTTAAGGACAAGATTCTCTGCGACTAGGACTCCACATTGCAAGCTGTTCTTTTAATTTTAGCGCAAAAAGTTACTGAGTATTTTCATTGCACCATTACTGAGGGATGGCAATAATTTGCTAGTTCAGAAATGTTTTTATGAATCTCTATATCTAGATGAATTCTGCTTTTAGGCCAAGTGATGAGGTTAAAGCATATGCCAATGAAAATATGGTTTTCTCCTAGAGCAACAGTAATGTCTTAGATTTGACATATGCTCAAATGTGATCTGTGCCCCTGAGTCAGCTGGAGAGTCCTGTGAGACTATTAAGATTGCAGACCTGTTACTGGAATATCATTTTTTATGCATTTCTATCTTGGATCGGTTTATGACATTAGTATCTCAGCCATATGTAAATTCCTGATTTATCTGCAATTCAAGTGTGTATCTCCATTTAGATACGTGACACCCCTCCACAACAGCCTTCCTACTTCACCAAAATTGGCCAAAACCAGCTACTTGAAGGAAAGTAGAGCACTGTATAGGAGTTGCTTTGTTTTACTGCAGTGCTTGTCAGCTATTTATTGAAAAATAGAAAGGGTAAATGCCTCTTTTTACTTAATTTCATTCCACTAGCAAATTATATTAACACAAAGCTAGTATTACACACTTAACTTCAGTATATATAACAGAATTTCTTTTATATTAACACTTTTTTTTGTTTGGTTGGTTGGTTGGGGTTTTTTGTTTGTTTTGTTTTTTAGGTTTTTTTGTTTTTTGTTTTTTGTTTTTTTTTTTAGGTTTTTTTGTTTTTTGTTTTTTTGTCAATTGCCCATAAGAACATGCCTGGGAAAAAAAGAAATACATGATTTAAGCTGATCAAACTGTACTAGATATCATGTACTTTGGACAATGTGTGGTGTACCATTGAGATGAATGTCTTCTGGAAAGGCATTATCCCATCAGAATTTTCAATGAGAAGCCTTCAGAAATAAGGGATGAAGATGATAGGGAGTGATTTTGACTGGAAAAGATCAATTTCATCATTGTTCAGTTTCCTAGGTATGCTCATGCCACAGCTGTGGAATAAAGAGCTTGGTTATTCCTCCAGTGTTGAAAAAAAAATATGCACAAGCTGCAGCCAAGTAGCTTTATGGTTCTATCTGCCCATAATAGAAGTGGTGTTTGGTCCCTCGAGGGAGCAATCCGTCCCACACACTGGCCTGCAACCACATTGCAAGAAGCTGTGATGCTGCCCTTGAAGCGCAAGGAAAGGCAAGCTGGCTCATCTCTGCCTTTTGACAAAGTTATGTAGAAATAGGACAAGGGGGAATGTCTTTAAACTGCAAGAGAGTATAAATTAGATACCAGGAAGAAATTCTTTACTGTGAGAGTGATGAGGCACTGGAACAGGTTGCCCAGACAAGTTGTGGATGTCCTGTCCCTGGGAGTGTTCAAGGACAGGCTGGATGGAGCTTTGAGCAACCTGATATAGTGGAAGGGTGTTCCTGCCCGTGGCAGAGAGGCTGGAACTGGATGATTTTCAAGGTCTTGTCCAACCCAAGCCATTCTGTGATTCTGTGAGTCCTCCCAGTGCAAGGGGCCACGCTAACCCTGGGTTGTAAAAATGAAACACAGCAGCCAAACATGGCTTGGGACCAGTGAAAAATAATGACGTCCAGGTCTTTGGTATTCTCATAGCAGTGCTGCAGAATGTCCCTGCTGTGTTACACGTTGCTGTCTGCAATGTGCTTTCTCCTAATTACTCTGGGCTTCTAATTAGAGATGCCAAACTGTGTGGGATATGTTTATTATGAAAATGGTCAGCCAAACAGTCCTTTTGTCTGGGGTTTGAAGAGCCCTTTTCAAATTCAGAGGGAATTCTCTACTCTAGGAGAAATGAAGCTAGAATGCTGCCTATTTACAGCCATTTCAAATGGCTAGGATCTTTTTTGTAATGTGCAATTTTCAGTTTTGGATAGCGTGCTCACAGGAGAGAATTATGATGCATTATGTATTTAGAATTTTCCTATCACATCATGGACACCACAGCAAGCAAGCCAGAAAAAAAATGGTATTACTAGAGCCAGATTCCTGTTCGGTTCCATTTACATAATAATTGTGTTTGAATTTTTGCTCTACTTTCAACTGAGTTTTAAAAATTTCCTTCTATAAAATGGTGAATGCTTCTGCTCTCTCTACTGAATGAACTTTTTACTCTGGTGGGTGATAAGAATTCAGTGACATGTTAAACTTTTCAGATATGTATAGTTTTCATACAGGACCTTGGGATCTTATTCTTTATGATAATTGCCCTAATCACAGAATTCCCTTTCCCCGTCAAATGAAGTCTTCTTGCATTCTGAGCCATAATACAGAAACAGATGCAATTTCATCACAGTATGATTATTCCACATAGCTGGTAGAAAGAGCATAAAAAAACTCCCAAAAAATGATAGACCATGTGGGTGATACAAAGTTAAAACCAGTAGAACTTGACCTCTCTGCTTTTTGATTTGTTTTGCTATTCCTAGCAGAGAGGTTGGGTGGTACTTTTTAATACTCAGGGGTTTTTGTTGTCAGCTGTCCTTGTTACACTGAGCAGGAGACAGATGCTTTCTGCTCTGGCCTGTTGCTCCTTTTCACCCACACAGAGGGCCAGTCGTCTCAGGGCTTAGTCAATTTTCATTCTCATCAAATGTCTTTTGCTTTGCCAGCTGTTTAACAAGGTACAAATAAACACAGAGAGGAATCCTGGCCCCAAACATAGGGAAAATGTGCTGGCAGGTAAAGGCTCAAAAAGCCCCTCAGTTTTTTCTTTCTAGTGTTGTTATTTCTCTCAATGAGGTGCTCCTGATTGTTAGGTTAGGTACCTGCTGTCTGAACCCACAGCATGCATTCTGTGTTACAGAATATCTATCCTTCTTTTAATTCTGGCCAAAGCAGGACAGTCCATTCTCTTGCATCATATCACTGGAATAAATCATGACATCCCACAGCACATACAAGCTGAAAATTGGAAAGCACTGTTCCTTTAGGATGCAGGTGGCATCAGTTAAGCGTGAGCACTGTATGTCATGGTTTAATGATGCAAACACTAATACAATCATGATAACCCCAAAGCAATAAAAGGCCAGGCCTAATCAAGCGTCCGTGCTGTAGCATTCTCTGCTGTAGTATCTCTTGATCCCTGATGAAGCTCATTCAGTCCAGAGAGGCCTCTTGTTTTACTAGGTTGCTTTCAAAATAGCTTTGATGCTCAAAGAAGTATTCTTTGTGCCATCAGAGACAAAGGCTGCAAGAGTGTGTTAAGTGAAAGGATAGAAGCACATCCTGTGCTTTTTCCTGTGCCTGCTGATGCAGGCAAGAGCACAGAAAGAAAAGGGCATTTGTTCTCTTACCATCCTCTTGATCTAAGTGAGGAAATAGGCAGTCTTGTCCACTCAGAGGGTAAATTTGTTCTAAGGTTTTATATGAACTAGAGATACCTCTCCTTGTGAAAAAGACCCTGGAAGATTCAAATTGGCAGTTCAGGGCACTCTCACTTCGGGAAGCTCAGACCCAGTCATTTTTCTGGCTGCTAAGTTTAGACCCTCAACCAGTACCTTCTAGACACTCCATTCAGATTTGCACCATGGTTCAAAGACTGGTGTGTATTTTTTGAGAGCAAACCTTCTAGGCAGTAAGTGCAGTGAGCATGAAAGGGATGCTGATCTTTAGGCTGGCCAAAGTCCTGGGTGATGAACCATATTTGCATCAAGATGCTGTATCATAGCTGTGAGGCAATGTCTATACTGAATATACTCCTTCAGAAAAAGGCAGTTTTACCCTGGAGGTAAATGTACATTCATTTTAGGAATATTTAGCCAGCTGTGGTCATTCCTTGCCAGTAAGTCCATAAATAGGAGCCACAGATGCAATAAAATGGGAAACAATATAGTTACTCAGCTCACAGCTGCAACATCACAGATAGCTAGTGGAATTTATCAGAATCAAAAAATCATCACAATGTGGCATTTTATTTTATACTGTTATGCTTTTCTTGGTGATGCCATCATGTAAATCTGAGACTTGATGCATGTCTGCAACATATATTTGCAAGCATTTATGTTTGGATCAGGATTTAGATTTTGTGACTAAGCCTGGGAAGCTCCCTCCTTGCTAACTTTTCCAGGAGCCCTGCCAGCCCTTCCAACACAGTGCTAATCTGAACACAAGTCTGTGAGTTCCTCTTTGAGAAGATAAACCTCATCACTGGAAGGATGAGTGGGCAGGCTTAAGGAAGCTCTGAGGGAGTGCAGTTTGAACCACTCGTTCATCTTGCTGCTTGATTTTCATCCCCATCTGTGCAGCTGCCATTACATGTATTTGTACTACAGATTTGGGTAGTAGGGGCACAGATGTTTTAAGTAAAAGAATCAAGGCTTTTGAGCATGTGAAAAGCCAGGTATTATACGGTACAGTCCTGGAAGTGCTCAGATACCATGGCAATGAGCACATACTGAGCTTTGAAATCTAGTCCACACTATCAGAGTATTGCACAGGGATGAATGTTCTCAGTAATTTTATTTGAGGGAAAAGAAACTCCCTATCTAGCCCAGATTGCCTCACAGTATGTCAAATAATAAATTGCCTCTTAAGGAATGTGAGCTGAATCACAAACATTTATTTTTTTTTTTAGAATTAAGGGATAACTGTCCTTTGTAATGTTAGTATATGGGTCTGACACTTGTTAATACATAAACATCTCAAGTACTGTTTACAAAACCAACCATCCCTTCCCACTTCAATGAGGAAAGTTAATGATTCTGATAAAATAATATACCCTTGATCCTACAGCTGTAAGCAGAATGCAAGGGTTGTCTCTGCCACTTCATGCAGTATCAGTATTTCCCTGAGATTTATTGAATATTTAAACATTCATCAATTCAAACAGCTAGCCAGAGTAGCGAGATCCATATTCAGCACACGTAGCTCCAGCGTTCATACAGGAGATTTGAAGTGTGGTTACAAGATGATAACTGTATTGCCTGAAGGAGATAAGTCCTGCTCTGCCAGAATGGTCCTTTGTATGTAATTAGTGTAAAAATTCAGAAGAACAGAGTTTATCCTTGAGATTGTCTTTCTCATTAAAAAAGAATCATAATGAAGAAACAAAGTGGTTCCTGCAGTGAATCGGATTGACTTCCTAAGTTTTCATTAAATCAAAGACTCAGTATCATCCCATTTTGCAGAGCCAAATTATAAACTGTATACAAGACTTGCAGCAAAGTCCCTGTGAAGATCATCCTTTCTGAAGGTTTGGAAGTACTACCTTTTTTAAAATAAAGGACATGAGACAATATGAATCAAGGGAATACAAAGTTATGCTAGTTAGGATAAAGCTCTAATTTCAACTTATTCTTCTATCTGGCACTTAATACTTAGTCCTAACACAAGCAGTGATTTTCTCTTCTGTCATATCCATTATGACCAGGGTAATTCATATAATTACTGTTACAACTAAACACATCTTTCAGGCAAAAATGGACAAATATCCCATAAGTTTATCTACGGTTTTGTAAGCATATTTTTTCATTTATATTTGGCTGAGCTGTTAACTATTGGCATATGGTTGCTTTGAACTTCTGTTGCATTTCTGAATGATAGTGCTATAATAATAATAGCAGCTTCATCTGAAAGAATGTTTACAAATGTAGCACTCAGTATGCAAGTTGCAGTTGTGCTGTATGCTCTCCCTTCTGCTCATAAGCTGCCAAGCACAGGTGGGACCTAGTCACTTCTGGAAGATGCTTAGGATGCAGGGACCTGGGGACTCACCTGTTGGCTTAGGTGTCCCTTTGCAACGTTGCTCCACAAATCCTGAGGATCCTTTAGACCCAAGTCACTACAGAATAGAGCAGCAGAAGGTCGTTAGCAACCAGCTCTATTAGAACCTCCCCCTACATTATTTCTCTTGATTTAGCATTAAAGAGAAAATGAGAAGGATAATACACGCTGTCTAGCAGCCTCCTCCCTTTCTTGCACATGTTTCCCTAATGAGAGGAGGAGTCTTTGAGGGGAAGGTGAGAGCTTTGCTGACAGCAATAGTGAGCGCTCCAAATATATAGGGGAGGGAGAGACCATGTGCATATCTCAAAGGAACACTTATCCTTTAGTTTTCAGTTAAATGACAATGACAGTAAATTCACAGGGATATTTTTGTGACTTACAGAAATACAGCAAATAAGGTTTCAGAGGAAAATTATGCATCTGTGTCTTTTCTGAGTTAAATATTCATGAGCTTCCTTCTGTGCAGCTACTAGAATGTTTACACAGTATCATTTGTTCATGCTTCTCAGATTATCTGTCTGTGATCTGATGCTTGGTTTTGTTTTGGTTAATTGTAAGAGAGGTTCTAATACCCTAGAGCAGAAGTGGACTGTCACTGTTTTAATAAAATGGATCTGCACTTAGTTGCAGCATTGATGAATATAAGTGAAGGAGTTGCATGTTCATGACAATACACTATGATATATGCAGTTTGTTTTCATTGCTATTTGAAATCTTTGTTTTGAACGTGCTTTTGAGTGTCCTATTAAAACTTCAGCTGCTTGATGTGGAAAAAGAGCAATTAGTGCCTTTATTTCCTGTGGTTGTAATGTAAGAGGTTTGTTTCCATTTAAAAGACCTGAGGTGGTTTGTGTTCATTCATTCCGTGCACACACATTTAATTATACATGCATGCATATAAAAAGACCCCAACTATGTATTATCGGTAGTACTTATTTTTACTATTATTTTATATTCCTCATCACTTCAAGATCCCAGTGAACTTCATGTTTTCCTGAGCTAGGCTTCATGCTCATTTGGACAGGCATATGCTAAGAAACAGTCCTTGGTGTAACCAGGAACATCTCATGTCCACTCACAGCTTTTACAACAATTCAAAGAGATGAAATGCCATAAAGGGGACAGAAACTTGCCATGCTTTCCATGGGAACCAAGTTGCCAGTGAGCTCTTTCCAAGCATGGAGGTGAATTCCTGCATGCATGGATGCTGATGAAGGACGCTATGGAGTCTTTTGCAACAGTGTGCTGAAATCATGGGTTAGATTTTCTCTTAAGACAAAAGAAGTTCTGTGTTAAGACTGTATACCAGAACTGAAGAGAGCAGCAAAAACACTTCAAGGACCTCAATGAATTTCTGATGCTCTCATGACTGATCCAAACCATATATTGTAAAAATGCATGTTGGGAAATAGTTCCTGCTAAAACTGGAGATAAGAGGTCTCAATAAATTTGGCCATTGGACCAGGCAGCCAGCACACCCTGGGTTGAGATCATTGGGTTGAGTGCTTTCTAAGAAAGCCAGGTAGCTGAGAAAGTGGTAGGCTGACAGGAGCTGAAATTACAGAGGCAGCTTCACAGTAAGTGAGAAGTGAGAGACACCTGAAGTGGAGGCTGGAAATGGTCCTACCCTGGTGCAGTCCTGAGCGCTGGTGGGTGAGAAACTACAACATGTCAGGTGGGAAAGGGAAGAAATCATGTCAAGGGACAAGCACATTGTATCAAAAAGCATATGCCCTGATATTTTAGCTCCTGTTTAGATGATAGCAGGAGTGGCATATATCACTGTCATGTCCCAAGTGACATCTTCTTCCCATCAGTGTTTTCCTTTACCTACAGCAGGCTGCCTCTCTCTGTGGGAAAGTACTCTCCTGAGAATGTAAAGGGAAAGTAGTAATCACTGAAAGTTACTGGACAGAAACAAGGCTAAAACTTTTCTCGACATTTCTCCCCTCACTGCAGCTGTAACACTGAAATTGCATGGATAATAATACGTGGAAATGCTTGTGGATCTCCAGTACATGATGATATGAGATCTGCACATTCAAACTCACCTTCTTTTTCTCTGGTTAATGAAGTATTAGAAATGTGGGAATACAGCCACTTTTCATTTAGTGAGGATTTTGAATGTGTTTGTTTCTTCTATTACTATTTGCTTAGAAAACATAAAAGAGTCTGTTTTTATCAGAAGAATATATCTCTGAAGTATGGAAAAAAACTAAAATCAATAAAAAAGAAAGTAGGGCTCTTTTTTCTTTAAAGGATACGGCATGCTGCAGAAAAGAAATGTGTTGCTGTTTCAAGGTGAGAGAATTCAAGTCATATCTCAGAACAACCTGCTTTTAAGAAGACAAATGACTTTGGTATTTACTGCAGTATTTTTTCCCAGTAATATAATAACTGTTGAATAGGATCCCTTTTCAAAATAGAGAGCACCTTTTCATTATGCAGCCCATTGAGATAATTATAAGATACAAGGCAACACAAAAGTTTGGGCACGTATCCATAACTACTTCCTCTTGTATATGTTTACATTTCTATTCCCAGAAGTGTATGATTGCAAGGAAGAGCTCCCAGAGTGTCTGTGTAAGAATTGCACCATTACTATGCCTTGACAATAGAAACATTTCTAGCAGGGCTGACTTATTT
The DNA here is from genome assembly GCA_035221455.1 of Xenops minutus. Classification (NCBI taxonomy): domain Eukaryota; kingdom Metazoa; phylum Chordata; class Aves; order Passeriformes; family Furnariidae; genus Xenops; species Xenops minutus. The sequence continues at coordinate 66,593,817 of JAWWEE010000105.1, read as the reverse complement.
CATACTTAGGTTGTATTCCATTATCTGTATCTATAAAGATTGTACCCAAGCGTAAAGCTGCGAGAAGGCATGTCATCTTTATGGCTGATTAGTTTTTCTTTAAAATCATCTTTGTAAAAACAGTCCTGATTTAAAAGCAAGGTGCTTGTTTCATTTGTCAAGTAGTGACGACAGTCATAGTCTTCTCCATGGAAAAAGAAGGGAGTCTAAAATGCAGAGGTGCTGTGTCAATGAACTTGTGTAGACAAGTACAGACAGCTTTCTATCAATAATTATTTCTAAGCATACGTAGACAACAAACATTAAATAGATGTTTATAAGTATGTGCACCTGAAATTCCAAATAAACAGTCAAATAAATACAAGCAACTGGCACAAGAAAGAAAATCACATCTTTCAACTTTACACAGGATGTTTCTGCTTAAAAGTTTCACAATTGCCTTCAATTTCTGTTAAATGCCCACCCAATAGTACAGCAGCAACTCATTCCATGTTGGAAGCTGCTTACTGCAAATCGTCAGTTTCTATCAACTTTCCTTCTCATTTTTTCACAAAAGATTCAGGGTTTTTAGTCCAATGTTTCAGATATTTTCAGTAACCTGACAAAATGTCATCTCCTTATTTCTTAATATTTTGAACAGTGATGTAAAAATGGAAATTAATTGTCAGCTCTCTCTGTCATATGCATTACAGACGCATTTCTTCATATGCATTTGATGAAGCTTCTGTTTCTTTCCATAATTTCCATTAATACTACTTTGGTAAGGAAACAGTCTATCTTCTGTGAATGACAATATTGAGAGATAAAATGCTTGTTTCTTAAAAAAAAAAAAATATGTATCATATTATTAGTATTTTGCACTGTTGCTTTTCGTTTGTACTTTATTGAGCTCTGTTTAATGTTTTGTGGATTTAATCTGTTATGTACAGAATAGTATTTAATGGACTTCACAAATTTTTGGTTATAGAGGAAGCAACACTTAAAAGAAGCAGAATTTTCCACAGAAACCTGGATATTGAGACAGAGATTATCGACAGGTCTGAAAAGCTGTAGAATTAAGGAAGCAGGATCAATAGCAGTGATGTTTGTTGTTGCCTTTTTCAGTGTCACAGAAAAAGCTTAATATTTATTAGGTTGGAATTAATTAGTTGTAGAAGCCAAAATTTATATCTTCAGTGAAGGGTTATGAACCAATTACTGATAGTGATTTTCAGCTGAAAATCATATCCCATATCAATAGTTTAGCTGAAAAATGGCTTTCAGGAATAAAGCATTTCCCTTCAAGGAATTTAGTAAACTAAATTTCCTCCTTACAAATTAATTTTATTACCTATTAACATTGCTAACTTCAAAGCAAGAACAGTAAGTATTTTAATAGATAGACTAACAGTATTTCAGAGCTTTAAATTATAGTGATAAAGGTTTTTTCTTCACTTTCTTCCAAAATTATATTAACTAGTGATGCTTACATGATCATAGAAAGTAAAAAGGCCTCCTAAGTTAAACTTGCAGAGGATACTTGTGACCCAGCTGAACTACAACATCAGCAATCACCAACTATTTTTGAAAACCGGTATTAGAAAAGTATCTTTTAGAGATAATACAAGAAATCAGGTTGCAAGGGTTTCAGTTAAGTCATTTATATAAATCTTTGCCCAAGCACAATCAGTGGTTCCCCTCAAAGGAGAGTACCTTCTAGTATGTAAGGAAGATATTAACATGAGAAACTGAGTTTGATGAGATTTCAGGGAGACATGGTCAGAGAAGGAATTCTTAGGAAGGTTGTCAGACATCTACAAGGTGGGAAAGCTCAGGAAACATGAATATTTTCTCTGAAAACCAGCCTTACACCCCAGGGCCATCCTTAACAAGGGGTTTATTTTTGCTATATTTGACCATTCGCTGTGCCCTAAGCACCAGGCCAATAGGTTTGTGGCAGAGCTGTATGAAAGAGGCATCCCAAAGACTGTGGTCAGCATTTTCTTCTGATTAAAGAAAACATAGGAGTGTGTCCACCAGTACTGCCCACATAGTTCCTCAAGACCTGCCTGGGTCATTCTTCCCCTTTAGCTATCAAGTATTCCCAGCATGGGAAAGTGATACTCAATTAGCCATGTGTCACTGCAGAAAGGATTTGAAATATCACTGCTTGAACTCTGGTTTTGTTGGCTTCATTGACAAAAGAACTCCGAGAGAAATGCTGTGGAAAGGGACTGCAGACAGAAGCACTTAAATGTAATAGTTCCTCAAGGACTGTTTCCTGAGGAGCTGTTTTTCCCAACTCAGAATGGCATCAGAGTCACAAAGTGACATTGCTCAGTGGTCATTTCTTGAAAATGCTCTGAACTGCCCTGTTTGCAGCAGTGAGATGACCAGCAAGAGCTAAAAGGATTTTGGTTCCAGCATGTAGAAGTAGAAATCTGATTCCATGATATATCTGTGATTTGCCTCTGTCAGACCCAACAAGCAGGCACAGGCTGTGATACTTTACGCTCTGGATGCCTGAATTTGCTGACGGCACAGTCTCCAGATGGTTACATGGTGGCTGGCTGTTTGAACAGTCAGGTTTGGTTTTTATATTATTACTAACCAGACCAACCCTATCCAGATTGCAGATTTGTGGGGTTTTTTGGCAGTAGCTCTGTTTAAGAACAAGAGTTGATGGCACCCCTTTCTAACTCCTTGACTCCCTCAGGGAACAATTGTACAGAGAAAAATTGTCTTTTGACCTTGTCCAGTTCCAGTTGAAAAGATAAAATGAAATTAAGGTTGAAATAGATATGGCCACAAGTTCGAACATGAACTTTAGGTTTAGGATTTGGTTGAATCTGGCAAAAAGCAAAAGTCAGCAGAAAGTGTTTTGTTTTTTTTTAATTTTAAGTTCAGAACATAAATACAATATGATCTTCATGTAGCCTTCTGGACAACTTTGGAGATTGCATACAAAGAAATCCGTGAAGAGTTTGCCTGAACAGACAAATAGACATGTAAATCAGGGAAACAAAGCTGTAATGAGCCATGGGAGCTGAGACCAAAACACTGATGTAGGCTTGTGGAAAGCTGAGTGAGTCAGCATGCCTGGAGAACAGCAGTTCTCATCCTCTGTGTAATCTGAGAGCCTTGTGTCGCATCTGTGATCAGAGGAATTCCCTGCTGATTCCATTTTTTCCTGTTACACCAAAATAATCTTTATGCTGCTCAGCCTACTATCAGTGTCACCCAAAGCTTTGTTTCTCTTTTTGCTTCTGATTTCCTTTTTTTTTTTTTTTTACAGTCCTTTCAATTGTGTTAGTCTCCACTCCCTGCTTCCCTGTCTTATCCTATATGCATTTTTGTAATTTATTTCAAATGTTGCTTATAGATGGAAAGCACTTCTCAACTGATTACATCTTTGGAAGTATTCTCAAAGGATGCATTTGATTTGAGTCAGGCATTGGCTTCTTTTGCACTTACTCCGTGCTAACATGTTAGGAACAATTTTCATTCTAATGCAGTTTCATATGGATAAAACTTGGTTACTATTTTTAGGAGGAGAAATGAACATCAAAGCAGCAGTAGTGGGTGGTATAAGGCATGCTGTTATCAACAGAAATGATACAATAAGACCAAATTATGAGGTCATTTCTCAAGGCCTTTGTCTGAAACAATCAAAAGTATAGAGGAAAATATATACTTTAGAATAGCAAGAAAAAAAGGAATAGTACCTGCATTTTAGAACAGGATGTTTTCTTTGTCACAGAGCTGCATTTTGACTATGTCAATAATGGATTACATCCATGTGTAAAATACAGACAGAGGTTGAATGAAATTTCACAAGGATTTGATTTATTTTTAAGCTGTAATGAGAATTTTTCATATAGATGAATTTTGAGAAAATGTAGACTATTTTGAAGTCAGGCATTTTATTAACACAGAAAATTCTGATCAGCTTTTGAGCTATGTGCTCTCCTAACACAGACAAATTTGCATTTCTATCTTTTTGAATTATAGTAAATATGAATAGTATCTTACAGGGGTTTGATGATTAAACATTTCATCACAAATACCGGTGCAGTTAATCTGAGCAAGATAACCTTTTCATAGCTACTGCCATGGAAATAAAACCAATGAAGTTATGTTTGAAAGGTATGCCCCTTGTGGTTAGAGTTCAGTCAAGCACAGAGTCAGAGAATTTGCAGATTCAGTGCTGTACAGCACAGGTTCTTGCAAGACAGTAAATCACATCAGAAGCAGATTATCTATCTGTCCGTCCATCCATTACTGTGGTAGCTGAGTGCCTTTAAAAGCTATTTTATTCTAGATCCCATATGTTCAAATACATTATGCAACACATTTAAAGTGTCAAAATTCTATTTTTTAGCTTTGATTTGGTGTATAACACTGAACAAGTTAAAATATAATCTTACTCTTGTTTCTCTGCTGTGGACAGGAAAGAAAATCAGCAGATGCAGTGAAGCGAACTGCCGAACACTGAGCTTTGTATGGAACAGTGCTGCCAACTTGTAGAACACTTATAAAGAGATTCATGATACTAAATACATGTCTGCTTTTTTCTTAAAACCCTCATTTAATTTTGTCAATTGAAAATACCTCATCTGAGTTTTATAAGAAAGATGTTTCTTATGTGGTGGCAAAGAAAAGTGTTCAAATAAGGAATGTCAATTTCTTTTTTTAATATCAAATTTAGTATGTTCAGCATAATGAGATTCTGTAAGCTCTCTCTCAAATTTTGATTGAGATACCTCATTCGAAGAAATGTTTGAATTTCTATGGTTGGCTGTACTGAGAATTGTGCCTGCCTGATTGATAGGTTCAGTAGTTGCCACTCTGAAGAGGAGACTACACTTGTGCTCTTTTTGCTCAGAGGAAGATAAAATAATGACAAACCAATGAAAAAACTGAACTGTGCTCCTGACGTTATGCCCAATATATGCAGTTTGCCCACTGATCCAAGCTTTTAGAAGTATAATGGACTGTAGAGCCTTCACCAAGCGCAGGGGTGTCCCATGCCACCTAAAGCACACAGCCTGCTTATGTGTTGTTATGATGGCTGTCTTCTCCCTCCACTTGTAAAAGGAAGAAAGTCTGATGGCAGCAGGTACAGAATATGAAGGAGGAGAAGATGCTATTTGCCACTTTTGACAGTAATCTTGTAAAACAAACTCCTCAGAACATGCTGAAGCAGTTATATTTCCCTTTTGTGACTCTGATGGGTCACACAACACTCCAGCTGGGATCCAGTAACAGAAGACCCTACAGGGCTTGCAGCTTTAGTCTTGCAAAGGGTGACATAGGTGCAGCTATGTACTGGACAGCATGCATGTCCAATCCAATTTAAAAGACCCCTTTCAGACTTGGTGGCCTGATGCCCCAGCATTGGCCCCAGTTGTTCATTCTGAAACCAGCTGTAATGACTTTACCATCTCACCCTCCCATTCAGCAACAGTGTGTGGCAGTGTGTTCCTTCCAGTAACAGTGAATCCTCCTTTCCCGATTCTGGTTGATCACCAGTAGTATTTTTCTGTCTGTCCTTGGCAGACTGCCTTTTGTATTCTGGCTCAAGTAAGTGAGCAGCTCCCCCTTTCCTGCTGTTCCCAGTTGCCTTGTTAAACCCATCACATTAAAAAGCTCAATTGCTGTGGTAACATGGAAGAAAAGCCACCTGATCAAGAGGCAGTCCTGTGTTTCTGTTTCACACTTTCTGCTTGGTTCAAATGCCCCACTGGCAACTCTAACTAGCTTGTTAGAAGATTCCTTCCCCTACTGTTGAAATGGCAACTATCCACTTTTTGCAGGGCTGTTTTGATATGGGAGATAGAACAGTGTTGAACAAATTCAGGTCCTTCTTTCTTACAACATGTATAAATTTGGAGATTCAGTTTCATGATATTTTGCCTTCAACTGCCTACTTTTACTCAAGGAGCTGAAATAATCTCTTGGAAGATTTCTTTATTTGCTAACACCAAATAGCATCATTCTTACATTTCTTAATTTATCTGCAATATGACCTAGAACCTGTGAAGCATTCTACAAAGCAATTTCATTACAATTGATGTGTGTCCTGCCTAAATGGATCTTTTGCCATTTCCAAGTCTAGATAAAAGTAGGGTCATGTCTCTTTAATAATAGGAGGAAATTGACAAAGTAGAAGATTAGAGAGCTTTTAATTTTCCAGTTGAATATCTCAGATTGCTCTTGATGTCTGACAAGGTTGGGCACAGCTTAAGGAACACTGCTGGAAATTTAAATGACCATAGAAATGAAAGAAAACCCTTTTGATCTTTTCCATCTCTAAAGAGGAACCCAGAGTGATAATGCTTTTCTACTGTAGCTGCAGGATTAGACATGACTTAAGTTGGCCCTACAGCCAGGTAGTAATGGTCCTATATCCTGTTGTCTTTGCTAATTGTTTATGAATTAGAGCAAAAAATAGAGCACATGGAGATTGGCTTTCTAACACCTTCCTTTAGATAAAGCCTGTGAGTGTCATGCCATGGTAGTAATATTATTGAAATTTATACTACCCATAAACCTTTTATAGTAGTGTAATTAGTTGGGCTATTAGTACTACTCAAGCTTAGCCTTATTTTATTGCCATGAACACAGCTTGTAATCACATAAATGATAATAAGCAATAGTGCTTAAGGGCACTGTATAAACCCAAGCATTTTAGTCTCTCTAGTGAGTGCTCTTTATGAAAAAAGGTAGGGGAATCCTACGGCTTTTCCTCTCCTGTGGGTACTTACTTCCACACTCTCCTTAGAGGGTTCTCTAACGCAAAATAAAATTGTAACACTCATGTTCTTCTCTCACGTTCTGCAATCTGACTGCTGACCTCGGTGCTAGTACAGGTGTAAACTAGGCAATAAATAGCAAGAAAGAAGTGGATTCAGAGAGCTTGGGGAACATTTCTGCAAATCAAGGGTGTCTTATGGTGTTCTCAATAGTAGATTATACAAATGAGCTTATTGCCTTGTGTTTTGCGCTGATTTATAGAATTAATATTGGTCTATAAATAGGACAATACTTTGGAGAAGATGCATGTTGTTTTTAATTTACAGTACCTTCTTGAGTAGAAAGGAGAGATGTCCCACGTTTAAGGAAAGCAAAGTCCACTTGGCTTTGCAACGTGTTGTTAGGTTTTGTTCTGTACTCTGTAGAGAGAAGTCTGGATGGCTGCTCCTGTTGTGCATCACTCCACATCTCTAACATCATACACCACCATCAAATGATATTTCCTGCTCCTTCTGGATCTCTAGTGCAAGTCAGCTGGCCCAGCATCAATTTTTTTTTTTAAACTCTAGTGAGAAAAGGCTGTTCACAAAAACAAAATGGAGTATTTCCTTGTAGTATTAATAGCCAGAAGAAGACTCACTGTGCTAGAGAGCAGGTATGTGAAAGGAGCGAAATAGGCCAGGAGCTAATTGCAAGCAAATTGGTCAATACTCATCATCCAACCAGAATAAAATTAAATTTAATTAAGTGGCCTTGAATGACTGTGTATTGGTCTTGGGCATTCTTCCCACACTAATAATCTAATTGCATTAAGGAGGAAGAAGAAGTCACTACCGATCACTAAATTTGAAAGGAAGTTAAAAGCGTGTTTTAAACAAAGCAGAAGTCGAGAAGCAGAAAATGACCCAGTTTGTTACACCAACCCTGGCAGCACCCCCAGCTGTAGTTCAGGTGATAGCAATGCCCCCCCTCAACATCAGACTTTCATCTTTGGTCATTTACCTAGCAGTTTTCAACACAGACCCCTAAGGACTGTCCCAGAAAAAAACCAACTCAGATCTGTGTGAGAATTCATTTTCTGTTATATTTAAGAGTACAATCTTTACAGTATTTTGCACAAGGTTGTGATAAACATTAATATCAGAGAACATAGTGTTTTTTAAGGTTACTGCTTAGTTACATAAATGCTTTCTAAACACTTCTTGTGCCAGATATTGTCTATTCTTGAGGGCCTTTTAGAACCCCCCCAATCTGTTGTTAGAGTACATTAAACTACTAATAGGTATTTCTTAAAAGCATCATCTCCTCAGTATGATTTTCAACTTGTATCAAAAAAAAAAATTAGAAAGTGATATTCAAAACCTAAATATATTTTTCCACAAGGCTGTTATTCTTCTGAGCATCATAACCAGTATTACCACAGCAGAATTTGTAATGGAAAGTTGAACTTTTGACTTCATTACATCTCCTGGATGCTTGTGGTTAGTGCCATTTCTTCCTTTACAGTGATGTTTACTATTCAAGCTCTTGCAGTGCTTGTGGATTTAATGAGATTTTGCTTGACAGCTTGTCTAAAGATCAAATTTTGGCTTTCATCTCTATTACCTGGAGTTTCATAGCTCTTCTGGAGTATTGGTTCTGTGCTGGATGGAGTGTTTAGCCCCTTGCTTTTTTTCTCTTAATATAGTCCTGCCTTTTGGATTTTGCATCCAAAAATATGGGGACTGTTTAATTTTAAAGCAGTTTTTAGTGTTTCTCAAAAAACCAAACCTATGAGTAAATCATGGAGTACTTGGAAAATATGCCAGAAATTTTCTCATCTTCAAGCATGCTCCAGAGGCTTAAATATTTTTTTTTTTTATTTTTCTATACATTTTCTGCTTCATTACAACTTAAGCATCCATAAATTGGTCTCATGCTAACAGAGCTTGCAGACCCTCAGGGCCTCCCAATATAGCCAATACCCTAATTGCTTTTAAGAACATCTTGGGGAGCTCTGATACAAAAGTCAACAAATTATGGTTGACAGAGATACAGTCACTACTGCCATGAGGTTCTTATGTGATGCACTTACTTTTTATCTCTCAGCTTAGAGTAATATAGGAGAGGAAATTAAATGAAGAGCAAAATAGACTAGCCCATTTAAGTTTTCCAAGACAAAATGCTTATTAAAGCCAGCTATGTTTCTCAGCAGGTATTCTGTGAAAGCAATTGCTGTAGTTGAACCAGGTGTGATATAGTCACAATCAGGAGGGGACAGACTGCAAAAGACAGTTACTATTGGCTTATGGTTCATCCATATTTGCATTGCAAGGAATATTCTGAAACTTCACTTTAGGATTATTAGGGCTTTGCAGTTTGGCAGCTTCTTTTTGGAGTTTAGTTGTAGAATAGCTGCTTAATATACCATGAATTTTTATGAGCACAGAAAAAAAGCATTTTCTGTTCATCTGTTTAGTGGCTCATTGGACGTACTTGGCTCAACATAAGGTTCTGTGGATAGGTTTCCATTCACAGCTGTCTCATCAGTTAAGGCTCACTCAGATGAAAGCAATTAAAATGGCTATTTCCCATTTAAAATTTAGATCATAGGCATCTAAGAAATATTGCCCACCAACAGATAAATGCTAAATGTTTTTAAAAGTGCATTTTTTTTTTGTAATGGATATTAAAAGTGCTTGTTTGAGCAAGAAATTGGAACTACCTTATTCAAAAATAAATTATTATGTCATAATCTAACAGACAGGGAATGCAAGTATGTCTGAAATACAAAGAAGCCTATTCAAATAATGCTGTGAAACACTTTGACTTCTGTGTTAGTGCACCGCTGATTTATATAATGTAATGGAAGAAAATCATACACAAGTCCTTCACAACCTGAGCTATAAAACACGTAACACCATTCAGGCAAAATGCATTCAATAAGACGGCTTTAAGGCAGGAGAGGTTTAAAACCAGAACTGTTGCATTGAAAGAGTTTCCCATGACTTTGTAGCTGTACCTACTGCTTCCCAGAATAGGGAGACAGGAAGAAGATGCCTTTCTTGAAGTATAGTCTGTCACATGTCAAATTCAGTATTGTTCTATCTTTCCTATTGCTTTCACTTTTATTCCTGGATGAAGTCTGGGATCAGCTATGCTTACTTTTATCAAGAAGTAGCTTCATCTTCTATCTGATGTATATGTGAGAAGGATCCTGCAGTGTGGAAGCAGGAAAGACAGCCCAAGGCTGGGACCAGGCCTGGTTTGGCAGGTCCATTAATCACCTGTTCAGCAGAGAAAACTGTCTCTTTTAGGTAAGGAAAGAAGAAGAGAGAGTCTTACATTTGCTTGGTTGGTTTGTTTGGAGTTTTTAACAATCTTGGTAAAAGCTGTTACTGATACCACTTTTCTGTAGTTGCTCTGTCCACAGAGATTACTCAAGAGTTTTGGCTTAAGCATGTCCATCCTATAAGTGATCACCATTGTCCTATAAGGATTGGATACTGGAAGAGGTTCCCCACTGAAGTGGTCACAGCACCAAGCCTGCCAGAGTTCAAGAAGCATTTGGACAATGCTCTCCGGCATATGGTGTGACTCTTGGGCATGGTCCTTTGCAGGGCTAAGGGTTGGACTTGATGATCCTTGTGGGTCTCTTCCAGCTCAGAACATTCTGTGATTCTGTTTTGTCATTGTGTAACAAATAGACTTGATTCTTGATTTAAAAATCAACTTCAGCTGACCTTTTTTCTTCTTTTTCCCCCCTTTTTTTTATTTTCTCTTCTGTTAACACTAATTACAAGAACAATTTGCACATACTGATTTTTGGAGACTAAGTAACTTCTTTTCACCTGTTTAATTTACTGCTGTGTGCTTGAATACAATCAGCTGTTATTAGAAACAATTTAAGTGAAAAATTGCACTTGACAATATAAGCAGGTGTTGCATTAAATAGCGGCTCCTTCATCTTCTGGTGAAAACCAAAATTGCCTTTGCAGCTGTATAGAAGAAGTATTTTATAGATCTGGCTAGTTTGTATTGTTTATTAGATGACTTTTCAATTTTTTTTTTCTAAAAATACAAATTGTTTTTAAGTTCTCTGTATTTCCTTGAGGTCTTTAGTTAAAATATGAATCGAAAAACAAACTCTGAATTTTAGCTTTGTTTCAGTTCAAAGGTTTTGGGTTTGAATAGAGTTTATATCCCATGATAAACGTCTCACTGATAGAAAGTTTAGTGATATATTAGTGGTCATTCTCAGTGCTCCCAAAGGTTATTATTTCTAGGAAAGCAATGCTTATTTCTGTTTCTCTTACAAATTCATGCATACCATAACTGTTATTTGTAGCCAGAGGAAACAGAATTTATATTTTTGTTGTGCTTATGGTATCAGATTTGCAGGTATTTGAAGTTCTCAAATACCACGCAACTGATGTTAAAAAAAAAAATAAAACAAACAAATGAAAAAAGAATTCTAAGAATAAGACATTTTGCATGACTTTTGGCTGATGGCAGGTTTTAACTTTTACTATGTAAATCATGTTTTTAAGTATTGATGTATGAAGTTACTGCTTGGGTTCAGGTTTCAAGGGAGGTTCCAATAAAATTAATCGATACCAAAAACAGTATGTTGAGGAAAATATCAAATACTGTAAGCAGAAATAAGGGATGGGTTTGTGCATGCAGTGCTCTACAAAGAAAATAATTGGTCATCAGCAGTGAAATGTTTTAGGAATTTGTTATTTTTCTCAAATGTTTCACGCTGTAATTCTTTAAAAGTCCAAGAATAACCTTTCATTATTTTTCAAAATTCCACTGTTGTTTCTTATATGTGAATGTGTAATATATTATTAGGCTATTTCAAGGTGTGCATGCCCTTGGGTTACATACCTAGCAGTGGAAGAAAGCATGAATTACTTAATTTCTTATCACTCCTCAAGGATTATTTACAGAACTCTGCACTAACACTTTTTTCTTTATTTGCCACAAAGCAGAGGAAATACCACATGATTGCTCTGCCACACAGATTTCTAAGGCACCTTAAGAGTTAAAGCAGATTATGCACTGAATTCCCTATTAAAGTTTTCAATAACTTTTAGCCTTTGTAATGAACACTTCTATCAGTGAAGATTTTTATCCTTTTAATTTAATTTTATTAGGGAGTTGTTTTTTTAGTTTCTTTTCCAAGCTCCCAAGTCTTTCTGAAGTGATGGCTGATACTTCAGGTATCTAATCTGAACCTTGCAGTGCTGACTCTAAGAGGACAAGTATTTCTTGGGGTCATAGCAGAACCAGAACCTCATTTTTTTCTGGAGAACAATGCTGTGCCAGTGACTCCTCTTTCACTGTCCTGTTAGCAGAGCAAGCAACTTGGGTGCAATTTTTTTGCAGCTGTTTTCTCCCCTTATCTAACTAATCATGGTGTAGTAACAGATTTGCTGAAAGCTCTCTGAAAATCTCAGTGCTGATTAATTCCTTACCTCCATTCCTTGACACAAGTCCTTATAAATACTCTCCTTTTTGCCTCTTTTCCTCCCTTTCTCCATCTGCTTGCTTCATCTGCTTTCTCTTACTGGGCAGCTAACTATTACTTTCTTTAGGACACGGAGCAGTTATTAACAATAATACTGACTAGAGATGGTTTCTGATCGTTCTTTCCTGCTGCAGGCTTTGTTATTCTTGTGTTTGACTCTGTTAGACTATCTTTTTATTAGAAAAGCTCCAAGATTTTGATTCAACAGTAATGACAAACAAGTCATACTGGAAACCTGGATTATTTCTGCAAGCTTTTGCAGAGGAAAATTTTGTTATTATTCTGGCTGCTTACAGGAAGACACATAGTCAGGACTCAAGGACAGATATGAATTATGTGATATAAATCAACACCCTAATTCAGCTACAATGCTTGGTATCAGGTGAGAATTGGGTGTTTGGTAGTACTTACAGAAGACCTGTAGAAATGTTAAGTATCATGGGGCCAAAAAGATTGAATTTGTTGCACCTGTCTTTGTGGGTGGCACTGGTGGTTACAGTTGTCTGGAAGAATTATTCCAGCTGGAACAGCCAAGGAGTCAGTGGTCCACAGATACTGTGAGCTTACTAGCAGGAATACAAGGACAGATGAAGGGAATGTAAGAAATGGAGGAATTTCACTGATTAGAGGAGGGCAATATAAAGGTGAGTTAAAAATCACTTTATCCTACAAGGAAAGCAGAGCATGAATCATGAATGTACAGTGACATTCCCAAATACTTTACTGACTTTCTGATTTCTCAAAAGTTTATCTGTGATTAACTGAAATCTGACTTCTGTGTTATAAGGTCCTTGAAGCAAATCATGTGTAAATGCACTCATCAGACAATGGCACTGTTCATTTTCTTCGTCTTTCTCCCAACAATCACTAGTAGAAGAGCAAATAAACCTCAGCAGACCTATCTCCATATCTTGCAATACTGTTTCTTCTGGTATTTGAATTGCTTTTGTATTTATTTTCTATATTCTGATCCTAAAGTATAAACAATATACTGGTCAAATTCTATTAAAACTAAGCTGAGTCTTTAACTTTTCATGGATAAAGAAAATGCTTTCAGATATGATCATAAGTGCTTAAAAGCTGAAAATTACTAAAGAGCATTGTGCTCAACAATCATGAGCAAATGTTAATTGTGTTTATTCTTATCATTGCAAGGACCCTCTCATTTTGATTTTAAAGGAATGGAAATGGTGAATATGCCTTTTTCATGTGTATAACCTACAGAAGTTTAGCAGTGTTGCATCTACAATAGCTCCAGTTGGAATTAAGACTGTTCATTAATCTGCTTTTACATCCAACATACTTCAATCATGTAAACTCTGACTGCCAAGCGCTACAGAGCTAAATTCTAAAAACTTATTTGGTAACGTTAATCTTCTCTTCCCTAGTATCTACTCCATGCTCAGCACACTGATGTATCTCTCAACTGTTGTAGGAAAATAAAAGCAGGTGCATGTTATTTGAACATCAATGTCTCATCAGTTTTAACTATATGCTTTCTAAATTGCGAGTGAGATTAAATGCGAGTCTGGATGCCAAACTTAGAAGTTGTCCATCTGTGGGCTAACAGTTGTAAACTATTGCATTCTTTCATCAGCAAAATGCTGGCCAAGCTATTGCTTCAGTCAGCCATGGCAGCAGAGCAAAAAACCAGACAATCCTCAGCATTTATGCATATTCAGAGGAGGTCACCCTGTTCACTCAGTGTCAGCTGCACATGTGCTCTGGATGAGGCACTGAGAGGGGGAACAGCAAGCGGGGGAAGTGAATGATATTACCGAGAGGGATACTTTTATTCTCTGCCAGTCAGTCAAAAGCACTGTCAATAACAAGCACCCTAGGAGAGTAATGATTGCAGAAGACCTCTCTCCCACAGTGAGATGCTGCAGAGTCTGAATGCCAGTCAGACCCCTGCTCTTCTGGCTGTGCAGCAAAAAAAATTCCCTTTGTTTCATGCGTGTGTGGCTGATTAAAGCTATTGTTACTTAGCCTGGCTCCCTTCTCTTTGTCGCTCCCTCAGGGAAAAGCAAAACTTGAATTGAGGCTTTCTCTCCTCCGAGCACAGCCATGAAGGAAATTGGTCCCATTCCCAATTGAAATTTGCCATCCCATAGGAGACCAATTTGACTATTACCTTTCATAGCATACCAGGTTGGGAAAAATAAGGAAATGGTGGAAGGAAAAACTCTACAATACTTGCTCACTTTCACCACTGGTGTTTAATGCGGGACATTTATAAGGTTTCTCTAATTTCAGAAACTTACCTGACTTAGGGTACGAGAACTGATGATAAGCTGTCTTCGTGGCCTGGAGAACTGATTGAACATTCACACAGAATATACAGATGCTCTGCTAGGAGAAGTTTGGTCTGGTAGCAACTGTTGGCAAACACCACTCAAAGAAGTCAGAAGTCTGTTGAACAGTTTAATACAGGTTAAGGAAACATAGCACTGAACAGAACAAAAGAACCTGTGGAGAAATTACATTAGTCCTTAGCTGCAAAACCTGTCTGGTTCTGGTGTTTGTCTTGATAGAGAGCAGCAGAAAGGAAAAAAAAAAAAGCCAATCTCTGAGTCAGGATTACTCCTGGACTTCAGTTACAGTGGCTTATGGTGTCATTCTTGTCAGGTGAGCAGATAAAAGGTTGTCATTTTCTATAGAGATAGGAGGATTTTATTAGCTTGGAATAATCCTTTTGGTCTTACAGAGCTGGCTGAAAGTCTGGACCAGCATTTGTAGATGTATCTAAATAGTTACAAACAGGACCAAGGGAAGCTGATTTAAAAAAAAAAAAAAAGAAAAAGTACAGTAAATAGCAGAAATAAGACTGGTGCTGAGTTCCTCTCCTCTGGTACCTGCTTGTGATTCAGTTGAATTCAGTAAAAACCCTTCAAGCTGGTGCTTTCCAAACACAGTCCTCTGGGGCCTCACCGATGGGCGGCAAGTGTGGGTGGCAATGCTGGGGTTAGCCAAATGGGCAGTCAAACGAGTACATATGGAACAACTGTGGGGAGGTCCACTCACAAAAGCAGAGCTGAATCCAGCTGGCTGCTAGCTGATGTCCTGATGTGAAGGTGTTTCAGCTGATGATTGCTGCTCTCTCCCTCTCTAGCTCTCTAGCCAATACCTCTCAAAAGAAAACAGATGTCTTCTCCTTTGCTTTGCTGCTATGATGTCCCAGAAGTGGTGAGAGTCTTGCCTCAGTCCCTGAGTGACATTAGGGGTGGAGAGCAATACAAGCAGCCATGCTTGGGCAGCACCAGGTTATGGCGCTATCTTCTGAAAGGCACAACCTGCGTATCCTTGTGGCACAACCTTTGCTCTGGGACTCACCCACCTATGGAGACAGTGTCACAAGTGTTTTCCCACTTAGTGGCCCCCACCATGTGTTGGAATACCAGACCCGTAGCTTCAAATCAGTGTAGGTGTACTACAGCCCTTGTCATTCTTGCTCTCTTTCCCAAGATCTTCTTATGATATCAGTCCTCCATCTCCCCCGTGTCTTTTATAAAGGCTCCCCAATCCATTCTCCCTCTGAGAGAGACTGAGAATAGCCTGACCCTGTCTGATATGGGATCATTTAATTGCTCAAACTTTCCAGTTGATGTTGAAGTTCAGATCCTGCACTCAGCCTTTCTCTTTGACTAATTGTATTAGTGACCAAAATTTTCTTTTACTGACCTGCTCAGGCTCTTTTTTTTTCTGTGCTATAACATCCCACATCAATAGCTATTTCTGAAAACTATTCTTACTCATCCTGGCCTGCAGGTGAGACATAGTAACATAGAAAGCTTGCCATATGTGTGTGAGAGTCTTGGCTTAAAGAAGTAACATAAATTCTGTGTGATGCCTATGGCATGTTAGAAAATAATTAACCATTGAAACTGTCATGTTAGGGGAGAGGTAATGAAAAGTAATCTTTCTTTTGTGATTTAGTTCTCTTACATACAGATTTATGAAGTCCCAGTAGATGCCATGGTGGCAATTATTGTATTACGGATATCAGCTTGCTCATTTCTGTTCAGCATCAAACCTATTTCAATGGGCAGGATCACACGTAGTAAAAAAAGCAAAACAGCAGTAACCCATCAACAGTGTCCTTTTTCTCACATTTTCTTTCTCTACAAATTCTTAATAATTTATGTCTAAGAATGCACCTTGAGATTATGAAATCCTCAAGAGTACAGACACCTTTCCCAGAGAACTGTAATTATCTACCATCAACAGGCATTATTGTAGAGTTATTGCTATTCATTGCTATCCAAGCTTGACTCTGATCGGGCCATTTCTCCACCATGAGTAAGTCAGTCTGAGCATGCGATTTTCATGGAAAGCTGATCTCCCTACTGCCTCATGATCTGTGTCAGTCACTACCTTCTTGAAGAATTTATTAAACTATTACCTGAGTAAAATACAGTGGAAGAAATTAGCATAAATCACCAAGAAGAAATAAGCCAGCCTTAAAAAAGGAGTGAAGATCAAGTAGAAAAATACAAATAACAATATGTCCAGATAAACGAAGCATACTAGATGAAACAAAAATCACTTTTACTGCTGTTGAGTTTAAAGGGAAGGTGATTTTTTTGTGTAGTAGTAAGAGACTTTGCTCCCTACACAGTAACTTGTCAGCCTTGGTTGCTCTATACACAAATTTTGTGTTTCGAAGTTGTAACGGTGCTAAAATCTAGCTTAATGTTTTATTTCAGTATAGGTTAGAGACTTTAATCAGTTGTGAAACTCAACAGTCTTATATTCAGTATTAGTTATTTCTTAAATGTTGTTATTTTCTACACAGTAAGCTATTTAGAGATGCACAAGAAAAGTCCACCCTCCAAGTACCAATGCTACGATACAACTGAGCTGTCAGAGAGCTCAGGATAGGACACCTGCAGTCAGGGCTGGGTACTACCTCACCTGGTGTCCTGCTGAGCTAGTGTCACTTCACCTGGCTTATTTTTATTTTATGCTTGTTTTTAACATGAAATTGTTACCTCTCTTTTCTTAGACCTTTTCAACCCTCTTTCTATTCACATGAAGGAAATGTTTACATTGTGGTTTCACTAATTTTGACCCACTGTTATTTCAAGTGGATTTCTCTGAGGAGACAAACCATCTGATGGAGCTCAGCAGCATTATCTGCTCTCTTCACACAGGTGCTTATGGTAGGTGCACCCATCCCCCATCAGTTCTCAATTATTTGGTTCACTTAACTCTTAATCAGAATGACTGTATTCTGACAAAGGCTGGGTAACACAATCCAAATTATATATTTTTGAGATATACATGCGTATATTGGTGATATATATATATAGGGTGCTCTGATTCAACTGGTGCAAGTAGTTTTATTGGATTGTATCTATTTGAAGGTCTGTGTCATTCAAGCATTAATGAAGAAGCCACAAAACATTAAGTGAGTCTGGGTGTGCTGAACTGGGTGAGAGTTTAGCATGGGCTGTGGCCCCTTCTCCCCTGGCTTCCCTGACCCCTCGCTGCAGCAGTTCCAAAGGCAGGTGTTGGAAGAGTGGTAGCAGAGTGTAAAGACAGCAAGAGCCACTGAGATCTGTAAATGTGACACCTGTTGCCTCTCTCACCCATAACACTTCTTTCCCTGAGACAGAAATAAGTGTGGTCCTGCATGGTTTGTTTTTGACACTGTGACCCATCTTTGCACTGCATTCCCTCAGCTCTATGAATCCTCAGAGAGAGCTAATATCACTTTGATGTCTGTCTCAACAGCTCTTTTCAGTGGCTGAGGATAGTGCCTTTCAGAGTCAGCTGATTTTAAGACAAAAAATTTACCTAAAGCACTCCAATCTATCCTTTCGCTCTTTTAGCCCAAGTTGTTCCCCCTTTGCCACCAGCAAGAGCTGGTGAGACCCTAGAGCTTCAGCACAAGCTGTGTGACCTTTCTATGTGATGTGTCTTCATCTGTAACATGACAGTGGCTTCTAGAGACACCATTCTCTGCAAGGCTACAGGTATGTAATATGAGAGATGGACAGGGAGCCTACCCAGAGAAACGAGCTTGCGTAAGTGGATGGTTGGAAATATTATTATCTGTTTTACAGATGGGAATTTGAGAGGAATTGAAATGAAGTGATTTGGTGTGATTACACAGGCTGTCTCTGGCAGAACCAGAACACTCTTTTTTTTATATCTTAGATTAATAATGATTTAATATAACCACAGTCCTGGCTACCATTTACAGTGCTGGTGATTTTCCAGGGTAAGCGTAGTTCCACAGACTGACACTCTGTTCAGCTGGCCATTCTGCCTAGGCTGCTGAAAATCTGATAGGTAGGAACTGTTCTTGTCTTTGCTCACCTAGGCTGTTGGTGGACTTCTGGCACTGATGAGAATAAGATCTTCCATTATTGATCTGCTGGGCACTGTAGTTGCTTCGGTCTTCCCACTTTGATTAACAGGACTAATTAATCGTACACTGGGGAGGCTTGTGATGACTAAGTCTGCTGCAGTTAAGGGAGCAGCGTGTAGATGCTGGCGAGCCAATTGTGAAAAAATAAAGAAAAACAGGAGGAAGAAGCCATGTGGATTTTTGTTCCTTTGAAGTGACCTTTCTGTGTAGGTTCTTTTTCACCTCGTTTATTTTGTTCTTTTCCTTATTTGCTCTGAAAAAAGTCAAGCCTTCCTTGCAAAGCAATTCATATGTAAAAAGTTTTCACATTGGGATTCATCTGATAAGGTCTGCAGAGGGGACTTACTTGCACTGACAAGTTGGCAGTCAGACAACCTCTCCATTTTCCAAATGAAAGGAGAGTAGCAGCAGGACATCTCCTACCCTCTGCTTTTCAGTGCTGGAAGAGAATCAAAATCTGGCCCACAGCCGTTTGGGGGAGTCAGTTATTTAGAAGCTGCAAAAGTGTACGGACACTGGGAATGTAACATACGGTTTGCCTTCTGCGAGAACCAACACAGACAAGTGACATTTAGGTTAGTGATTTTCAGGCATGGAGGATGGGAAGTTTGACCTAGCAGATGCAATTAGTTTGCCTTTTTTTTTTTAACAAGACTGTTCCAACTGCAGAGTAATATAAATGTATTTTTAATTCTTGTCTGTAAAAGAGAATCATAAAGGCTAGATTATTTTCTCCCCCGTTCAGTTTTATATTCTGGCATGTAACCAATGCGGGATCACTTTTCTATTTCCTTTAAACCCACCCATAGGAAAAGAGTATGAAGGTGCCTCAAAAGCCTAGTTCCGCCCCCCTCCTCAATCTCTGTGATACAAATGTCAGAACACCAATGTGAGGGACTCTCAGTCTTATGTTAAAGGTATGATCACTCACTCCATATTTATCCATGTACAATAAGACCAGTGTGCTATGCATTTTAATCCTGGCTATATATGCAGCCATATCAGGGAAAGAGAAGAAGGTAGTATCTCAATTTCTGCTTTTGTCCTGAGTTAGTCTGCCAGGCACAAGTTAAATTACTTTGTACATGAGTAAGCTACTACCCAGCTGCAGCACAGCATCCATCAGAGCATCTTAGGAAAACAAGAGCAAGATTTTTGTGAATGCAGTAACAAATAAATGTTAAATTATCATGACTTGCTGTTAATCCATATTCACACAGTCGTGCATGTAGCATACTGAAAAGGAGCATGCACCTTTGCTGTCATGGCCAACATTGCCTCTGTTGAATGCTTCAGCTCTGGAGAAAGGCCCATTTCTGCCTGGATAAAATTTAAGTCTGTTTTTTAGCTGCCATTAATCTTGATATTCCTCTTAATGCTGTTAAGGGCATTGGGAAGTTATTCAGTTAAGAAATCCTTAGCTGCATTGCAAGATGTGCTTTCCACGTAAGAAGTTGTAGTATAGAGATGATAACTGTCATGGTTGCTTTTATATGTACCTAATTATACTTTATCTTCCAGCCATTCGTGGGTAAAATAGTGCTGATGGTATTTGAAAATATGTGGCTTCTTGTTAGCTGCACACTTGACTGATCATATGCTTGTCTTCATGGCCAAGCACTCTGCTGAATCCCAGTCTCACGACACAGCCTATTTTCCTGCTCAGCATACACATCTGTCAGCTCTGCTTCGCTTCTGCTTTGCGAGGGCTCATGTTCTTGAAAGATGGGGAACAAACATTAGTGCTGGTGCTGTGATCTTAAAACTCAGATGTATTAATACAATATCCTGCAGAAGGTCACTTCTTGGTCACACACATGGCACTGCAAACTAATAGAAAAAATGCTTAATACCCCTGTTCAGGCCCAGTGTTTTTCTATATATTTATTCAGTAAAAGCTAGCACTTTAATTTTGATGATTTAGCTAGATAAATGGCCTGTCTTTATTAAATACACTAGTGTGCATTTTATAGAAAGGTTTTACTGTAATTGCAGTGATGTTAAAATAAGTTTGCTTTCCATAAAACACAAAGGGAAGCTGTTGACTGTCTTCTGCATAGTTGCTAGGTTATTTATCTTGAGAAGTAAGCATCAGTCATATATCTAAACCAGTGTTGTCCTTCTCTACTGAATTAATTTATAGAGCCTATACAACTGTCTTTAGTACCCCCAAATATGGGTGATGACCACAGCGTGAGCCCACCTGCCTAATGAAGGCAGCTGGTAAGCAACGAGCATATCACAACCTTTTCTAAGGATTCAGATGAACGTTTTTCGGAGGGGACCCATGTGTCATGGCAAGTTCATGCTGCTAAATTGGACCATACATGGGTGCAAATCCCAGTGGGGAAACATGAACTGGGATGTTTTATGGTCCAACTGCCAGTTTTCTCTGTTTGGTGATAACAGACTGAACACTAGAAATATGATTGATGACTGTGATCCACTAAATGGTACAATAACTTTCATACCACTTCCAAAGGAAATGGAAGGTCCTTTTGTTATTGGAGAGGGAGTCTTTGGTCAAGGCAACCAGAGTAGGAAGTATAATAACTTATATATTAATGTTTCCATTACTATTTCATGATCAAGAATCTGTGCTGCTGTAAGCTACATGAAAAAAAAAGGCAATTGATGAAAAAAACACAAAACCTTAAAGAATAAGGCTTGTAGTAAATTTACCAGATCAAAAAATGAAGTATTGCTGAATAAGCCCTTATTATCCAGTGTCAAGCCCAGCAGCATGTAAATGAATGTAACACTGGTGATGAACTGCTCAGACCTTGACTAGTGCTCTTAGGGCTGATAGAGTTGATGAGAATTTGAAGTACAAAAGTTTTTTTTAGAGCACTGTCATTGCCATTTTTGAAGGATGTTATTAAGGGAAGCTAACAGACTCATCATAATTTTTTTCCTTCCTTAAATATGACTCTTATGGTTAGAGCTGTGTCCCTCTAATGAACAGCTAAATGGCAGCTCACATATAAATGACAATAGCTAATCTAAATTGCACCTTGATGCTTAGGCTGATGATCAAGGCAATATGTAGAAGGTAAAACTAGGGAGCAGGCGTGACAGTATTTGGGAAGGCACTTCTTCCTTTTCTGTCTCTGCCTTATGGTGGAGTGCTAGACATGGAGGTGGACGAGAAAGCTCAAGAAATGCCAGTGTGAGCACTCATGAGCTGTCTTATTTGTCAAAAGAGGAGGAATTAAACATGCATATGAGAATATGAGGTGTCATTAATAAAATCAGGGAAGGGGTGGGTGAGGTAGTCAACAGGAGAGGTGTCTTGCAAGGTATGGAGCCAGGCAGCTCCACTAGACAGGCAAACCCTTTTCAGAGTATGCGCTAGTCTGACAACTTGGTATCAGTAGCTCTAGCTGTCGCAGGAAACAGCAGAAAATCTTTTCATACTCGTGAGTGAAAGGTGTCAGGTTGATGACCTTTTCAGATAGCCCCTGATGAAAGTCAGAAGGACATTTTTCCACAGGGACAGCTATTGCACGAGGAGATGCAAAAGGGAAAATTGAAATATGTTTTTTTCAAATAAGACAAATGAAGTGAGAAATTCACCTAGCAGGACATTTCACTGCATGCATTTTCCCAATCAAGATTTCTCAGACTCATATAACACGTAATTTTTACTTTTTAAACTAAAAGCCTGGGAATTTGTACTCCCCCTTGCTCAATTTCCTCGTGTCCAGACTGGCCTCAAGAAAAGCACGGTTGCAAAACACAAATCGTTGGACAGGAAAGCTTTCATTCATCTCATATGATGACATTTTAATGTGGTTCGGCTGAAGGTAGTAGTACTAATATGCTGTGGTGTGTAAAATTTAATTCTTCAGTTTTCTTTGTATAATTACCACTCCAGTCACCTTTCAGATCACAGATGCTCTCCTTCACCTCCTTTCACTCCCGTCTGAATAAAGTTTGTGTGTGAAATGCCAGGTTTTCACGTTTTCATACTACAGCATGAAACAGCAATTAAGGGAAAAGGTAAACCCACTAACTTCTACTGATTTAGGAATGCAAAGAATAAAAACACTGAAGGCATGCTGGGTTAGCATTTGTGTGCTCCCATGGTTATGCAGGAGGTTTCCCTCCCTCTTGATGCTCCCAAGTCCAGTCCCAACTGAAACTCCTTAGTCTTGCATTTTCTTTCTCAGCATACATTTTCTCTTCTACAAAGAAGGAAGAGGCAGGCTTGTGATGAAGGGGGTATCGTCCAGTCCTGTATCTTACTCTTAAAGCACCTACAGGTATTTTGCAGTGAGGTGAGTGTAAACACATGGATCAGTAAAGCAGCTCTGGAAATTCCATACCAAAATCCTAATATTTATGTTGTGTTTATTGCCAGGGCTCAGAGTTATCTTTCTCTGGCTTTCAAGAGCAGCAGCACTGGGGAGTAAGATAGCAGTGACAAAGCTAGACAAAGCCTTTGTGTTGCTCTGGGTGCTGAGGATATTGTGAGTAGCTTACTCATACAGAATCATAGAATGGTTTCGGTGGGAAGGGACCTTTAAAGGTCATCTCGTCCAATCCCCCTGCAAAGAGCAGGGACATCTTCAATCTGATCAGGTTGCTCAGAGTCACATCCACTTGACTTCTGCTGGCTAGCAAACTTTATTTTTCATTTGGTTTTTGGAAAGAGTCCTGGATTTTTGTCATGTGGTAGAGAGGATCAGCTGCATGGCAATGAGGACAGGAAAGAGAGAGACAGGAGGGAACAGCAACAGCAAAAGCCCCAGATGATTAAAAAATACCGTGTATGGTCTGTCTCTTCTTCTTTTCTGCACAGACATGTGTTACAGGAGCACATGACTGTTGTTGCAGGAGGCCAGGAAAGGACCAAATGTGAAGACACCCTCAGCTTTATGTGTGTGAAGAGCTCCCTTACCAGCAGTATGCTTGTGCTAAGCCGTATGCGCAAACACACAGAGGTATATACATACCCACTACTCCCAGTCTCCCAACTGCAGCTACTCAGATGAGCACTGGCCAAGAGAAGATACCACTCTGTTATAGCCAGTCTTTTGAGGAAAAGATAAAAGCATAAACTAAGCTGTTCAAGTCCATTAACCAAGAGTTAGAATTAAAGAAGTACTGAAATTGAAGAAGGTTGTGCTTGTTTTCTTTGGATGAGTAACTGTGCCCATATTGCTCTTGTTTGTGTGTGTACCTGTACAACATGTAGAACATCAAATGAGTAACCACACTGTATGAGGCTTTATCTATACTTAGTGTTGATAGTAACTAATGCTCAGCATAATTCCTGCCCTCTTCTGTTGCAGAATGAGGCAATCAGATCTGAAATTATTTTAGAGGGGACTAGGAGAAAAATAATATTTGCATGAAACCATGTGAATGCATGGTGTGCACCCTGCAAGGAGGAATTCATTGCAGTTGGTCCTTTGAATGAGATGTTGGGTGACTGCTCTTCCCTTTCAGAAGCAAGGGGGGGATTCTGCTTTTCTTGTAGAAGCTGGCACAGACAGCTCTGCTCTTTAATCTTGAAGGCAGGTGAATCTGCTGACTTTGTGAGCATGACTGTAAAGGCACATGCCAGCTCCTGACACAGAAGGTAAAATATCTGGCTCAAGGCTGTTGGCACTTGCTGAACAGTCAAATGGCAGTGTAGTGGAAGGTGCTAGCCTCAATTGCTGCAAGCCGACCACAAGGCAGGCATGTGATTGTGGGTTACAATAATATTTGAATCTAGCAAAATTTTACCTTTGGAAAGGCAAAGGTAAAACTGCAATGGGCATATTGGGAAAAAAACTACAAGCAAGGAGAGTAGTATGCAAGGTGAATGGGAAAAACAAGGAGAGAGCATAATTATTTTGAGGAATGTGTTACATCTGAATGCTGGAATTTTCCAGACTGCACATCACACCAACACTTGGAAATGTCTGCATGTGTGCTTGCAGCTCACAAAATACTCTGAATTGTGAGAGCTGTTAAAAGCCTGTTAGTATCAAACCCCCTTTCAAAAGAGGCTCCTTTCCAATATTTATTGTAAATTCTTTCCTAACACTATATCTGCAATGGGTAAAGATAGATATGACATCTATAAGTTGATAAAGAATAATATGTGAATTATATCCTTCCTGCCTGGGTGAAGCCATCCATCCATCTATCCATCTTAGCCTTTCGCTCTGACAGAGGACTGCATGCTGGAAGGCAGAAGGTTTAAAGCAAGAGCTGAGAACATAAAGCCACATCTCAGAATATACTTCATATGTCATGACTAATGATTAGTTGCAATATTATTTCATTTTAGTTCATTTTGATACATTTTAAGAGAAACTTATTTTCTCTGTGAAATCAAAGGGTATATATTTAAAAAAAAATCATGTGATAAAAATACTAAGTATTTCAACTGTTCTATTGATAGGTTTTATGTCACAAGTATCAAACCATGAGTTCATCAGTTCACATTGCTTCTTCTGATCTTCTATAAAATTATTAAAAGTATGTAAATAATAAAACCATAAAAAATTAACTAACTAAAAATAAAAATGAAACTTCAAACTTGTAAACCAAATATATCAGAATTCTAATGCAAAAATATTTACATATTCTTCTAACTGGAGGTACTAATCAATTTTCATAAAAAACGTTCCCTTTGTCTAAGCAAATTTTATTGCTTTTTGTCTAGTGAAATTCATGCAGAAGTCTGAATCCCAGGGAGATTTTTTAGCCTTTCCTCTTTGAGAATTATGTAAACAAGTAAGCAATTATAAACACAGTCATTTATTTTGAATCAAGAATTTTTCAGAGTTGTGTAAGACAGATCACAGCAGACCTGAATAGCTATCATGGATCTTGTGCATTTAAGAAACCCAGAATTTGGCAGTAGATGAGCCTATATAGTTCAATGTCTTGACTAAGCTAGTGTACAAGGGAATGTATGCATATGTATCATTTGTGTGGCATGTAAGTTCCAGGACATAAATGCAAGCGGGTGTGGGTATGGCGTCCATGTTTTCTGTACAGCTTGCTCACCTGGACCTACGCCTTGGAGGATTTTGCTTGTTTCTTTGTTTGTTTAAAACTATTTTTCCAGGTTGATGTCTGTGATGTCTGTGTTGGGTACAATTGTAAAGGTGAGATATGTATCATACAGATGAATTATACTGGCCCATTCTATCCAAAGTAACATCATCTCCTAAAGGAGGAATTGTGTATTTTTATGCCTAAATATTATGCATTCCTCTTCAGCAACATTAAATAGAGCAAGACATAAGAAGAGATCAAAAAATAGAGAGGTTGTCAGGAGAGCTCTGTAGTCTTTTGCTGTCACAACACAAGACAACATTGATGGTTTCCGTTTTTTTGAACTAAAAATGGCTTGTTGCTTATTCCTATCTAGAAAACAAAGCTAAATCTATATGCCTAAAACCAAAACAAAATTGTTATTAACCCTACAAACAGGCCCTAATCATCCCATTGGAGTTGTCTTCTGGCTCACTTGGGAGTAGTAAATCTTCTATGCAAATGCTGAATATTGCCAGGCTGAGATTACTGAGAATATAGTTACTAGGTATCCATGGAAAATGGTAAAGAGCAGAATAATAAATTGATTCATTCTGTAAGACTGTGGAAAGCCTGGATGTGGGTTTCCATGAAAATCTTAAGCATTAGAGAGAGAAATGGAGAGCAGGAAAATTAAATAAAAATAAGGGCTTTTTGAACTCCTACTGGTGCACTTGTGGTTATAGTCAGCAGTAATACTTGCTGGGGGATTGGTACAGATTTATGACCAGCCTATAAATTGTGGTGGCTCCCAGATCTTTATGGGGTGTTTCTACTTCTTCCATAAGCCCAATGTCACCTCTAGCAAAGTAGGTAAGCAACCCTTCCTGTGCACGTACTGCATGTATGGTTTTAAGAGATGAATGCAAATGTCCAAGTGCTGCTTTTATTCTCTCCCTCTTCCTTTGCCATCTGTCTGGCATGTTGAATTTTATGCCATCAAACATTAATTGCTTTTTCAGAATTCCTTAAGAGCTCAGTCTGGTGTTTGCCGCTAGAAACCCCCAACTGTATGAATATCCCAAAGGATTAATTCACCTGGGCTGCCCTGCACGAATTTCACCTGAAACCTCTGCTCATGTTTTATATTTATAGCTTGTCTTACTGTCAGTGGTAAAGTTGTCTGAAAGGGCTGAGCCTTCATATAGGAATATGTTTCACTATTGACGATATAAGCTGGAGATAGCCAGTGCTGCTCCCACATCACAGGGTCCTGACTCTCTGCTGTTGTGCACTTTGTGAAGTCATTGCCACATTGGACAAAGCAGGTATAACTCATCCTGACCCATATTATTACCCTCCCTGGGCACAAGACTGCAGAAAATTAAGGTCATAATTTTAAAAAATTGTGAATGTGTATTTAAGTATCAAAGAACGGGAATAGTTATGGGATGTTCAGTGGCACCTTCATTCTTGTTTGATGGGGTTACAGAACCCTCAGCTTTTCCTTCTATAGTTCAGGGCTCAAAAGCACCTGCTATCTTCTTTTCCCATCAAGTTCATGTGCAAGTTCATCACCTATGAATTGTCTTCTATAAAAAAATTCCA
Organism: Xenops minutus; assembly: GCA_035221455.1. Taxonomy (NCBI): domain Eukaryota; kingdom Metazoa; phylum Chordata; class Aves; order Passeriformes; family Furnariidae; genus Xenops; species Xenops minutus. The sequence continues at coordinate 66,566,605 of JAWWEE010000105.1, read as the reverse complement.
TCCAGGTTTTTTTACAGTAAGGCTTCCTTGATGCTAGATGCTACTCGGTGTTTTATGGGAGTTATTTTATGAACTGCATTTCCTGAAAGCTTATTATTCTACTTCTCTCACAGAAGGTGTTTTACTGTTGCTGACAAACAAGATTTCATACTTAAACATCGTGGCCTTTATGATAAAGTTTGAGCCTTCCACACTGTAACATCTTTTCTCTGGGAAGGTCAGACAGCCTTTCTGGCTGCCTGATCTTGTGCAATATACCTTAATTCTGCCTGTGCTGATGAATTTTCTGAGAGATGGAATTGGCAAGGTGACTGCTCCTTTTGGGATGGTTTCCTTTTCTTGAATCATTGTCCCAGTGCATTGCTCAGCATTGGATGCATCAGTACAGCAGTCTCATATAGAATATAAAAAATGCTGTCTGTGTGCTTTGGAGCCCTCAGTGCCCTGTTGCTTTTATCAGCAGCTTGTGCTAGGAAGGTACATTGACTCTCTTCTTTCATGTGCTGAACAGTTGTTGCATGACAGAACTTTCCCTGGGCTTAATCTGTGGAATGGGAAAAAGGGAGAAAAATGATTTGCAAAATTGGATTGATGTCAAAGCATATCAGGAGTGTCTGAGTCAGATATGCATGCTTGCAAACATAGAAAGATGTCCTCCTGAATAAAATGATAGATGGCAAGATGGTAAAGGTTTTATTAGGATGTAACTACCCAGCTGGATTAGTAAGGGGGCATCCTGTAGTTGTGATATGGGGTCATAATTCATGCATTAATGTTTAGCTACCTCATCAGTTGATGAATTTGTGCTTGGATGTTAATTGCACATAATGCAAGTTCCTCTTATTCTAATCCTGCAGTTTCACATTATAGAAATCAATGTTGCAGTTATCAAACAAAATATCTTCCTAATATGTATTTCCTCTCCTATAAATGAATGGGGCATATTTCTACTTAGGTGTTACTTCTCAGTGGTGTGGAAATACTACTGTATCATGACCTGTAAAACACAGGCAAGATGGTCAGATGAATGCCAAGGAGGTATTCAGCAATTTGCTCATGTAAAGGGAACAACTTTTTGTAATAAGATTTCTCATTACAAGTATCACTGCTTTTTTATTGCTGGGGATTTTTTGAACTTTGGGGCAATTAGCTGGGATCAAGAGAGGAGCAGTCATTCCTCACAGCTGCTGTGTCAAGTTTGCATACTTCTCACAGTGTTTTCAGATGCACATTCTCTTGAATTCTTGGTAAGACTGGGAGTTTTGGTGCACCCTGGTGAGCACTGTGTGATTCAATAGCACACCTTATGGAACAATGTGCTGAAAGTGACTGAGATTTCCAGGGATGACAGACACTGAATGCCGATTATTTCAGGAGTGATCTTAATACATCATTGTGATCTACTTGCATTTTCTTGAAGCCAAAATCGGGGTATTGGCTGCTTCTTCCAGCAGTACAGATCTCTTTTTGCCTTCCCAGAACTGCTAGCTGTTCTGGGACTGGCCCGCTATGGGCATCAAACCACCATTCTGGGAAGTACCAGCTCATATGCTGACTCCAGATTCTGCCTCTAAAACCAGCTCCTCCTAGAAATGTGTTTAGCTTTTCCAAGATACACAGTTCACTTCCCGGATGAATTACTGGAGTTCCTCTTATTACAACAGGTTAACAAGTAGCAAGTGTATCCTAGTCTTTAATTGATTAGGCAGCAGCAGCACAGTAATATTAGCTCTTCTGCTACATGTTACCTGAGGATCTAAACTACACTTTATTGTATATATTTGATGAGATCCAGGATTTCTGTCATACTTTTATTGGCTATCACTTTCTTCCCTGGAAAGGTAATATATATTATCTTCTGTTAATTACTTTTTCAATACCTTAAGCATGTGCACAATCTCCAGTCACCAGTAGCACTAGATGCATAATTAAGGTTATAAGAGCACTGATGGACTATCTCTCAGTTTGTACTTCACACTGCAGGTACTCTTGCCAGACTTTTAGAGGACTGCAGACCTCCAGCTTGCCTGCATATCATCTAACTGCTTATCAGTCCCACTCTCAATCTCATTATTTCAGTTGCACAGCTACAGTAATTAGATTCTGTATTTTTCAGACTTCAAGACTACCCTAGGCAGGGACACAACATTTCCTTTGTCTGTAGAGCTTGACTTTCACTTTGTATGCCAGACATACATTATTTTGCTCAAAAACAAGACTAGGTACGGTTTAGTCCCTGATATAAAGCTGCTTTGACCAATTTACTGGCAGTGAACTGATAGACTCTGAGCACTTAAATAAAGTTCGGTGTTCTGTCTAGAGCAAAACAATGCCTGAACTGTATGCCATCAACTTTCGCAGCTTACCACCTTTCTGGATATGACTGCACTTATGTCCTGGTCCTGACCACCGTGCTTGGCAAAAAATACACAAAAATGGACTACTCTGACTATGCACCTGCTAGAGGTGCTTCATAAACCTATTAATTATCTTTTGATGGTGTTTGAATGATGGAAAGTCTGTATTTTTCTTGTTAGAAATGCTACAGACCTGACCCCATTGCAAAGTTTTTGTAGCCCAGTTCTGCCAGTTTAGGAGGCAAGAAGTGCATGCTCAGTGACTCTACAGGATGGAGGGCTGCTCTCCATCATTCATGTTGCCTCCCAGATTGCTTGCTCCTTTATGTAGATATATGTATGTATAAGGCTGATTTGTTTATCTGATACTAATACTGCTAAATCTGCAAACCTCACCTTGAGACCCTGTTGTTTTAGGGACACAATAGGTATACAACAAAATATCACCTGTTCAAATCAGCTTGTCAACTGAAAATATATCTGGCTTCATATCTAATCTTACTGGTCATTCTGGGTTATTCATACAGGATTATGTGATAATGAATAGCCAGTTTCTTCAGTAGAATTGCCTATAGGTATCTAGTTGACACAGTAGCTATGTGAACACTTATGCTAGTTAATTAGCATGATTCAGTGATATTTTATGCGTTTGGTAACATACTTCAGTAGTCATGCTGCAAAAGGATATAAATAGTGGGGGTTTTGAATAGTTTTGATCATTATAGATGCAACATTGAAATTTCTGGTGTCTATGACTCCTGAAAGTATCATGAAATGGGCAATTACTGAATTGACCAATTCTGGATGTTATTTGAAGCCATTGTGTTTCACGTATTTTTATGTGCTCGTGCCTGCATTTTCTCTATTCTTAACTGTGTTTACTATACTTTTTGGAATTACTGCCATGCATAGCACAAGGTTCTCATGCTGTGGCCAACAATGAAGCAGTCACAAATGAGTTGGTGTGTTTTGCGTGCTTCTCTTGGGCCTCTTCTGTTGGTCACTTTGGAGACCTACACTGGAGACTCACAATTGCTTTAACAAGCAGCAGCTCCTATATTTTCTGCTTCATGTGTAATTAGTGTCATTTCTTAAATAATCTGTGGTTGTTCTGATGTGAGGCTTTTAACCAAGATGACGTTTCCAAAGCTTCTATAGTCCTCCCACGATAATATTTAATATTTCATTTGGAAGTCTAGCAAACTTCATTACAGTTCACCAACAGTGGTTTGAGGAAAGTTCCAGAAGGGGTATGACTCTCCTAATTTTTCCTATGGCTGTACCACAAACAGATATTCCAAAAGCACTGAGTGCATGTTTGCAGATTTTTAAGATAGGAGAATACTGGAATACTTCTAGAGATCATGGAGCATCTGTAAAGTCATACTTATTTTAAGCCACCCAGCCCTAATGTTTACTGAACTCTTCAGCTCTCCCCTTGGCCCTGGGCAAAGACGTGAAATAATGCTGGGTATTAGGATTTTACATATTTTTGGTTACCACTGTTGACTCCAGGTGAAGTTGTAATTCTGCCAGCATTGCTTTTTTAGCATCAGCTTCCCATTTTATTCTACTTTAAAATGCCCTTTTAAATGTTAATTGATTTGTTGTTGAACTAACAAGAATTGTCACAGCATTGGAGCATGTATGTACCACAAGAGGCAACAATTCCCTTTTCAGTTATTCACCATTAGCCTGTTTCCTCTTAATAGTGGTAGCCTCTTAGTAGTCATCAGCAGACATGGTTTCTTAGTAGATACCGCTAGGTTTCATAGCCTATAAAAAACGGGTCCTCAATGCATACCACATGCTGTACACAGTCACTGCTTGTATTTCATGGCAGCACCTGCTACTAGGTAGTACTTTAGTAAGCCCCAGCCCCGGCATTGCCTGATACTGTAGGGATTTATGACTTATGTTGAATGAGCTGGTGTATAAGAAGAAGCAGAGTCCAGACTCCGGTGTTTGATAAGTAGTGTGTGTACCTCCAAGCCTATAATTAGTGGTGACAATGTTAGCCTTTCTCTCTTCCGCTTAGTTAACTATTCACAATAAACCTGTAGGAAGTAATATCTTTGCACTCTCTGTCAGATTAGATTTAAATTGGATCAGTATGTTCAAACATTACTGATGGGGAGTAAAGAAAGATACACACTCCTTGGCTTCCTTATTCTTTTCTTGCTGTCTTTTGAAGACAAGGGTAGACATTCAACTTCAATTGGGTCTGCTTTATCTGTGGATGGTCAATAGTAATGACAATTTGCATATTTTTTATTTTTTTTTTACTATCTCAGTCAAATCTCATGCTTTGGGGAATAAAATTTATAGGAATCATGAATAACAAGTAGATAATTCACTATTCATATCTGTCTGCAGGGGTAAAGATGTCACAGAATGGGGATGTAGCTGCACCAACTTTTTGTAATGAGTTGATGAAAGGCACAAAAAAAAAAGGAAACTTCATGCACCCTGATTCCTCTGCCTTAAACAATGAACGTTATTTCTTTTAAGATTATTTTACTTTAAATAAGTCATGTGAATGTGATTAACATGCCCAAGATTACCGAGAAGGATAAATTATTCATGCAAATTACACATTTATAAATTACATTGAGATATATACAGATTTCTTTAATTTTACTAACACTCCAATAAATTTGAAAATGAGGGGTTTTTTCCTTCTGAAAACCTTTGTATCGTTGTAAGTAGTTTTAGACTAGATAAAATAGGATAAGCAATGAAAAAATGCCTGACTGCAGAGCTTACAGGATAAAGGAATACAGTAAGGAAAAGAGAAAAAGGAAGAAGGAAGGGAAGGTTTGGGAAGGTTTGGGAAGGTCAGGGAAGGTCAGGGAAAGGAAGGGAAAGGAAGGGAAGGGAAGGGAAGGGAAGGGAAGGGAA
>JAWWEE010000105.1:66521490-66561247 GCA_035221455.1 Xenops minutus | reverse complement strand
AGGGAAGGGAAGGGAAGGGAAGGGAAGGGAAGGGAAGGGAAGGGAAGGGAAGGGAAGGGAAGGGAAGAGAAGGGAAGAGAAGGGAAGAGAAGGGAGAAAAAAGAAAGAAGAAAAAAGAAAAAAGAACATTTCAGCTGGAAGGGCCCTATAATGATCATCTGTCCAGGAGCCTGTTTTTAAGTAGTTCTGTGTGAGAATGAATCAGTTTTAACTCCAAGAGCTGGCAGACTAGAGTATTAGCTCAGAAGTAACTTTAATCTGTAGAACAGAAATCAATTTTGAAGATTTCTTGCAGAAAGACATAATCAAATCCCAGGTTTGAGGGAAGGCTCCAGCTTCTTGGTGTGCTCGTGTCCCTCTGCATTACAGAGGTGCAAGTGCTTCTCCCAGGACACAGTCTACCATTCCAGGAAAGGTGCTTATCTAAACTTAGGCTAGGTGATAATTCTGCTTGAATGAAAAAATTGTGTACTAGAAACATCACAGTGTATTTTATCCTGACACTTTAAAGGTTTGGGAGTTTAGGGGTCTGATTTTTTTGAAACAGTGCACTGTTCTGAGCTTTCTTCAGGTCTTACATGATTCTTGACATGAACTGTTCCTTGCAGTAACCTGTGGGAGTAACACCCAGCATTGTGTCTGCCACCAAGGGAAAAACCATATGTAATTTCTGCAGTTTTAGTTGTAATTTGCCCCTAAAACTAAATTATATGACCAGTAATATCATGAAATAAGAAGACATCTGAACAGTAACAGATCTAACCACAAAGCTTAGTCTGGATCAAAATCAAAGCACCAGAAATTAATCCGTTCATGTTTTGTGAAAGTGCATATTGAAATTCCTAGATCTAACTTCAACTATTATGATTGACATCCAGGGTCAAACCAGACCAATCTGCAAAATTTCTGAAAGGAAATAACAAGTCTAAACACTTCAGATGGGCTTGGAATTTACTAACTGGAAAGCTGTTATGTCATGTTAATGGGTTAAGTATTTTATAAAAAGGAGGAGGATTAAAATGACAGAAGTAGCAGACAGAAGGGGTACAAACTTTACCTGCATTTTGTATTACTCCTTTGATAATCTGGAGGTCAAAGGTTATATAAAGTACCTTTTTACAAAGTGTCAGCCAAGTAAATGTTAGTAAACATTGAAGACTACAGAGTTGAAACACACAATGAAAATAAATAGAACTCTTTCAAAACCAAAAAATACTGTTGTGACTGGTGAGTTTTACTTTGTAAGAAGGTGAAAACAAATTGCCATGGTGTAACTCAACCCCCAGGGAAATGTGTGTGCCAGCTCCTTCACAGCAGCACCACCTGTTGCAGGTTTGCCCCAGCACCCAGGGCAGGACACGCTGCAGCCTCACTGTACAGTGCACACCTGCAGCAAGGTGGTCGGTGTGGCTGCTGAGTTTGTTCAAAGGCTGCTGTTGCCCTGCTGTTGTGATGGACAAGGTGCGTACATGACTCGACCTGTGTTAAAGAAGGGGATACTTGTCCCTTGCCTGGATCTACTTGCTTGGTGCTCACCTCCCACAGGATTTACATGGATTTTGTCGCAGACTGCTTAGGACAGCTAAAAATTTCTCTGAAAACCCCAAACCTTTGTTTTTAGGCAGATCTTTGCTGCGTTTCACTGTGCGTGCCCACAAGCACCAGTGCTGGCACAGGGCAAGGAGCAGGAACATGTGGCCAGCAGACAGAGAGCATGAGAGCATCTTGCAGCAGATACCCAGGGCTATAACATCAACAGCGTGCCAGTGGGTTATGCAGTTTTCCCACTGTGGGAGAGGAAGCAAGAGGGAGCTGTGGATATGATCAGGTTGGATAAGATCAGATGTTCTGAAAAAGGAGCTGATGTTATCTAGTCTCCCAAAGGCTTGCTGAAAACATGGTATAGGACAAAAGCAGTGCAGTCTATAAGCAGTCATCCATAAGGTAAAGAGAGTATATTCAGGTGTTTTGTGAAGCAAGACTGGAGGAGCATTCCTGCGAGAGAACATTTTCTCTGTTGTGTAAATAATTAAGCAGTGGTGGTGTTTTGCCTTTAGGCAACAATATTACCATAAAGTAGTCATCAGTAATACAAGTGGATATGAGGAAATAAGAAACTGCTTTGGGTCAGAGGATTTGAAGTCACACAGAAGAGGGACAGTTCTTTTGAGCTTTTCTGGAGAGCTGAAAGCCTTCTACAGCAGGCTTTCAGTCTCCTGAACCAGCAACTTGGCCAAGCAAAGTTTTACTCTTCAAACATGGAAGACTTTCGGCTTTGTAATACAGAGATTGGTGTTATCCCTGCATGGTTTTACCTCATTTGACTGCCTCCTTCCCCTGGTCCTGCAGCAGGCCTGGATGACTACAAAGTCTGTAGAGAAGCAATGTTGGTACTGGTGAAGATGCTGGTGTATCTGCAAGACTATATAATGGGTGAAAATGAAAAATAAACAATTATCTTGTAATCTTGATTTGTAATTGAGATTCTTCTTCAAAGAAAAGAGATAATAAATAAATCCTGGTACAATCTTGGTTCTCTGTGAGACTTTTGTTTCTTTACCACATAGCACTTGACTCTGGCACTCCTGTGAGAGGAGAGGAGGACCAGCCTGCCTGGCAGCCCTCCCTCCCCAGGCTGGCTTCTGCCTTACAAGTCTCCTGCACTCATTTGGATCTCTCTGCTAAGCTCTGTAAAGCGTAAGAAGAGCACAGCTCCTTTGATGATCTTGATCTAAATAGCAAGTTGTCATCTGAATTAAAAGAGGGAGACTGCAGCAGATGAAAGAGAAGCAATATGCTTATTTTCTGGTCTAGCAGTGCTGCTGTTCTACCTGTGTATCAAGCCCATACACAAATAATTGGGAGTTTGCTGTCTTAATGGTTGTTGGGGTTTTTTATTGTACCTCTGCTGCTGTGTGGGTGAATGTGAAAAGGGTTTTGGATGTGTATATATGTATTTTTGGTAGACACTGCGCAGCCAAAGCCTCTTTTAATTTTCTCTCTAATTTATTTTTAATTTTGTAACCCCCTAGGGGTAAATCCTTATTACATGATGTAAAACCATCTCTTCTAAAAAGAAGCTTATTTGTTGATTTTTAATTTGAGCCAGCAAATGCAAAGCTGTAGCTTTTTTCCAAACACTGAGAGCTCCTCTGTATATACAACTGTCATGTGTGCCACTGCAAAATTAGTAAAAAATGTAAAAGTTAAACCTATAGTTATAGAAAGAGCAAAAAGAGAGGCTTTGTATTTCCCTGTATTAATGGTATGTTAGACTTCTGAATCTTGAAACATTCTTAATAGGCAACTTGCTTTTAAATCTACATTACATTTGGACTAGACTGACTATGAAGACTCACATTTTCAAAAGCTCAAATGCTGACCAAATTAGGGGCTTGTTTTTTGAAAGGGGATCTCTATCAAAAGATGGCAATGTCTGAAGATGGCATTACTTTGTGCAGTCACATAAGTACATGTTCACTGACATCTGCTTTGCCTCACTGGAAATGTTGCCCTTAAGCTAACCTGCACACCTTATGGTTTAATAATTCTTTATATGACTGGCTGGAAGTCTTAGTCACAGACCTACTGTGATAATAACAAAACATATGAACTGATATAATCTCTCTTCCCTTTACATTCAGTGGGAAAGATGTTTATTTTTAAACACTGTATCGCATTCTAAACAACTCGGGTTAAAAAAAGTAGCTGAAAGAAAAGCTTTAAAATGCCTTACCAGCTAGTTCAGATATAAGCATATACATTTTGTCCTTCTGGTCTGCAATGCTTACAACTCAAAAGTCATGAATAATTAGTTTGCTTTGAGTTATCATTAAAGGAGATAAAAAGACCTCCAGATTGTCTCTTTTTGTTTTGTTTTTAATTAAGTGCTGGGTTTGTTCCCCTCATTGTTTTTGTGCAAAGGTGATGTTTATTTCTATTCAGGATGCAAGTCTTTGAATAAAACTCTTGATTCCCTTTGCTTCTCCTTTTAATCTTCCCAAGTTAAGGCAAGGCTTCCCACTTCCCTCCTTAAATCCCATTTCACTTCTCTTTGTTGTCTGAATCACCTGTGACTGCTGTTCAGAGGTCCTGTCCTGCTGGCAGCCCCACACCTTCTCCAGGTTGTCTTACACTGTTGCCTTCTACAGGGTCACTTTTGCAAAAATGGGACATTTGAATATGGTGGCTTTATTTCTGCCACATGTCAAAACCAGAACTCCATCTGCCTCTTCCTTGATTTGCCCATAGCACTGGACTAACAGTCACTGCAGATGATCATCTTCCTTGATCCTTTCCTCCCCAGAAAGTCTCCCACTTTAAAAGCTATTCATTTCCATCTATGAATTGTGGTGACAGTGCCAAAGAAATAGTGAGCAGTTAACAAATAACAGTGCCCAGATTAACAATGTTAAATATATATTGGTTTTGTGTAACATCATAGAGTTGCTAAGGTTGAAAAAGACCTTTAAGATCATTGAGTCCAACCATTTACACAGCACTGCCAAATCCACTACTAAACCATATTCTTAAGAGCCATATCCACACACCTTTTAAATATCTCCAGGGATGGGACTCCACCACTTCCCTGGGCAGCATATTCCAATGCTTGACAACCCTTTCCCTGAAGAAATTTTTACAAATGACCAATCTATGCCTCTCCTGGCACAACTTGAGGCCATTTCCTCTTGTCCAGATAGTGTCTTGTCCAGATACAAAAATGTCATTTGGGAGAAGAGATTGACCTCCACCTCACTATGTCTACAATCTTCTTTCAACTTGGTGTCATCTGCACACTGACTGAGGGTGCACTTGATCCCCCCATCCAGATCATTGATAAAGATACTAAGCAGAACTGACCCCAATACTGAGCCCTGGCAAACACCACCTGTGATCAGCTCAGATACACCCTTAGCTGGAGTTCATCGGGTTTGCTACAGCTTGTAGATCTGCACAAATGATATGTTAATGATAAACAACAATAATAATAATATGGATGGAGGGAGCCTCATCAGAACCAGACCTTTCTTACACTCTAAGTAGCAGGAGATGCAGAAAGGGAGTGGAAACGTAGACTGAAAACAATGCTGCACAAGATTTTTTTCCAGGAACAAATTTTCTAGTTTATTTCTGTCATGCTGAATGTCTGTAAACACTCTGCTTTCCACTGGGCAAAACAAAGACACTTGCTGTGAAGCTGAACCACTGTTCTTCAGAGCTGTGCAGTGCCTGCATAAATTCATTTTGCGTTGCTTTTTTGCTTTGCACAGCCTTCTTAGCTGAGACTGATCTTTTGCAGTTTGGAATATCTCAGAGCTGTAGATCAAAGATAAGTTACTAAGTGCCAACTATTTTTCATATTTTTTGTTATTAGCAAAGAAAGGATTGGGAAAGCATAGCAGAGAACTGTCTATGGCAGTTAAAATTTTAGAAAATTTCATTTCCATTCCTGGAAACACTGACTTTACCCATTAGCCAAAAATCATGGTCATCCATTCATTTTTAAAGCTAACTTTTTTGGCCACATCTGAACAGTACAGTGATCTGTGGTTGAAAACTGAAGAAAGCACCTTCAAACCAAAGGCACCAAGAATCTTTAAGCTGTATTCATAGTCCTTGCTAGGATAAGCCATTGCCAGTACAGTTTTTGAGCCTACTGCTTCCTTCTACTTTTGTAGATACCTTCAAGGTCCTGCTGTAAGAAAACCAGATTCAGGTGAGATTTCCTCTCTTTGAAAAGAGACTGCAGCTTGATGTCTTCGTGTTTTTAACTTGATGTTTTAAAGGCAGCGTAAATATTTGAGATACAGTTTAAAAACCTGTAAAGGTTCAATCTGTGTGGTTTACACTGGTTTTCATAGGAATTAGGACATCTAATCTCAAATGCTTTTTTGAAAATACCTCCCTAAATAAATTTTAAAAATAAGATCTAAAGTATTCCTCTTTTTGCATTTTCAAATAATCATAAAAGACATAGATGTAGTCATAATTCCTGTCTGAAGGATGGGATTTTCTATTTCATGAGTTCTTCTATTGGTTGGTGTTACAGGGAAGTGTGGTATGATTGAATGTACTTACTCTCTATTCAGTGTCTTAAGTGTTAACCTACTCACCACCTTGTTTCTGTTTTCTTTTCCTGCTTCGTGCTGAGAGAAAGAGTAAAAGAGAAAGAGAATAAGGGAGGCGTGCAAGGAAGGAAGGGAGGAAACAAAGAGAAGGAAGACTTTTTAGCATAAACTTTTTTACCATTTACAGTTTTGCACTCAATGTCATTATCACTGTAACAAATAATTAGGTTGCTGCCTAATAATATCCCACTGGAGCTGTGTATATGTGAGCATCTGTTAATGAACAAACATGAAATTATTCAGATGCTTTGTTCAGAATACCCATTCAAGTCACTCAGCAGAACCAAGATTTAACATCTAAGATTTCTCAATTAACTTCTGAAGTAATTGCCTTTTTTTCTGTGTTTGAATCTATAAGATCTGAGATACTTGTGCTGTAGAGAGCCTGCTGTTTCTGCCATGATATGGCAGCCCATATATTACTTGGTCTATTTGAATCACAGAGTGAACACACTTGTGCTGATGGAAAATGATGAAGGAGACTTGGGAAGCCTGATCAAGTTTTGGTGGGAATTGGCAATAATGTTCCTTTTCTTCTGTATTTTTCACCACTCATTTTAATGATCACAGGCACTTAGAAAGGCTACAGCAACATGAACAAATGTCTCAATAGTAGGGTTTTCTTTAAAACTTTCAAGACAGTTCAAATACCATTTATGGTACTTTAACAGTACAAGTTAACCCTACTTAGATCCTTTTTTTAATTTGCCAACTCTGAAAGACATCCAATCATACTGTGTTTAGTTACAGTCCATCCCCTTTCACAGTCATGTCTCATCATGTCTGCAGCTTACTGTAATGCAAAGAAGTTACAGATTTTCCCATCCTCACTAATGAGCTGTTTTCTTTTGAATGGTGAACAATAATAATCCCTACCCTAGCATGAGGAATGCTTTGACCTTTTGAAAGTTATGGGTTTGATCTGCAGGCTGCATTGCACTGCCAGTCTTCACGTGGTGAAGGTTAAGTACTGGTTGATTGACAGGGTTCCCATAGAAGGCAGCGAACCTGCCTACTTCAGAAATCCATCCTGGAAGCAGAGCATCCTGTCATGAAAAATCTGTGTCAGTGCAGCCTTTCTCTAAACAAGTCTGATACTTTGAACCTCTAGGATTGAAATAACCATCCTTGAAAGAGGATCTGTAATATGCCCAAATGTGATGCTGTTTCTCTCCTGCTCTATTATTCCATCATATTTACAAGTACTGGCAATCTCCCACTTTGGCAAAACCCTGTTGCATCATGTGTGCAACATACAACATTTACCAGTGTGTATGGAAATGATAAATGTATGTAATAAACTGCTCTATTCTTTAACATGTGTATGTATATGGTTTCTATATAAAAATAAAATTAAAAAAAAAAAAGTCAGAACATTTATCAGGTCTGCTCAAGCTGCACTTGTTTTTCTTGGTGGTGTTTACATCTTAAGTGAAATGTCAGTCTGACCTGCACATATTACTTTGCCAGGCTGGCTCTTCTAATATCTACTATGCAAATAGGGTGTGGTAACTTTCACCTTCTTGCAGTACCTCTTTATAGATGGTGTTTTTGAACTGCATAGTGTAAATGCGAGAGATCTAGATAATTTCTCTCGACAGGCAGGTATTTTTGACATATAAACCTAACTCTTACATAATTCTTCTTGTTTATTACCACAGGAGAAGAAAACTTGCTGGCAATTTTGAAAAGGAGATGGTGGAAGTACATGATCCTGGGGATAATAGATATAGAAGCCAATTACCTGGTAGTCAAAGCTTATCAATACACCACTCTTACCAGTGTACAGGTAAGGACTCAAAAGATTTTCCCTTTTGAGGTAAGATAAAAGGTCCAGTGGAGTCAGGGGTGTAGTGTCCAGTGGTTTGAGTGAACTAATTTGCTGCCTCTGTCTTTTGTGTGACCCATTTTTTCATACTGGACTATTTTAATCACTCAATATTGTCCAAACTGTGCAAAAACATTCTGACTTTTATTTTCCTGTTCTAAATCATTCATAATCACATCTTTGGCATTATCTGCATAATTTGGTCCTTTAAGGAAATATTTTCAGGATAGCTGAAATGTTTTTCTCACTTTGTGTTGTACTTGGAAACTTCTCCACCAACTTTTCCCGAAAGAGTCCTTCCCACATGCTGCAGTTCTTCACAGACTAGTCGGGCCCCTTTCACAGGCTTCAGTTGTTCAGGAACAGGCTGCTCCAGTGTGGATCCCCCCTGGAGTCACAGGTCCTGCCAGAAAACCTCCTCCAGTGTGGGCTTCTCTCTCCACAGGTCCTACCAGGAGCCTGCTCCAACATGGGCTTCCCACAGGGTCACAGCCTCCTTTGGGACCCACCTGCTCCAGCATGGGATCCTCCATGGGCTGCAGGTGGATCTCTGCTCTGCCATGGACCCCCATGGGCTGCAGGGGCACAGCTGCCTCACCGTGGTCTGCACCACAGGCTGCAGGGGAATCTCTGCTCTGGTGCCTGGGGCACCTCCTCCCCTTTCTTCTTCACTGACCTTGGGGTTCGCAGAGCTGTTGTTCTCACATACTCTCCTTCTTCTCTCCAGATGCATTTTCTGTTGCAGAGGGTTGCTATTTTTTTGCCCCTGCTTAACTGTGTTATCCCCAAGGTGCTACCACCATCGTTGATGGGCTCAGCCTTGGCCAGAAGAGGGTCCATCCTGGAGGCTTTGGCTCTGTTGGACACAGGGAAAGCATCTAGCAACTTCTCAGAGAAGCCACCCCTGTAGCCCCCACTGTTCCCACAGCCTTGCCAACCAAACCAAATAGAGGATGTGTAGGATTCCATAATTAGATCAGAGTGCAAAAATTGTCATTAAGTAAAATTAATTTATTATGATGAAGTCTAATGCAAGCTGTTAGATGTGTTATGTTACATAACAGCTTAATTGCAGCTATCAAAAAATGTATTCCATAAAAAATTACATGTACAGTGAACAAAAGCTAGGGTGGTGATTTCTCCAAAGGTCCAACCTGGATATTTTATACAGAAGCATGAAAGAATCAGGCTTCTTCCAAATTAAGTGGAGAAGTGAATAGCAGAAAAATTTTTAAGAGGCTGGAAGTTGTCTGTCATGGGAAATCATTGCATACTTCATTGCTACTTGTTCTAAAACAAACCTACAACTTCTTTACATTATCTTTAAATAACTGGGCAACGCTAGGTAGTGTTCAGTGTATTTTACACCTCACTTGCCTGAAGTTTGCATTAGAGACAATAAAATAAAGGACCACGAGTTAATGTTATGCAGAAGCAAAGCTAATTAAGAATGTATCTCGTCCGTAGTTGAAAAATTATGTTGGAAAATACTGAGCTGCTTTAGCTGAACTAAAAGAAAAAAAATAGAAGAAAACTATGAATTCAAGAAATTTGAATGTGAGGTTTATGCTAAATATCCACAAGTGCCTCTGCCATCAGAATTTGAGTTTGAGAATTCTTTGAAACATGCCCAGACAATGTAATACTGCTTTTAACACTTTTGCAAATCAGATTACTTGGTATAGAGTAAAGCTTAAATCCACATAAACCTCCTACTGTCTGATTTTATACTCACTAAAAGCCTCAAAGAGAAAAGCAAACTGAATTACTTCTTTAGCATGATTCACTCACAGCAAGTAGAAATAGTGCACTGAGCAAGATGATCCAGGTCATTAAATGCCATCTCCCACAGCCACCAACAAGCATGTATCAAAGGTTCATCTGGCCAGACCCATGAAACACCAGTTCCAATAGATGCAGACCCTCACGCCAGCAATGCTGTGAGCATGGCCTTGAGTTAAGAGGTCAAAAGTTACAGTGTGATGAGGGAGCAGGCGGGAGAGTTCAAGGGCATTGCCTGTACCTTGACAGGGAATTTGTTAGCTGAAATAATCCACATTCTCCTTTTAGACTGGGAGAGAGAGGAATGGTGGATCAGGAGAATTGTCAGAGGGCACAGACAGCGTCAAATCCATTTTGAGACCTCTTCCACGTAAAGATTACTACACAGCTCGGGTCTCTTTCCCCAGTAGCTTGAAAGAAGGAAGAGACAAAAGCTCGAATGCTGTCAAGCTTTTTTCCAGGCATGGAATCAATACAGTGTCAGCTTTTCCCATAGTTATCCTTGATTGCTGGGATACATGTGGAGTGACTGGGAATACCTGCCACATTTTAAATTCTCTTCATGCCTTAATATGTATAAGCTTCTAAGTGACAAGGCCAAAGATATGGTGAGAACGGGGCAAGTATGAGGTAATGCATTAAGATGTTGAATCAAATGACACATTTTCTGAAATGTAGCCAAACACCCTATTTTGTTTAAAGATGAAACAGAAGCAGCTCAGGGGATTATTCAGCATTAGTCAAATTGTGTCATAGTATGAAATGAAGGCTGAAGAAATGGAAAGCAGAAAATGAAAAAAAGCAAGTTTTTCCTAGAATCTGATTTCTGAAGAAGCAAACAGGAGCACTCTCTCGAGATCATCTCCTGAAGGGCCTTGATCTGCAGGAGCACCACCTGTGAGGCCATCAATTCTTCCTGGTATGTAGCAAGAAATGTTCAAATCCTGTCAGAACTGAGACCCACAAAATTGCTGCTACGTACCACAAAACAGCACAACTTTGACTGAAGGCTGTGGGAGCTATGCCTGTGTATACATAGGTTGAGAACTGAGCCTTTCAAGTCAATTCTGGGGGATTTTATACTCAACAGTCTGTACATCAAAGTTTTTTTGATGTGGAAAATGTAAGAGTTTTTGAAATTGTCACTTCAGTAAATGAGAAATCTTGTGGTATTTTTATAGTGGTGGTACATGGACCATTTTAGTAGAAAATGAGTTTTACAGCATATACTTTTTTTTCTACATGACATCTCTTCTCTGTCATGCAAAACTAACATGCAAGTGTACTGTGCTCATGGTGCTTTTAGGTAAAAAACATTATGCTGATCCCAGCAAAAAGTCAAAGCTTAACATTAAAAATATACCTGTACTGCAATTGCTTTAAGTTCAGCTTCACTGAAAATCTCCAAGTATTCAAGAGCCTTTTTTGGCCAAGTAGCTTTAAACTCTTGGGACTATCAGAGTTTCTAGTTTATACTCCATCCTTTTTCTTTTATATTTGGTATTATCTCGTCATGGTTCCAGGAAAAGACTGAAAATGGTGCCCTACTTTTCCTCACTGTTTCACACCTAAGTTTTTTTCTATATTTTACTTCAAGCTTCTCTTTGGGCTTTGATCTGGAAAAACAGGATTTTCTAACAAACCTTCCTATATGTCTTTCACCGCATGCCTTCAGAATCGCAGTGAATGAGGACACATAGACATAAATCAGAGATGAGTATGGTACCTAACCTTTACTTTTGGACGTGCTTCTGATTATTTCAAATCCTTATGTACTATGTAATTACTGTCTAAGAATGTGGCACTCAGCTTCAGCATAAGATGAAAACAAAGTACTGTGAAACCTAGAATCACATAATTTTTATCTGAAAAAAAAAAAAGCCAACAAACAACTAAAATACCTCCATTATAAGTTAGGTGACATAAAAACTAAATTGAAAATCAATGCACTATTTATGTTTCTGTCATCGAGGTGTAGGTCAATTGCTAGGCATAAAATCCAAGGTATCCATTATGTACCGGCAGTGCAAGCCAGGAACAACTAGATTTAATGGAACAATCCAAGAAACCCACACTTAATTGTCTGCATATCTAAAATACCGTGGGCATCTAGCATCCCTTGGTTTATGTGTACAAACCTACTCTCAGAGCATGATCTTAGGACATGAAAACAACTGTTTGAACCTATCAGGTTGCTTCATCTTTGGTAGCTTTAAGTTCTGTTTCTTTGCATGGCCAGGGGGATTATGTATTGATGGGGATAAATGCCTAAATACCTGCCTCCATTTTAAAATTCAAAAGCTAAGTATTCCTTCATCAAGGTACCCCAAGGAACTCAATTTGTTGGATATGATCTTAGCATGCCTCAAGTGCTTGCAGAAAGCCTCAAGTGGTTTCCAAATTGCAAGGGTGGACCTAACTTTTACATAAAGTGACACATTTTAAAACAGTGACCCACAGAAAGGGCTTGACTGAACTCCATCTCAGCTGCAGGAATTAAAACTCAAGCTTCCCACAGCCATGCAAACACTCAGGCTAGTAACTAAAGACTGTTCCCTAGAGGCTACCTTTAAAAAACTGAGTATATACCAGGTAAAAGGCACAGTAGTTTGTCAATGGATCAATTTGATTTCCAAAGCCATATATTTCAAGAAGTACAAGAGATCGGTCACACTTAATGCTATCAGACATATGTGCCCTGATTCCCAGATGGCCAAAACCTACAAAATGATCTTTAGTTTCTCTTTGATGTGTTATTATAACTTGCAGTAGATTTTGCAGCCTTCTTGCACATCACCTGTAGCAGGTACAGGCAGTATAGCACTGAACACTCACTTGTACACTAGCATCTGATCCCATGGACTGGTTTTAAAAGCAATATACTTAACTTTCAGGACTTGCTTTTCATATTTATCCTAATGGAGTTTAAAACAACCCTGGTGTCGGCCTGTGGAAGGTTTAGTAACTATTCAAGAAGAATATTTTAAATGCTGTTAGAGACACCTTTTACATACCAGATAAAATTCATACCTTCAGAGGGAATTAAAAGATTCTGAAGTTATTGCACTTATTTAGACCTAGATATTAAATTTCCTTGAAATTATGTTTTTACTTCAACTTCCCTGTACTGCATATACACACATACATCCTACCAAGTCCATAATGTCTTTCATTGGCCTGTTATGATACTAACATGTGTAACCTTTGCTGCTAGGTAAGTGCTTTCTCATCATATCATGCTGAGTTTTGAGGCAGACTGCCCTCTCCCTTCTTCCCATTGTCCCCACATTAATTAGCTCTCCTTACTTCAATACAGTGTTCTATCCATCTGTGAATTACACTGGTGTGTTGACTCTCTAGAGGGGATGTTATCCTTTTTCTGTGTTATGATATCACATAGAAATCTGGATTATTTCTTCAACACCTTACATAGTAGTACTGTGGAATATGCACATAATGTCACAAGAAATAAGGCACTGTCAAAGAGAGAGAGCTATGTTTCCAAATAGTGATTTATCTGGTAATTTATTCCTTGGGCAATCAAGCGTTTGATTGGCATGATGAAAACAAAGGTAGTAAAAGCTGGGATTTATAGAGACCAGGAGACAGACAATAAGACTGTGATGCTGATGTTCTCAGCTACTCTTAGATCAGTGTGAGGCTCAGCAGTACATCTTACTTCCAATTACCTCTGGCAGTTTTCATATCTCAACAACTGCCACAAGAAAAGGAAAAGAGTCAGCAGTAAGTGCTTATTATGGGAAACCTGTATGGCAATAGACCTTACTTTGTTCTTGGTCCCTGTGGACTCAATGCACTTTGAGGCAGAGGGTTTGAGACCATTTTGAAGCAAATCTGGGAGGCAAAGAACAGGGGATGTGCAATATTAAGTTGTTGATCTACCTTGTCCAGTAGCTGCTAATGTGAAATATCTCAAAAGAGATAAATTCCACTCCTGCTCTTCCTTCTCTCCTCCTAGAAATGTAAGATTGACCCGACTTTCCTGATCTGCCTCAGGGCTGGGAGGAAATAACACAATGTTAATAAAGTTTGCAGATCAGCATTTTGCAGAAGTGTTGCATACGATACATTTATAGTGTGAGGGGATGTGATGTGTATCGTGCATCTGATTTATTATCACTCTTTGAGTTACTGTTGTCTTTTACTGTGTTGCGTACTTGTGCTTTACAAACCAGCCCCTACAGTATCAACAGTCTCTGTAGGTGGGTTTGGAGTCAACAGAGCTCTCAGTATCCAGAGTTCCTGCCTCTTCTGGCAAAATTCACCAACAGCCAAGCTTTTTACTAACATAAATATGCAAAATCTCATTAAAGGCAATGGAGCTGTGCCCATTGCAAAAGCAGAGATTTTGGCATTCTATGCCCGTGTAGGATATTCTGATAGATGACATGCAAAACCAGAGGTAATTCTTCAGGAGACATCCATTATTTTTACTAGGTCAGGATCTAATCCCCCACCTAGTTTACAGCAGCTGGTGATGTGGAGAAGTTTCTAATGAGTAACCTTGAGAAAATGGTCTCCCAAGCCCTTATCCAATCAACTTACTTAGAGAGAAGCAAAGCAGAAAATAGAGGGTTTTTTTCTGCAGAAACATGTGATTGCTGACAGAGCTGTCTTAGAATGATCTTTTTTCTGACAGTGGTATGTAAAATCAGAGGAATAAGTCAATTAAATTAAAGACCATTTCTGTGGTCAGTCTGTTTGGTAAGTCTCCTTGGTATTTGAACATATCTTGTATGAATGCAGCTGGCGTTCATGTATTGAGATGACAGGATGAAGAGGTGTTTTTATAAAAAGAGTCAAGATGTGATTACTCATGTTGGTACTAAAGCATGTCCTTGTGTAGAGAGTTGGGAGCAGAGGAACTGTGGGTTGGACGTGGCCACCACCTTTCATTTAATATAACTTCAAGAAGCCACTAAATTTCTTCTATGTGCATGGAAAGCTGAAGCTGTGATAGTCCTCATCTCAGGTTCTGATACACACAAGTCAAGTGGAGGTGAAGGTCTTCCACTAGTCAAAGTTTAGAGTGAGTTCCTCTGTCCACTGGGATAAAAGAAAATACTGAGTACAGATTAAAGAAACTGATAGGAACCGTTCTAGAAGCATCAAGAAAAAAACAGAGATCTGGTGGGCAAAATGCTGATTTAAAGAGACTGGGAGCAGTCTTCTGCCTTTTATTTCTTCCACATCATGAAAATAAACCTTTTTGCATTTTTTTTAAGCAAATCCCATCACTAACTGATTCTTCCACCAATATCACTATCTGAAGTACCATACTTTTTGACTGGCTGAAAAATTAATGGTTTTACATTACCTTTGTGGTAATGTAAAAACCATGCAAGAAAGTGGTTAAGGTGTGATAAAGTGGCAAATAGAAATATAAAAGGCAAAAACAGTGCTCTTCTTTTTTTATTTGAATAGCTTGAAATAACCCTGTCAGAGATTCTGCCAGCAACCACACCTTTCCTGTAGAAGATTTCAGTTGCAGGGCAACATAATTGCCACACATCGCCCATGGCAGCTGGCAGCCAGCTCTGTGCAGGCTCACATCTCATCTGCTCTTATACAGTTGAATCAAGTGTGCATGATATTGTGAAGGTGGTGTGAAAACTGGAAGAGAAAAAGCCCATGAATGGGGAGCAAACACTTCTTTTCTGTGAAAAAAACAAAGCAAAGGACAGAAGGTGTGTCTCTTACTGGATAGAGCACTTGCTGTTGTATTAAAATTTCCAGGTTGCATGCTGAAATTCTGTAACCATCATGTGTACTTGACCATACAATGTTTGACGGATACAACACTGATTTTACTGATCCCTCTGCCCTGGAGAGCAGGTTAAGTAGAGGGTGCAGCTGATTCTCCTCATGCTTTGCTGGAGGGCAGCACTAATGAGAAACCCCTAATGTGAAAAAAAAAAAGGGCTTATAACTAAGGGGGGAGGGGGGAATCCAATGAATATTTAAAAAGGAAGATTCAGCTCAGCTGTTCCCATAGGGAGTTTGCTGACCAGCTTTTTTCTTTTTGATATCGCAGCAGATCAGCAGTTCACCCTCTGTATTACAGACCTTTCTTCTGAAGCTTGCTAGCTCTCCTTTCCAATGACTCACAGTACACTCTTGCTATAGATGTGCAAACACATGCTGAATTTGTGAAACCAGAGACTAGATATTTACTGTTAGCAAGAGAGTATTTATCTAAGATTTGCAAGTATAATAAAGTCAACATAATTTAACAAACAGGTAATCAGGGGAAATAGATTTCAGTATTGTGTTTCATTGACAGACTTCAATGCAGTGTGGTATCTTTTAGTCACATAATAATCTTCAATCTCTACAACAACATTAACAGTCTTAAAATGGAAATTTCTGTAGGACAGCATATCAATATATTATGTATTTTTGTATCCTGCCTTCTAACGCAGCCACATTCAGGGCTGTGACTAAAGAAAGCCACAAGCAAATACAGCAACGTCAAAGAACACAGTCTGCACCACCCCACAACATAGGAAATATGTTTCCTTTTAGGTTAGTGAGATCTAATAACTTCTGTGATTAACAGGAATGTTGATTAAAATCAGATCACTCATTAATTTAACTTAGTGACAGGGTATGGGCAGTACTTTTTGAATAAACAACTAAAAAGAAGGAAAATATAAAAGAGTATTCTTTGAGAAATAGTGATAAACAACTGACCTTTATGCACTACAAGTGAAATTCAAGCTATGCATAATCTATCTCTGTTACTGTAAAAGCTTTATAGTCAGGAAGATTGCAATTAGGTATAATATTTTTAAATAGCCAAAATAACTAATAACAAACAAAAGAAAAAAAAGGAAAAAAATCACCAATAGAAAAGCCTTATCGCAGGTGAGGTAATCCTCAACGTCCTTTGTCTGTAGAATACATGTGCATTTTTTCTTCTACTAGACAGTTTTATTTGAGGAAAAAAGAAAGGCAGAGCAAATTTAGCCCTGGAGAAATAAAATGTAAAGCAATACTGAAAAAGGGTTAAGCAATATGTACTAGGTTATCTTATTGCTTATATTGTAGTAACCTAATTTATTTCTGTCTACCCCATTGTTTAAGTATAGGTATACATTAACCACAATTGAACTATATAATATCAGTGAATATTACCTACATTTCATGTTTGTATCTGTTGATGCTGCAGTATTCCAAATAGCAGTTTATGGATTAGACTTTGGACTGCCAGCCCCAAAGAGGCATTTTTTAGCTGTTATCAGCATTGTTCTTTTGTGACACATTCTGTTCATACAGCCTTTCATGTTAGTGCTTAAAAGACTCGCATTCACATACTTGAAAGCATAGGTATATTTAAATATTTATAGAATGAGAGGAACTTCTAAAATCCTGCTCTAGAAGACTTTTAGAAGGAATTTGTGTGTTACAGTACACATGCTGCAGGTACAAGCAATTCTTAAATGCCTTAAACAATTTAGACTCATGGAACCACCCAGCTTGGAAGAGACCTCCAACCTGGTGCAATATTTGTGGAAATGGAGCCAGGATGAGATTGTTTAGCCCCCTGTCCAATCACGTCTTGAAAACCTCTGGTGATGGGGACTCTACCACATCTCCGGGGAGTTTGTTTCAGATTGATTGTTCCCAGTGTAAAAAAATTTCTTCCTTTATTAAGATAAAACCTTGTATCCACTGCCCCTTGTCTTCCTTTTACTATGCTCTTGTGAGAGACCCCACCTGGAGTACTTCATCCAGCTCTGGGGGCCCCAGCACAGGAAGCATATAGACTTGTTGAAGCAAGTACAGAAGAGGGCCACAAAGATGATTAGATGGATGAAAAACACCTCCTATGACAGAAGGTTGAGAGAACTGGGATTGTTCAGTCTGGAGAAGAGAAGGCTGTGGGGTCACATTGTAGCAGCCTTTCAGTACCTAAAGAAGCCTATGAACAACCAGGAGAGGGACTTTTGACAAGGACATGTAGTGATAGGAAAAGGGGCAATAGCTTTAAACTGAAAGAGTGCAGGTTTAGATCAGACACTAGGAAGAAATTCTTCCCTGTGTGGGTGGTGAGAAACTGTAGGAGGTTGCTCAGAGAAGCTGTGGATGCCCCATCCCTGGAAGTGTTCCAGGCCAGGCTGGATGGGTCTTGGAGCTGCCTGGTCTAGTGGAAGCTGTCTTTGCCCATGGCAGGGTATTTGGAACTGGATGATCTTCAAGGTCACTTCCAACCCAAACCATTCTATAATTTTATGATTCTATGATTCTCGGTGTGATTTCTGTTAAAGAAAGATCCTCCATCTTCATTGTAGCCACACTTTAAGTAATGAAAAACTATGGTGAGGTCAGAAAATGGTGAGTTAAGCTCACCTGTTCAATGCTGCATTGGGAGGGAATGGGATAGAGGCATTCAAACCATCAGGGATAGCAATGAGCAATGTAAGGAGTACCTGACTCCTTCCTGTTTGGTACCACCTTTCCTCTGTCGTCAGCAGAGGTGATGGATGCAGGTTGTGCCAGCACAGCTGCTGAAGAACAGACATGCAGCAAATGCAGCCATGATGACATGAGTGTGGGTTGAGAGGGTAGGTGTTGAGCTGTGTCCACATCCCATATGTTACACTGAAGAGTGCACTTTCCTCAGATGTGTGCTGAGGCTGTGCTGGTGAAGTACATAAGAAATGTGCAGTCAGTGCTATCCATGCAGCAGTGACCATCTGTGCTGGCTAGATGAGCCCCCTTCCTCCCTCCACTGACAGGAGAACACTGTGTGCCACCCTGCCCACACCATGTGCCACGACTTAATGTGTGTGCCTGGTACTCCTGCCACCAGCCCTTCCTGCCCCAGAAGCTGGCTGCCCCCAGCAGCACGACTTCTGAAGTTGTTCTTGTGTATGTGGTGTGTTGTATGTGCATGTCTTTGTGAAGCCTGGTTACCGAGTGTGAGCTGGGTTACACACTGGATGAGCTACAGGCTCTGAAGGGGCAGAGCAGGCACCCTATGCAGCCGAAGAGTTCTTTCAGACCTTTCTTGTCAGAGTTCTTTCAGACCTTGTCCCTTTTTATGTTTAGTTTGTGGAGGATGGCGTTTTTAGGACTGCTGGAGAAAAATTTCACTGTAAAGAGGCCTGACCATGACTTTTAGATGATTAGCTCTCACTTCAAATACAGAAGCTGCTTTTAGCATGGGCTATTCCTGTTTGTAATTTCCCTCATCTGTTCTGCAGCTCTTTGGGACTGCTTGAGCCTGCCAAGAGCAGCATGGTCTCACTGCTGAACTGGTTCTCTTCTGAAGGCTTTTGCTTCTTACTGTCTGGGAAATCTTTGAAATGAATGAGTTTTCACTGCACAGTCTTGTTTTTTTAATGATTTTTCAGGGAAATTATCCTTAGTCCAAAAGCTGACTTTTCTATTTTGCTGATCCCTCAAATTTAATATTTATTACAAAGGTGTCTCACATGTGAAAAATAGTCTTCTAAGCAGTAAAATTCTTGAAATCATACAGAAATCTTTCATCAAATAACACATGAATGGACAAAGAAGTTAAAAGGGGTGTGATCTTTACTTAATAGCAGTGTCCATAGTGGTAAATCCTACTGAAAAAGCAAGTAACACGTAATAGGCACAAAGGAAAGACAAATCAAATTCCATGATCTAAAATCTGGAGTAGTTTTCCAGAATTATGGAAACAGTCTCATCCTTTGGTTCTTCCAGAAATTTTCACTAGGAAGAAGGTGTAATCATATAGCTCTGGTTCATGCTATATCAATCGGCATTGGACAGTAGTGTACCCTTCACAATGTTAAACGCCATTATTAGTCTACAGAATTGCAATTCTTAATTTGTTGTATTCTTTTAGGAAGTGGAAATAAAGACAAGCTTCTTTGTGTGTTTCTTACCTGGGATTTTTGTTTCCTGGTGACATACTGGTAGTTTCTAAAATACATTTTAAGTCAAAGATCTCAAGGTCCTCTCACAAACATTTGGTGCATTTCTTTTTTTATCACAGATGCTCTGGGTTTATTGCTGGATGTCTCTGGGGAAAAAAAAAAAAATCAAGAAAACAAACCAGACAATTAAAGATTGTGTTTCATCACACTTCTTTGAGAAAGCTCATTCCACGGGTCTATTGGCAAGAAGATTGAGGTTTTTGCACTGCAGACAAGATGTGGTTTTGGTTTTTTGGGTTGTTTTTTTTCCTTTAGAGGCATATGGGACTCTATTTTCAGAGTTAACAGTCCCTACAGGGGGCAAATTTTTCACGAGCATGCTGCATGCAGAAAAGCTCTGATTTATAAGGCCAGATTTAGTAAATCTGGTCAACTTGCGTGTTGTGAACATTGCTACTATTTGGACTAAAATGACGGAGTTAAAGCATATGTCTAGACTGCAGGAAAACTGCCCTTGGTCTTTGTCTTTTAGTCACCAGAGGTGAGGGCCAGATGAAGATGTGTGGTTCTATTATGGCCCAGGTTTTCTTCCCATGGATTTGAAATACGAATCTGAATCAAAGAGCAGGGTGGTGCTTTTAAGTCTTATCCTGGAGCAACAGGTCTCCTGAATTTGCGGAATAGTGATGAACTGCCTTACCCTCTGTCTGATAGATGGCATAACCACTTGAATATGCTTTCTGTTTCTAGAAAGTGCTATTACAAATTAAATAACCCTGCTTTCCTCACTTCCCTCTGCTGAAATCTATCCTAGTATTTTAAGGCGAAGTATTTGCAGATTGATTTGTTGATTCTTTCTCCCTTTCTTGGCAGCTCCTAGACTGTTTTGTCATCCCAGTGGTGATACTGCTCTCCTGGTTCTTCTTATTGGTACGATACAAGGCAGTGCATTTCATTGGGATTGTGGTCTGCATTCTGGGCATGGGCTGCATGGCAGGAGCAGATGTCCTTGTTGGGAGACAGCAAGGAGCAGGTAAGTAAGGGTGGATGGATTGTGTGTCCAGGTTCTGCCCAGAGATCCATTGGCCAAAATGTGTCAGATTGGGGTCAAAAAGAGGGGAAATCTGGCAAGGAACCCTGTACTTTCATGTATCCAAAGCACTACACCATACAAAGTTGCCTCTGTCAGAAGGGACAGAGAGCAAAAATGGGTCAGCACTTACAAGACAGCACTGCTGCAAACAGACTTTGTGGGCCCTTCAACACAGGTTATCCTCTGAACAAACTGGGGGACAAGCTAAATATTTGTAGTTGCCTTCTCTTTTTGCTTGGTTGCTTAACTGCAAACCTCAATTGATTCCTTTTCAAATGAGCTACATCTCTGAGTCGTAAGCACCTCTCCTGTCCTTTGTGTGCTGTTCTCCTCAACTTTACACTTTTTCTACAGAGGTGGGGTCACTGGGTAGGTGCTGAACTTATATACGATCGATTGGGTTTTGCACACAATCTCAGAGTAAAGGTTTGGGATTTGCCTGCATCTTTGTTGAAAAGAACCTTCTTGTGTGTAAAATGTTCTTTTTTTTTTTCTTTCTTTTTTAATGTGTGGCATCATATTAATAATGTGTGTGTAGCTATTAATGCAGGCTAGACAGAGTTAGATTTCATCGATCAACTTCCCCTGTCACATTGATTTCTCTAGTGCCAACCCAAATGATGTGGGAAGGCTGGAAATTCTTTTCAAAGATTGTCAATTAGGCACAGTTTTCATTCTTAATTAAAAGCACTGAATTGTGAGCTGTGCATAATACACAGGGATTTAAAATTCTTGACTCAGCTTTCTGAATACAAATGCAAGTACTATAAGAACTGCATTTTCCAGGATGCTACTAAATAAAACAACAGTTTGTGACAGTACTCACCACATCTCCCTGCCCCTTTTATCCTTGTCCTTTATCCTCAATGAAGACTTTTAGTTCATTGGTGTCATCCAGAAATAGCCCTGCCCCAGCTGAAAAGGAAATAATATACTCTGCACTATTTAATTGTCCACCCAAACTGTATGATTGATTGATTTCAGAGGAATGATTGATTTCAGAGGGTTTGAGATTTTGACCCTGGGTTCCAGAACAGTATATAGAGTAACATGCTAGAGTGGGTAAGTTATGAATTCAGCAGGAGCATGTGGGGCATTGGACCTCAGCAGAGAAGGAACAGATTGAAGAACACTGACACTTTCCCATCCAACTGCAATGATATTTGCCATATTCATTATTAAAGTACAGGTATAGTTGTCAGGTAAATTTGTCCAGAAAAATTTGTTAACTTGCATTATTGCTTCTCAGTTTAGAGTTACACATGAAACACTGTGTAAAACTGTCCATGCTTATTGCTACACAGAGACACTGCAGCTTTTTTTAAGTGGCAAAATGATGCTTTTAATGATATCTTTAACAGAGGAAAAAAGATTGGCTTAATTTCTCTGAAAGGATAAAACTACAAATTAAAATTCTAGAAATAAAAAGAAACATTGGCAGAAAAGCAAATTATTGAAAATCTTCATTAAAGAATTCTACACCATTTATAGGGTATTTCCTAGGACTGGGCAAACTAATCACTGGAAGACACCAAAGCAATGATGCTTTATTAGTTCTCAGTAAATTTCTCTGTTTATTTTATATTGTAGGGGACAAGATCTATTGACACCTGTGTGCCACTGTTCACCACAGTACTTACTGTATTTCAAGAGCCATAAGGCTCTGCTAGGCACCTACTGCATAAGGCAACTTAGCCTGTCAACTCTTACAGTAAGGGAATATGATTTTAAAATGCATCACTGAGAGATTAACAGGTATTTTCCAAACTATCTGCAGGAATTAGGTATAATGTGCACACATAGTCTCAATTTTCAATAAATATCTGGTAGTTTACTTATTTTATTTTATCCTGGCTCATGTTCTGCCCATTACTCAATAGGAAAAGCAATTGCTATCAAGTACTTAGTGCTCTATCACCTTACCTGCCAAGTATACCTTAAAATAACATTTTTCTGAGCTAACACTCATGGGTTGCCTTGTTACTTGTGCTAATACACAAGGGGTCTAAGCTGCAGATGTCTGAGTGCTTTATCCAGATTTGTCAAAGCACTTCACATCTTCAGCTTACCACAGTCTCTGAAAACCAATCACGTCAGTCCTGTTAATATGTATATGAGTGTATATTCAGTCTAAAATGGGACACACTGGGACTAATTTTAGGTATTATGATCATCAGTAATTACAAACAAAAGCAAAGAGAAACACTTCCTAATGACAGGGGTTATGGTAAAAATGTGACAAGGAGGCCTGGTGAGAGTGTGAAAAGAAATCATGTCAGAACACTGTTCATATTTAAATTATTCGTGTTACACTGTAGTGCTATAACTAGCTCCCAAAACATTAAGTCCTCTCTGGAACATATGACTTCTGCTTCTAGAGAACATTAAATATGCTAACAATGATTAATGCAAAGCTTGCTTTATCAGGCTATTCCTTGTGTTTCTTCTGAAGAATGGCTTGCACCATTAAATTGGTCAAATACAAATTTATTAACCTAAAAGTCTTTAGAATGCCTCTAGTCTGTTGATACATATTTCTTTAGTAATGAACCAGTAGATGAATGAGGATTTTACATCCATGAAAATACATCTTTAGGAATATTTCAGTCTTGGGGGAAAGTTCCAAAGTCTCAGCCTCTTGAGGAAGCAAAGAAAAGGCATTTGACAACCAGTAGGATAGCAATTGCTAGGAAAGAAAGCAAAATTATAGTTTACAACATTTTTATGCCATTATATAAAGTTTTGATGCACTAACTTCTTGAGTACCATGTATTACTCTAGTAACTGCATCTTAAAAAGAAATAGACAGAAAATAAGCCTATATAAGCAATGGAGAAAGGTGAGAAAGCCATTCAAGGGCATAAAATGGCTTCAGAATGAAGAGACTGTAGGCAGACCACGATTTTCCATCTCTCAGGCAAGAAAGAGACAAACAGGATAAAAGTATATGAAGTCTTTTGTCTGTATATAAAGTGTCAATACAGAGTGATTCTTAAATATTTCCCACAGTCCTAAAATTATGGGATGACCAATACAGTTTTGAGGTATCCAGGTAAACAGTTGAAAACATGAAGTACTTCTAATAGTATGCCAAAAATATACAGACTTTATGCAAATTAATAAAGAATCCCTCAAGATCTATTGTTTGATGGTTTAATGCAATTTCCATCTCAGAAAAGGCCTGATCTAAGAACTGGCTGATGACAGTCTCTCTGTGCTTCCCTGTTTATTTAAGCTCTCCTCAGCCCCCCTGTGCTGCCGAGTACCAGAGGAGGTTTCAGTGCCAGAGTCTGTTGCTCTGAACAGATCTTGGCTCCCTCTTCTGGGAAAGCCCTGAAGGTTGACGCTCATACTCAGCATGAGTGCACTTTGAGGAGAGTCATCACGGTGTGATGCTTGAGGCCATCCCATATATGTGAAAATGCTCAGCCTCTGAGCTGCCACTGGTTCACAGATGCAAAAAGATGATATTTTTGTCCCAGCAGTTTGCCACAACCAAGCACTAATGTCAAAAGCTTTTTCAGCAATACTTCCCAGAAGTGTCAGTGAGTAGCTGCAATAAATACCAAATGGGTGAGCTCAGTGAGGAATCATTGGAGCCACTGTGAAATATGAAATGCATCAGGGATATGAAGAGGTTTTGTGAAGTGCTGATGCTTATTTTGAATTGAGAGCAACCTCTATGACTGATTGCCAAAGAAAAAAACCCAAACCAAACCCAAACAAAAGACAATCAAATCTTAAAGAGAAATGGTCAATTCTAAGCATGTTGTCAGTAAAGGAACATGCAAAATTAAGTGAGAGGCTGGATGAGTATGTGAAAGAGATATCTAGTAATGTTTGCTAAATACACAGAAGCCACATCTCATCTGAGCTGAAAAATGTTGCAAACTAAGAGAGTATTACTGGGAATATTTTAAACTTTACTTCATTCTTATTTATCCCTAAATAACTTATACTTTTCTGATGCTTATAGCCAATGTTGGAGACAGGATACTGGACTAATGGACTCTTGGTCTTTCCTTGTACAACCATTTTTATTGCCATAAATTTCTTTTCAATAGAAATTTCAGAACTGTGGTTTGGAATGAAAACTGAAGGTTTAAAAGAACTCCTTAAAGAAAAATGTTGAAAAGATAATTTTTAACCAATCAAATTTTTAGCTTCCAGTTTTATTTACCACAGTGTATATTTTACAAATCAGTAATAATGAAACTTAAAAAGGCAGGAACAGAAAAAAAGAAATCAAGATATTTTAAAAGAAATCAAGACTTCTTTAAAAAAAGTACAGTTTAGTACTCTGACATTTCTACTGAAGCTTTTCAAAGAAAATTTCTTAATGTCCAGGCTTTCAGAATATGGTTCGGCAGCAATATCTGACAGTTTTGTGAAGCTGTAGCTCTTGTAGAAATCATTTAACAAGCCATATGTGCAGAGGGAATGGTATGCATCAGTTTGCAAAGCTAGGGCCTCAGTTTTCAAGCTGAAACTTGATCTTGATCAAATCCCCCTGCAGCTCTCCCTGACACCCAATAATAAAAGCTTCCAAGACTTAAAAAGATTTCAAACAGTGTTTGATAAAAAAAAAAGTTTTAGTAAATTCTATATACCTGGAGGTACTGAAAATACATCTTGGTGTTCATTACATGCACTAGGTACTGGTATGTTAATTGAACCTCTTTTAAAAATCTGTCATTATAATCACCCTGTCTACACCCCATCCTTCCTCCTCCCTTTTTTGTCAAACAGCTTCATGTGAGAATGAGGTCAATATTGGGGTTGCAATGATTTCTTCACTCATTTCACAGGTACACAGAATTTTTCACTTGGTCTCACATCTAAGTCCTGGACATCTTTTTGTCTGGTTAGATTTCAAGATGAGATACAAAGTGCTCTATAGAGCTGAGTCACATTCTGTCTGAAAGAATAAAGGAGTAATAATAAAATAAAAAGGATTAGTCTCTGAAGAGTGCCTTGGTTTCTATAATTTTTACAAGTTTTTCAGAGTTTTTTTATTCTTTTTTTTCTACATCAAGTAATATGCTCTCCCTTTGCCTCTGCTAGATTTGCTGATGTATTGAATGAAACCTGTTAAAGTGATACCATTTGGTTTATTGACCCGGATATGGGCTACTTAGTGACTGAGGATTGAAATCTGTAGGGAAGAACTTGCAATGGTTCTAGACAAGAGATGGTTGGTTTAAGACATTCTGATTTTTCCTGTTTATCCTAGGTGAAAATAAACTGATAGGGGATCTCTTAGTGCTGGGCGGAGCAACACTATACGGCATCTCAAACGTCTGTGAGGAGTATATCGTCCGAAATCTGAGTCGAGTGGAATTTCTGGGCATGATCGGACTCTTTGGCTCCTTCTTCAGTGGAATTCAGCTGTAAGTGAGCGGGTTTAAGCTCCAAGGTCATTCAAATAAGTGCAGCTGTGGCCTCCGTTGAGGTTCTCTAACCACCTCTTCAGAGGTGGTCAGACTCTTCCTTATTTCTTGAGGAGAGTCGGTGTTGCCTAATTCTGGAGTTTGCATTGCTTTTCATATTTCAAATCAGTGCATTTGAATAATAACACAAGTTTGTACTTAAGTACTCTAATTCAAGGACCGGTGTCCTTTAGAAGTCACATGGGAAGCGAGAAGACACCCTAGCACCTTGTTACTGGAAGACAACCTGATAGATACTTCATGTGTTGGTCTAATCTGTGCATAACAAAATCTATAATTTCCTCTGGTTCCATTTTATACCTTTAAATGGCCACTTAAATTTATAAACAGATTGAAAACATTTTCAGTCAGAAGGTATTTCAGTGGTTGGCTCATTCTGTATAACTACATTATAATATGGAAGAAATAAGGAAAAAGCCTTTAAGAAACTGGCTTTTTCACTTCAAAATATATAGCACTCAGGTGATTGTTGCATGGATTTCAGGATCTACTGAGTCCTGTTTATATCCACATGCACCTAATCAGCATCTCACCTACAAGTCTAATAGTTAGAAGGTGCTTTCCAGTGTTGTAGTACTGTGACCGATGTAAAAGTAACCATGCAAGATTGCTGCATTTTATGCAGGTCTGTCACCGGTGCTTGTCAAATGGAATTATTTTTGATTATTAGTCCAAAACAAATTGCTTCCCTACACCTCTGAGCTACTGAGCATCTAAGAACAGGGATAGATTGAAAAATAAAATGACCCATCAATTTCCGCTTAATTACTTCATTAGCTAGAAAGCTTGATATATTTATGTGGGATTTGAACAAGTGTCTTAAAATTATTTATATTAACTAGCTGCCATACAAGCAGTTCTCTTTTTAAAAATACAGTGTTTAAGAGCACATAAATGTGTCTAGTACCTTTGGATAAATCATTTTTTAATGTATTTGTGTTAAGTAGATACTAACTGATTCTGAGAGCATCAAAGCAGGGCCCTTGTCTTGTTCTGTGTGTGTAAACTGTCATGTACATGTCTCTTATTCCTGAATTTAATCATAGTTCCATTGCTCCCTCTTGACCCAAGCAGTTAGTCACAGTTTAGGGTCTATGAGCAGTTTTGCTGGGGAGAAGTTGGTGCTCGAACAAGACATCTTTGTACACAGAAAACACATCTGGAAGGAAACAATAAGAAACCATTCCTTTGCTGGAAGCCCTAAGTTTTTGCTATTCAACCTTTGGTCCAAGAATTTTCACCAACAGGTTTTTCTCCACTAGCCTCTGCAGCTTTTTGTTGCTTGTAGTTTTTTGTGGTACTTTCTGGAGACCCAGCCACATTTAGCTCATATGTGTACCTTTTTCTTACCTTTTCCTGTAATGGATAGTGGAACTCACATAGCTATGTGTTCACAAAGGTTTAATCTAACTAAGTATACCAATTATTTCAAAGAGAAGCCAGCTTCTCATATTGAAATTGCTGAAACACTACTTTGAAGCACTACTGACCTCTTCAGTGCAATATAAGACCTTTAAATCCTATGAACTGACATAGTCTGGAAAAGAAATGTCTCAGGAATAGGGCCATTTCTCAGCATGCTAGACACAGCACTGGTCAAAGTTTGCTTGGCATCTACAAAGTGGATTGGGGGTGGGGAACCCCTGGAGATGTCTCATATTCATAGGTTTTACATGGAGCAGTACAATTCTGAAGAAGAGAAAGTATTGAAAAGTAAATGCATCTGTGCTGAATTTAGAAGAGACAAAACTATACCCACAAGTGAATGTCCCTTTTATTGACATGCACTGATCTCAAAATAATAGAGAAGCAAAAGCTGTGGTATTTGCCTTTTATTCTGTGTGTATTTACAAATATCCTGCTAAGTGTAGGTGATTCATGTTAGTTCATGCTTCAGCTGTAGTACAGAGCTATGTCACCAAGAGGACTTTAAACAAGTAGACTCTTGTTTTCTAGAACAGTTTTGCAAAAGCACTTAATATGATACTGTAACATAAAATAAACACAGATAATGCCTGTTTTTCAGCAAATGAAGGGCTAAGGTGTCAGGGCAAAGAGTGAATTAAAGAGTTGGCTAACTACCCAGGCAGGGTGGAAAGAGAAGTTTCATTATGTTCAATGTGATTAAAGCAGGAAGGAACTGTGTATCAAAAGAAGAGATTAGTTGACAGGAGTTGTGGATATCTCAACTACCCAGCAAATGGAGATAAGGCTGTCTGATGGAATCACATAATCACGGCATAACCTACTTTGTAATGGACTCCTGAAGGTCATCTGGTCCAAGCTCCTACTCAAAGCTAATTTCCATGTTTGGCCAGGTCGCTTAGGAACTTATACAGTTGATTTCTTAGTATCACCAAGAATGGAAATGCCAGTCATGCTGAGCAACCTGTTCCATTGTTTGATTAATTTTTTCCCCTGATATTTTAATCAGTTTTTCACATTGCAACTTGTGTTCTCTGCGATTCATCCTTGTGGTGTGCACCTCCAAGAAAAGTATGACTATCTTTTCTGTAGCTATCCATTAGGTAAAGATGGAAAATTTATTGTCCCATCCTCCTTCCCCCCATCTGAACCTTTTCTTCTTCATACTAAACAAACCCTGCTGTTTCAGCATCTTCTCTTACATCATGTGCTCAACCTGTCTGACCATTGTGATGGAGTTCCACTATACTCCCTTAAATTTGTTAATGTCTGTCTTGTTCTGGACAGGCCCAAAACTGGATGCAGTACTCTAGTTGCTGTCTTGAAAATCACATCCTTCACCTTGCTGGATCACATCCTTTACCTTGCAGGCCAGACTTTTACTAACACAGTTGAGGATGCTGTTGGGCCTACTCTGCTCCAGGGACACATTGCTGATTTATGTTCAAGTTGATGTCCACCAGGACTCTAAAGGTTTATTTCCATTCAGTCAGCTCCCAGCCTGCCCTGTTGTATGGTGCCATTCCACTCCAGGTGCAGGAGTTCACATTTCTTTTCTTGAACTTCATGAGGTTTCATTTAGCCCTTTTCTTCAGACTACATTGTGGGTAATCTGCCCATCCAGTCCGTACCTCTTCAGTCTCTAAATATCTTCAGGGAAATCATGTTGGAAGCTTTGCTAGTCACAGTAGGTTGCACTGCATTCTCTCTTCCATTTCCTCTCCTTTATTTACTGATCCAGTCACCTCATCATAGAAGGCAGTCAATTTGATCAGGTATGGTTTGCTCTTGAGAAGTCTGTGCTGGCTATTTCCAGTGGTGTCTTCTTCATTTGCTGTGAATGGCTTCTGGGAAGATTTGCTCCATGATCTTCCAAAAGATGGCCAGACTATAGTTGTTGCTCAATTTTAAACTGGATGTTGCATTTGTCTCTTTTCAGTCCTCAGGGACCTTCTTCAGTCACCACAACCTTTCAAAGATCATTGTGATTCCAATTCGTCAATATCTCCTGCATCACTAAATGGCCACTTCTGGCAAACTTTCTCTTACCCATCTTTGTTTCAGAGATGACAATGAATCACAAGCCATGACATATTGTTTTATACTTTTTCTGTATTGGATAAGCAATAATATAAAAGCAATGTTCCTACATCTAAAATATATCAGAATTTGCTTGCTGGACCAAGAGACATTGCAGTTTGTTTTCATTATATTCTTCAGGAACTGCTGATAAAAGAGGCATATGCATTAGGCATGCAAAGACACGTATAATTTAGTTATTTTTCAGACAAAATAGACTTATTATTCTATACACAGTATTAGATTTGCCACACATCAGCAGCAAGCAAATTAGAATTCCCACGATGCAACTCTCTAGACCAGATTAATCTGGAAGCTGCTGAGTTCCTGCAGTTTTACTATTAGACTTGGTCTTCCACATGCCACCTTTTGTACTAGATACTGTGTTTTTCAATCTGTGTAATTCCATGTTTTATACTTGCTTAAAATAGTGTCTAGAACAGCATGCAGAGTCCTGCACAGCAGGATTTATCTGGAAATCACAGATCAGAGAAAATGGTTCCCTGAGTGAAGGCCTAGCTTGTGAGATATCTTATTTCCAAGGGTCTCTTTGCCAAGATTGGAAAGAGCTGACTTGTTGCCACATCAGAATTTTATGGATCTGGAATTTTGATTTTAATGTACAATGCAATATTTACAAGATATCAAAAATGGACTTTTGCAGGTTTGCCCATCCTTTGCTTTGTTTCCTGACTTTCATTGTAGTGACTATTTGGTTTCCCTCAGTGTGTAAAAATCACAGTATCCTTCCCAAAGCCAGCCTCTGATATCTCTTTATTTTACACTGCAGAGCTGGTCTGAAGTGTGACTAACTCAGATAGATACATTATTAATCACTAAAGTTTGAAAAACTTTCAGAATATTAAGTCCAAAGACTACAAGAGGACTGAACATTTATAGGGATGGGCACGTAGAGCAGGTATATACAGAGCTGCAAATAAACCAGTGGAAATTGTATGCTCTCACATCTGATTACTGCCCTGAAGATCTTTCAAATACACAGGCACTGGGATAATGCCAGAGTGAATTAACAAAGTCTGATTGCATTTTGTTCCTACAGAGATTTTTCGTTACAAGGTTATTTATGTTGTTTTGTCCAGCATTTAAATTGAATGAGTGGAAGTAATTTCACTTCTGTTCTCTTCCATCAAATTTTGCCTTCTCTTCTCTTCTAGTGCAATCATGGAACACAAAGAGCTGTTGAAAGTTCCCTGGGATTGGCAAATAGGTAAGAAAACACTTTACCTCATTGAAGATAGTTGCTGAAGGAGTCATGGAGACAAACAGTGTTTGGGGAGGCGCGCATGAAATTTCAGAGGAACCAATGTTTGTGACTTCTCTGCCAGTTATTTCCAAAGGTTGAACCATATGCCTCATAATTGTTCTTAAAGGATCTGTCCTCTCATTGACACATTATGCCTTCCTTGTACCATTAGGTTAAGCATATGAATGCTATAAGATAATTATTCAGACAGCCATGAAGTAAAACAATAATGGAGTTCCAGTTCTAAGATTCAATGAAACACTGGGACAAATAAATGAGGCAGTCAGTAAGAGCCAGACCTTTTCAATGAATGCCAAAGAAAGAAAATCGAACCTGAAAAAAACCCCGAAAAAAGTACTTGCATTGCACAGTATAGCCTATTTCCGAGGGTAGCATTTCTGTATGGAAATGGTTAATTGCTTTCCAAATAGTCTTGGTGGAATGTAGCAGATGTGTCCTGTAGACAAGTTTAGGGAGCATCATGCCCAATGAAGTTGTTAGGGTGTTCTGCCAGGCAGTGGATTGTATTTTCCTATTTCAGTTTGGAAGCTGATTTTATGATCTAAGACTCCCCTCTAATTAGTCCAATGAATTATTTGCTTTAAAAGCAAATCAATGTTTAGAAGACTCCTTCACTATTTATGACAATAGAAGCAAGAGAATGCTCATACTGTTGAGTTGATAGATAGCAGGGGATTCAAGCTTTGGCAACCCATTGACAGTAGCTTGTTACCTAGTTTCAGACTGAACATCAAAATGACAGCTCAGAAGTGTGCAAAAGCAACTGATTATGGGGAATCCCTGAGGAGAGGGGATACAAGTTGTGGAACACAGTTGTTTTCTTTAAACTTAGTTCACAATTCCCTCTCATCATCATTAACCTTAATAAAACCAGCACATCTTTCACAAAACACTGCACCTAGAAGCTGTGGAAATTTGATGGTTGAGCTGTAAAGCTAAGTGACAAATCAATTTAAAGTATCCAGGGAGAAACACACTGAACTGTGTACTATATGGACCTTCTTTAATCTGAAATAATTAGCATAATTGCATCAGTATTTGTTTATATTTCATGAGAAGGAGCTCAGGGATATAATTAATCTGGTACTGATGGAACGAGCAGTGGTCATAGTGAATTAATCTACTATCCATGTAAATGTCATATATACTTCCAGGAGAGTTCCGTTCTAAATCAGTATCAGTGAAATGTGCTATTAAAATAAGGTTTTACTTCATCTGTGATGTCATTAAAATGTCATTGAAAGTTAGTCACTAATTCTGAAGAGTCCTTATCCTTCATCAGACTGATATCTTAGCAAAAGCATCATAGATGTGTACTGGTTTTGTTAGAGCAATAATTGGAAATGCAGTGTAGTTGAACATGGATTAAAGGGTGACAGTTCTGTGTAATTCTGTGTTTATTCCCTGGCTTCCACTGCACTTGGTGTACTTTCCATTGCACTGGCAGTGATAGAAGATTGTCAAGTAGTGATTGACAAGTCTGTGTCAGGAAGTTCACAGCCTTGCCCTGAGTACTTATTCACTGTGACAGACTCAAACCTGCAGTCCAGCTGAGTTAAATCATCAGCCTTCTGAATGGTGATGATAAAGTCACAGCAGGCAACCAAATAAATAACTCAAGGTGGCCTGTTGCCATCTGCCATAACTGTGCTTTTAAGAACGGATGAGCTACCTTTCAACTGATGCAAATGATTTTTGAATATATAGATCTAAAGCCAATCTGTTATGTCTATCATGTTTAAAACAGGTTGTGGTCCTCCTGGTTTTAATTTTGGAAATTCCCCTGATACATATCATCATCTTCACACTTAGTATGAATCAGTGCAGCTCTGTTTGAATCCTTGAAGGTTTAAGTGTTAATACTTGCTGACAACCTGAGTGAAAGGAAAATGATTATACTGTTCTTACTGAGTGGTTTCATATGAGACCGTAACATGTTTTGTAGTGACAGATGAAATAGTAACAAATAATCTCACATGAGTTTTATTTAAGAGAAAAGCCAGTTTGGATCTCAAAGGAAGTGCCCTTTGTTACAGGGGGTTTGAATATTTCTGAATGGTCTTTATTCCGAGACAGTATGAAAAATAATAACTAATTCCATTTCATGCAAATTAAGTGATTGCTTTTGGAGTAAAAACACAAAGGCAACATTCAACCAGCATGCCCAATAACTAAACCAGAAGTTCTCAAGGCATGTTGGTCTTGGTGGTACTTGGGCTATTTTCAAATACTCCCTGAAGGCAGATCCTGCCCATCTGTGTGACGATACTTAGTCTTAAGATAAATGGAGAAATACTGAGGGACTGGTCCTTGTTCGGTCTGTGGAAGAGAAGTCACCCACAGGGAGGTTATCAAAAGAACAGAACCAAGGTCTTCAGAGCAGTGCACAGCAGGAGGATGAGAAATAACGTGGAGAAGCTGAAATGAGAGATTCAGCCTGGATGAAAGGAAAATCATCTTCACATTGAGGACAAGGCAGGCAGCAGAGCAGGTTGCCCAGAGGTGTTCTGGAATCTTCAGGCTCAAAGCCTTTAAGACCAGGCTGGGCGAAGTCCTGAGAAATATGGTCTGATTTCACAACAGAGCCTGGTTTGATCAGGGTTTGAGCTAGAAAGCTCTGAGTTCCATTCTATCCTGAATCAGCCCATGAACCTATCATTCTAAGTGCCTAGTTCATACAGTTACAAGAAATTCACACCCAGCCAGGCAAAACTGTTGACCTTACCCATCAGGGTTAACACAGACAGATAAGATGGAATCCCTCCTACCAAATTCAGATAGCTGGGATGTGAGCTTCTGACTCCCTCTACCATCCCCAGCAATAAACAAGCATGATACAAATCATCCTGTTGGTGTCTAAAAGAGGCTGAGCAGTCTGCACTCTGAAATTTCGCAGCCTCTTCACTGACCACCAGCCCTCAGTATGTGTCCAGAGTTAGGTGTAAGGAACCCCACCCACAGTTGCCTTCAGTTCAGGACAATGCCAATCATGCCTGAAAGAACACAGTTACAAATGATGAGCTTCTCAGGATTTAACACAGACCAGCTGATAAGTAGATCATTACAAAAGCACCTCCCAACTTGGCAGGTTGCTTCCTTCCAGGGCCTGCTACAGGCAATTGGTGCTGGTGACTCAGTGCCTGGTTAGACACAGCCCCCAGTGCCTGAAACTGCAGCACTAGTGGCAATTTTTAAGGCTCCCATTTGCACTGCATGGGCACCTGAGGACACTGAGGCTTCACACCTCTGACTTGAAACATATTTAGTCTAAAAACTGGCCCTGTAAGAGGCAATATCTGAAAATTATATTATTTTCAGTTTGCTTATTGTCACTGCTAAATGTCACCCAGTTGGTGGACATTACGTGTGTTTTTAAGCTGTAAATTAAAGGCCACTTTATATTTGCCTCTGATAGGACAGCTACAGTTTAAGCAATTTTTCACTGGAACTGAAATGCCCTTTGGAAAAGCAGTCTGTGAAGTACATGTAGTTGGCTGTCAAAT
The DNA here is from genome assembly GCA_035221455.1 of Xenops minutus. Classification (NCBI taxonomy): domain Eukaryota; kingdom Metazoa; phylum Chordata; class Aves; order Passeriformes; family Furnariidae; genus Xenops; species Xenops minutus. The sequence goes on along the minus strand of JAWWEE010000105.1, from coordinate 66,526,781 downwards.
AATGTGAACACCAAAGCAGTACCATAAAATTACATTGTTAGTTGTGTGCATAAGCCAGCAAAGCACCTGAATATGCATGTTAAATCCAGGCTACTGGAGACTTGGCGGACCAGCTGGTGATTTGCAGACTGTAGTTTGACAATGCTAACTTTGGATCCAGAATGGATTTTGTGCCTGGAAGAAAAGCTCACTTAATGCTCCTGTATGCAGACAATTTCCCATTGACCAAAGCTATGCTCCATTTGATGCAATCATTTGCCTTCTACAGAATAATTGCAGAGTTTACATAAAGCAACTTTCAAGCACCACATAATACTTAATTCTGTTGTTACCACTATACAATACACATCTTAGAAATTTGGTACCTATTAGTAAAATCAGTTCTTACCATGATTGTCTATATTCTGAATATAAACACAAATTTGTTATCATCCTGTAATATATATAGACACTGATGGTTTGTGACTGCTGTATTTGTTTCAGTTGAATGTACGCTTCAGTTCAGATGCCTCTAAGGGACTCAAACTATCACAGCTGATTTTGTCCTTTAGACAGCTTATTTAAATAGTTTTTAACTAAGTGGATCTGCATTCAGATACAAATTATATGGACTTTATTTTTTCATCTTTCTAATCCCTTTCACAACTTTAGCAATCAGATTTTCTACAACTTTTAGTCAATAACAACATGTTCTGAAGAGCTGGCATGAGTCTAAATTTAGGATCATGCACATATCAGCTGGGAATTCTGCAGCATACGGCAACCTAAGAAATATAATTTGCATGAGAGCAGACGAATAAAGCATTTGCTGGTTTTTTAACTTCATATTGATTAATTTGCCTTGGGACTTATCAAGTAATAACTGAAGCAATGAATTCTTTCCCAGTAAGTTATTTTGGTTTTTAAATTAATTTAGATTTTTACTGTAATGTGTTTCTATTATATTAGTGTCTAACAATCTAATTTGTGTGAGGCACTCTGTAAACATGTAGCAAGAAAGAGTCTTAGATCTGGAAAGTTTTATTAAAGAAGGCAGACAAAAAGGGATAGAGGAACAGAGGTGCAAAACTACAAAGTGATTTTTCAGTTTTGGTAGCAAAATAGCACTAGGACCTCTGACACTTCAGTACTGCCCTCATGCATTCATCCATTTGCTTATTAACTCCTCTGCAAATAATTTTGCATTCACTTTTTGAGTCCATTCCCAGAAAACACTGGGTGCTCCATCCAGCTCAGCTGAACTCGGTGTTGGGGACATTAGCTCCTTAAAAGACTAGATTTGATATGTCTAAATGCATCATTTCGTCCCTAATTTATGTTGGACATGAGGTAGTCACTAATAGTATAAGAGACCAATTTAAAACAACACCGCTGTTACAGAGACCACAAAGGACCTCATGTACTCTGCTGATATGATTCTTTCCCTCTCCATATATGTGTATCTTATTAGTTTGAATGTTTCTTTGAAAAAGCATTATTCTTTCTTTTCTAGAACACACAACTTTCTTCCTCCCAACACAAGTAATTTCTGCAGGCTGTGAAAGATCACTTTTCTTCATGTTTCTCTTCTGCAGGCTTGCTGTACGTTGGCTTCAGCGCCTGTATGTTTGGCCTCTACAGCTTTATGCCAGTGGTCATAAAGAAAACCAGTGCTACTGCCGTCAACCTCTCCCTACTCACGGCTGACCTGTACAGCCTCTTCTGTGGATTATTCCTCTTCCATTACAAGGTATGTGAAAATGAGATGTGCTTAATGGGTTATAGCAGTATGCATGAAGAAACATCAATGCAGAACAAGGAAACAAAAGAACCCTCCAAGCTTTGCTAGGTCTAAGCAGTAAAAATGCAGATGATTTTTCTACTTCAGGCTTCCCACACCAAAACCAACTTTATTTTATGATTCCAACCTTTAAAGAGAGCTCATTTGGTCTTTTTGTTATAAGTTTTGAGTATCTATTCATCAGCCACTGTGTCATTCATTTCTTCTTACTTATCTTACTTATCAACGGGTGTGAACAGACCTAACGTGGCAGCATGAAGAGAAGGACTCTTCTAAAATTCCTATAGATTTTTATTTTTTTTAAAACCTGGGAACAAGGTTGTTTCATTCATATTGGAAATCTCATTCTCCTATAGCTTTTATATGTATCATGCTGTCATCTTCATAAACTCTTATCAGGCTCTTACTTAAACCTTTTTAAGTTTTTCACCTCCACTGCTGTCCTTGGGAGCCTGTTTCAGAACATCACTTCTCCTATAGTTACAAACCTTATTTCCAGCATAAATTTACTTGTGGCTGGTTTTGAGCCATTCATGTTTCTGCTAAGAGTATCCATTAGCATGAAGAATGCCCATCTCCATAGCATTTTAGTCCATTGGTACATCAATAGAGAACAATCATATTGTCTCTCAGCCCCTAGTTCATTAATCAGAGCAAGCCCTTCTTTGCACCATATTTCATTGAATTTCATCCTCCCTGAGACAGTTCCTGCAGCTCAGGGTCCTGGTCCCTCCAGCACCTGGTTTAATGCTCTTATCTCCGTTTCTCTAGAAAGCCAGTTACCTCCTAGAGAGTAAGCCTTTATTTACATTTTTCATCACTGAATTTCTTCTGTGATTTGTACTCTTCCTGCAGTCCATACAACTCAGGTGTGTCTCTCCATTGTTGTTCCCAGCTGAAGTGTTGATAAGGAGAACACCTTTGTCAGGACTTTGTGGAAAGGCCTTTACCTGAAATGTAACATCAGATTACTGAACTGTCAGTGTCTCCTTTCATACCCTTCTAACTTATTCTGCAGAACAAATTTGAAGAGAAAGGTTATATTCATAGATTATCTAGATTTAAAAGTCCGCTTAGTTATTTGGTTTCTTCTTCAGTTGCCATGTTTTTATCCTTAGTCAGATGACCTCCTCCTTTTCTTTCTGGTATACTATCAGGTAGCATTTTATCTGAGAAAGCAGAACTGTGAAATGAGCAACTTGCCCTCAATAATGGGGTCTAATATGTTAGCATTAAATGATCTAAATTAATTCCCCTCCTAGGACTGTGTACACTTGCTTGTTTTCTAGCTTCGAAAAAGCTGTTTAATTCCTAGCCCAGCTGTATGTCTCTTCCAGATATGCAGCTTCTTCTGCTTATTGCTGCACTGGCCAATGAGCATAGCCCCATTTTGCTGGGAAGCAAATGGTTTTATGCTGAACTAGGATCAACTGAGTGGTTTAGTGCCCCTTGCAGAATACAACTTTATGAGGCTTTCAGGAAACAGTTATGATTTTTCCTTGTGCTGCTACTTTTATCACCAGACAGGTTTATTGCATCTATAGCAGAAAATTTATGAAAATCCATGGGAAAATGCAGGAAATGAGTTTAACTGGGCTATAGAGCCCCTGTAACCAAACTGAGGAGAAGACTGCCCTTGAAGTGTTTTTATTCATTAGCATTTCATTTCTATAGAAGACAGAGACCTGCAACGTCATTACATGCAGGACAGTGAGTAGATAAACAGCTGCATCTCTAGTCTTACCACACATGCAGATACCTTCATAGCACACTGAACAGTTCCCAGGCTCATGGAAGCCAGAAATAAGAGCATGTTAGCTGGGCACATCTCTGGTGATATGCTTGTAATTCAAGATGTTAATTGTTCAAGGTTACTATATTAAAATTTAATAATATATGACTCTTAATTTGAGATAGATTACTAGATTGTAATGCATCATTCTTAAAATAATCTATATTCCCCAAATAAAAGCTGTCTTTTTAGTTCTTCTGTAATCAATAATTGATTCCAAATATTCCAGTGGATAGGGAAATGTGTACGGCCTCTTTGGTGGCTGAATATTGATCACTGCCTTTGCATTTAAGTATACAACTCCATTCTCTTCAATACTTTTAAATTCTCACCATATTGATACATTCAATACAATTTTTATGTTGAAAACTTTCCTAGCTATCTTTTCTCATTTTACCTTCTTCTTAAGAACAAGTGACAGGATTGTCCTTGCCCTGTCAGAGACTGCAGTGGTCATTCTTTGTCATGGATACAGACACCAGTGCTGGGAAATTCAGGGTCAGCAATCCAGGTGTATAGGATTGGAACTTTTGTGTAAATATAGGGGGTATTTTTGCTTAGGAGTTTTCTTTTTTACATTTTAGTCTCAGCCTCAGCTTTATTGTTATGTGAACTTTTAGACTTCACACTTCTCCTTTGCAAGCTATATGGTGTCTTTAATAATTCTAAGCAGTTTATTTTGCACTAGCTAGAGCATGCATACTGAATGTGTTCTGGACCAGCAGGTCAAGTCATGCTCTATTATATCATTACCTAGCAAGCCAAGCACAATCAATTATATTATGCCTTTGCCAATTCATTCATTATTTTATCCAAGATGCAGCTATAAAAATTCAGAATTTCTGGATATAGTAACAATTTGCAAATGAAGAAAATGCATGTATTTCACAATAAATCAGGGGAGTCATATATCTTGACTTAGAATCTTGGAGAGTATCTGTGACAAAGGATTTGGATACACAGATAAACATGATATTCAAAACCTTTCAGGACCAGAAATCTGAAATTGTACTAGTTGAAACCTCATTTGCTGATACTCACTGATGCTTCTAAAAATTACTTTTCAATGCTAATTCTACCAGCACCCCTCCAATGGAAGGGAGCAGATAGCAGCCTTCCCATTACATCAAGAAACAAGCCATGAAGGAGACTGGGTTTTAACCTAATGGAGGAGAGTATAGGTTGGGGAAAATAGGTTCCAGGTTTTCTTTTGACAGCACAGATCCTAAGCAATACCTGTGAATTGGGGATTTACATGATCTTGACTGTGGTGAAAATTTGGCCCTTTCTGGAAGCAAAGGAGAAGAATTAGGAGCCTCCATTAAAATGCAGGTGCTTTGCCATCCTGATCCAAACCACTGAAACCGGTATGAGCTTTTCTGCTCTCTTCAGTGGGCTTCGGTTCATTTCCCTAAATTAGAAAAGCCTGCCACTCGAGGAATAAACTTTTTAAAAATTCACAGTGTCACAACTATGCAGGTGAAACTCTTGCCTTATTGTGACTCTCTATGATTCAGATAGCCCTGAGTTTTGCTAGAGCAGGATGGATACAATGTCTGTGGTTTGGGAGCAGGAATTAAATAATATGGGTTTGGTTTGGGGAAGTTTGTTTGTTTATTAGTTTGATTTTATTTAGCAGACATCTTCTCCACGGACACCCCCTTGTCGTGGGGGAGAAGCTTGCGTGCCCTTATGAGGTTGCGAGCTGTGCTGGCGGTG
>JAWWEE010000105.1:66492059-66521390 GCA_035221455.1 Xenops minutus | reverse complement strand
TATTTAGCCACCAGCGTGCTTGTAGCAAGCGTGGGTAGAGCCCTTGGAAATCTTCGTTCGCGAAGCCTAGCCATGATTTAGCAGACATCCATAAACATCTGAGAGACTTTTCCCAAACATCTGACTAAACTAAAAACATACTTCAAGTTACATCTTTTTTTTAAAAAAGAAGCCCCTTCCCTACAAGTATAAGCTGAACTCAGCAAGACTCCGCTTGCCCTTGCTAGGATACTGACACCTACCTATTTTAAACTTTGACAGTCAAGCTGTCAGTAGTGCATCATTATTTTTAGTAGAGCCATGCAGTGCAGGCTAAGCAGCTATTTTTACACTATTACTTCCTCAGTCATGTACTGTAGGATATTTTCCTGATTAATTTGGGTATGCGAGATGCTTGATCCATAAACTTTCTCTTTGAATGAAATTTAATCTTTCAGGGCTTTTATCCTTGTCAATGCTTCTAAGTATTTGATAATAATGAGGATAAGTCACATTACTAGTTAATTATTTATGCCATTAGTATTGTGCAAAAAACTACTTTCATATTTCCTTTTCCAAAGTACTAAATTTCTTACAGTGGTTCTTAACAACTCTGTTCCCATGAAGCTGTACTTTCTGCATGCCTTTCATCTAAGCAGCATTTTAAAAGCTTCTTTTGCACATTTCCTTAAATTTATTTATTTCATTAGTTATTTATTTGAATTTCCTCCTTCAAATTATAGTGAATTTGAAAATAGCTAGTTGTCTATATTTGAAGAGCTGCCTTGAGGTGGAAAGGAGTTAGGTGTGTCTTTAGTCACACTTGAATTTCTGCAACACAAAGGGCCCCATCCACTCATCCTTTGTGTGATAGTTCAGAATGCCATACAATAAAAAAAACTATGAAGTAAAATGACAGAAAAGAGTAGAAGCTGGAAAATTAAATGTCTCCTACCAAGATGTTGCACAGCCTGACAGATTTTTAACAACACAGAACAGATATGGCAGCTTTTTGAAAATACTGCATTATTAGAAGGATTCACTTCCTTTCACAGTGCTATCTTGCAAGAGATTCATTAGTTGCAAAGCATGAATAGGAAAACATGGATACTCACTGTTTTGAAGCCATCAAAAAGAGTGTAAAGGATGTGGCATTCACATTGCAGAAGTTATGAAAAAGGTTTCCATTTCAAATGTATTTTTTTTCAGACACTAGCTCATCATAAATGCCAAGAGTTTTAGGTTGCTTTCAGTGCTTTTAGCTTGGAATCTTTTTCCTTTAGTCTCGTGTTAAAAGACTGCACACAAAAGAACTGATTCAAAGTTTTCTAGCAAAGTGAATTTTTGTTGAAAAGGCCCAATTATCAAAACAGAAATGGTAAGTGAAAATATCTTGATTTTAGAATACTCTAAGGGAAACACACACATACCTTTTTATTGTGTGTAAATTTTGAATCAAATCTCTTTATGTCTCAGTCTCACATCTTCCTGCATAGCTGAAGTGTTTAGCATATGGCCTCCACCTGGCAATCATTTTCATTTGAAGCTAATCATTGGATATTATGAAGTTAAAGAGCTTCAAAAAGCCAAGTGTCATAACAATGGGCTTTGAGCACTTGGAAACAAGTAACAGTCATCTCACATTACCTTGTCTGAATTAGTTTTGTGTTCCAATATACAGAAAAAGTTGTTCAGAGATCTCTTAAATATACCACAGAGTACATTATGAATTTTAATTCTTATACTCTGAATGACATAAATAATATCTTGGAAAAAGAAGTGAAGAGTCATGTGGAAGGTAAAGATGAAGTGCTTATAATTCCTACCCAGTATGAGTGCAGACATATTAGGTGAAATCTTCCTGTTACTGGAAATAATTAACTGTTGATTGATAGATCTTCAACCAAAACGTATCAGTTTTAAAGATACTCTTGAGTATTGGATGAAAAAAAGTTTGTGGAAGTGGGGAAATAAAAATGAATAACAATAAAGAACAAGAAAATGGATTGAATTAACTGCAGAAAATGAAATATACTGTAACAAATAACTGCCTTTTTCTCTATTACAAGAAAAAGTGCAGACAGAAAAACATAGCAAATACATCCTATTAAAAGAGCTTGATCTTACTGACAGCATACTTTTCTTAAATGATATTCAATGAATATGAAAATGAAGAGCAAGAGGCTAAGTTTCATAAACACTTGTGGAGAGAAAAAAAACTTAGATGAGAACCTCAGCATTTCCCAAGAAAACAAGCATACTTTTGAAGACAAGGTAGTACAGTGAATGTGTTGCTATATACCTCAGCAATAATTTGAAACAAAGAGGAGAGAGAAAAAAAAAAAGTCATGAATTAGAAAAGCAGCAGCTGCATTCAAAAGCTTAAACAAGGTTCAATTACTGAAACTCTACAAAGATTTTCAAATTTTGATTCTTCAAACTGGATGCTGTTTCCACTTTAGCATATGGAAAAAAAGGCTAGGAGTTCCTCAGAGATGTAGACAGAATCATCTTTGAAAGAAAATGGTAAGGGTTAAATGCAATAGCTTCATTAGAAATTTGGAGACTTCTTATGGAATTGGGCATGTCTTTATTTCCAGAAATGACCAGAAAAGAAGGTCAAATATTGAGAAAGTGTGCGAAGAATTATGTCTGCTCTCCACATGGTTTATGAGCTGCTGGGAAGAAATATGTATAAAATCTGTTTTGGTTAACTAACTGGATTGAAGTGCTTACTCCAGTTGTGCCTCCTACCAGCCAAATCAATGAATGCTACAGACAAACACAGTTAAAGCATCCACATGAGCTTCTGTTTCCTACCAAAATGGAGGAATGGATTAACAGCCAAAACATCTGTCAGAAGACATTGCTTCTATGTGCTTTCAATCTAAACAATAGGGCATTTTATTAACTGCTAGAACAGCTACAAAAAGCATCTTCTTTCGTCTAAACTCCCTCTTCACCCTAAACTGGAAGATTTCAAACCCATGGTATGGGATAGACTCTTGTCATCTGCACTCCTGACAAGCAACTTCATTAGCTAGGGTAAACTTCTGGAATTATTCCCACCCACCTATATGTGTTAAATTTAGCGAGCAAGAGAGTTTAAAAGGCTTATAATGGATCTGGAGGAGATTTGTATTAGCTTTGAATGAAAGTAATCTGAATTTTATATCTTAAGAACAAGAACACAACTTGTAGGGCAGAGTCCCAGATGCAACTGAACAAAACATCTGTTTAAAATATTGTTACAAATAGAGAGGAAACAAGGAATAAAAATAATCACAAAACTAATACTGTGCAGATGAAAAAGAAATGGAGTAAAGTCTAATTACTGTTAAAGGTAAACCAAGCTTAGCAATGAAGAAGAAGAAAACAAAACAAACAGCAAAAAGTTTTCCTTGTATATGAAGAGAAGAAATAGTTTTGATATGCGAAGACAGTGGAAGCCAAAATTAAACAACCTTTAGCTTGGCACCAAAACAAAATTGGGAACCTTCTTTCATATTCAGTAAGGATGAGAGTTAAATATGAAGACAATACATAGTGTTTAATAGAAATGGAAATTACTAGATCAGAGGTAGAAACAGAACACAATAGTCTGAATACATCAAAGCTTATGAAGATAGACAGTTGGAATAGTTTTATATGAAGCAGGCAATAAACTAAAAGCAGAAGTAGACACCAGGGAGGAATAATTAGGGATATAGAGATAAATGCAAAATTGGATGAAATACAACCTGGTTCACAAAAGATAAATAATCCAGTCTAAATCTGTTGTTTGTCTGAGAATTTAACAGATTTCTGTAAATAAAAGTCAAATGGTAGATCTAATCTGTAAGGCTTTTAAATGGTGCAGCATAGAAAATTATCAGTTAAGCTAAGGAACAGGATTAGTGCTATAAAGATTGGAAACTAGGTGAAAAACTGGCTAATGAAGATATAGGGAAAGGCAGTGTGCTGAGAGAGAAATAACTTGCTAGAAGGAACTCACTGATGAAGGTCTCAAAGAGCTGGTCTGAAGACCGGTCTTGTATAGTGACTGTAGTAATAGATTTGGCACCCTCAGTAGAAAGAAGATTTAAAATAATCGGGCAACAAGAACTGGCTGACATTGACAAATGCTGTGAAGCACAGAGTGCAAGTTAATGTCTGTGGCAACAGATGGGAAGAATTTGAGCATGGTTGTGACAAAGCTGTTTCCAAATGAGTCTGTCTAGGTATTTCTGGTATTGATGAAGAAGTGCTAATGCCATAGGACAGGACAATTTACCATCTCAGGACAGCACTCTGCTAGCGGTAGCTACAGAAATTTTTGGTCAGCCCAAGAGGGCCAAACAGAGCTTCTCCTATTATCTGCTCCAAAGCCTTGACAGAATAACCTTGGTTTTGAACACTGTTCACAATTAGCCTCCTATACAGTAATACAGAATCAAGTACAGGAGATAGCTGCTACTGTATTAAATACTTTAAAAAAAAAGCAAAAAGACATGTGACAACTGACATCTGATAGAGCAAACCAACAAAGAATTTTGAAAGGTAAAAGTGCGGAGGCAAAATTGATTTTATAAGCTTTTCTGTTGTGCTCCTCCTTTTTGTATTAAGGACATTTAAAAGGATAAGTGCTTTACCACTGTCTTGCCAAGTGATTGATATAAAATAACCAGAAATGAAGCCCTCTTATCCCACAGTAAGGATGCTCACAGGAAATTAGAGCAATGTAATATAAGTGTTTTAACTTCACATAAAAATCTCTTTCCTACGTAGGTAAGATTAAAACAGATTGCAGGACTCATTCTACCTTGCACTTTTTAATTAGACAGACTGCTGGTACTGCAGGGGTACTGAGCATGGGCTCATTTTTTCTCCACATCTAATGTCAGAGGCAACAAAGGGAAACAGAAGAGAAAACAGCATTTCCATCTCTCCTGGCACTCAGGAAAGGAAGATAAGCCGTTTCACACAAACATTTTGCCCTAATAGGCACATATTTAGAAAGGACAGACTATTTTTTTTTTTTTTAATGGTACCATTTGAGGAGCATGAAATCATGCAGACTTGTGCAAAAACAGTATTTGCCTTACAGTTACATTAGAGATCCTTAGAGATGTTTCTCAAAATGCTATCAGTTTTCTTCTTAAGTTTGTTTTATTCCACCTGTGAGCCCCAGGAAATCTATTAAGGTTGCCAAATTGTAACAGAATTTGTGGTGACAATTTTCCAGTAACCCCTTCTCATTTTAGTCTCATTAGATAACCTCAGCATCTAAGAGGTAAGAAAGCTTAGGACTCTCCCACTCACCACTGTCTTACCATTTAAACTGTGCCCACCGTGAACTGAAAAAGTGGGTGGTGCTGTATGACTGAAAGCACTGCTCACTATGTCTTACCTACAGTAAAGCATTCCAGCAATAGAACAAGATCTTTGAGAATCAACTGGAAAATACAGAAAAATTGTCATATGATTCCTTCACATTTCTCTGCAACATTTGTGATTCAGTATAAGCCATAGTAATGGGTACTATTTATTCTGAGTTAGGTCTTATTGAGGGTGCAAGCAGGCAGCCGGAAATGAGGAGTATGGCCTTCCTGCCATGCATGAAATGACAGGAAAACCTTCATTTGGTTTCTCTGTTTTCACCAAATAGCAGTGAGGCCAATGTCAGGTTTTCACTGTTGTTCAAGCAAGCCAGATGCTTCTTGCTGGCTGGCGTGAGCAACAGTGATGTAACCATGCCTGTAGCTCAAGCCTCCTTCATCCAGTGATGGTCGAAGATGCAGAAGAACTAGATACATATTTCACTTGGCGTCCCAGCTGAGTTCAGAGGGCAAGATAGGACCTTAAATCACCACTTAAGACTGTGCCCTCACGGTTTGCCTAAGAAATAGCTAGAGGTCATTAAAGTGTGAAAATAATGCAATCCTGCTGGTAGTGGACAGACTTGCTGCCCAGAAGTTACCATCATTACTGAAGCTGTCCAGCACCCCTTGGTACCCTTTTCAGCAAGAGAACAAACACTTCTGCTCAAGCATTCCAGCTTCTGCAGCTGGTGAGCTGAGAAGGCGTGCTAAACTATATCTCAGTGGTTTGGGTCCCCTTGGAGATCTCCAGATTAAAAATCTGAGAGATCTGGCAGGACACATATAGGAATTGGTGGATTAGTTTTATCTGTTAGGATGCAGTCTGGAAAACTCATAGCAGCCCTTCTGGTGTGTGGGGCCATTTGGGGTTACAAAATAAGATGTTTCACTTTTGGTGGTTGCTCCAAGTTCTGTTGATGACAATGTTATATCATCACCTGCCTAAAGCTTAGTTCTGTGTATATTTGGAAAGATGTTTATGTGTTCCTGGGAAACATCTGCCTGTAACTTCCACCTGGTATAAGTGATCAGCCAATGGTCAGGTCTTTACCTCTCACCCCTGAAGGCAGACAGTGGTAGTTGAGAGTGAGCCAGCAGATCATTCTCCCAACAAAGAGCAGGTCAAACCCTGAATCCCAAAGAGACATCTTCCTCATAGACTCGGACAAAAATAGTCAGCAATAGTTTGAGTCACAGTCCTGATGTAAGACAGATTAGGTCAGATCCTTGTGAGTCTGATCCGAAGGAATCATCAGAGAGCTCTATGAGCTATGGCTAGGATGCTGGAACCTGTTCCTATTAATAAAGAATTACAGCAGTAATATCCCACTGTGCAAGTGAAAGTGCTGTGTGAGTTCACAGCTCTTAGAGCCCCCACCCATTCTGGTGCTGCTGCTGGCTGGAGAGTGTGTGCATCCCACAGCACAGCTTCTGCACTTGGTCACAGTGAACTTAATTTGCTATATTGGAGGTGAAAATAGGAAACTATGAAAAGAAGCTCAGCCTCTTGATCAATTTATCAATCCGAGTGGAAACGTCTGTTTGCTATATAAAAGATAATGAGAGAAATTTGGTTTTAACTCCCTTCGCTCAGCCTGCTCAGGTATTCATGTGTGAAATTACCCAGGGGAAAAAGCCATAAGTCAGTGAAGGAACCCCTATTGGCCTTAGCTTTGATGGGCTGTGCAGCATATGCTGCAAACTGAATTAGTCTGGAAAACAAACAGGCTCATTGCACTGCACAGACCCACCGATGGGAATAAAATAGTGGTGAGAACTGCCTGTCTGGGCAGCATGGAGGGTATCAGCAGAAGGAGGGGACTAGATGAATTCCACCTGATACATACATTTTTTTTCCCCTCTTCATCAGCGTGATTCTGAGGACATCACTTTTCATGAGATTTAAAACCTGAGTTAATAGATCAGATTTCTTTGTGCATTTTTGTCAAAATGTGAAGAATTGCCCGATGAGGTAGCAAAAAAGGTAGTTATTCCATTTCCTACTTTATCACTGAACATGTAAAACATGACAACTATAAATTTTCAGTTAGTACTATAACAAAAAAAAAATCCTTTTAAAGACTTAAAAAGCACAGTTGTGTTGCCATAGGCTAGGAGCTGAAGTTCATATTACCTACCAAGAGATTCAGTCTGTGGCTACTATTTTGAAATAAAAATGAAACTGGAATGCTAGAGCTCCCATAGTCTGCTCCTGCAACTATTTCCAGTTCAATGGACTGAGTAAAAGAGAATTTGCATTTTCATAACCATTGTAATAATGGTCATGATCACTGATGATGACTGAGCAAAAAAACCCAAATCATCAAATCATTGGGTTTCTTTTTTTGTGTGGGCCTTTTTGTAGACTCACATCTGTCTTGTTTTGTCACTTTGGATATTGTTTTGCCCTAATGTCAATGGTAACATGGATATGGACATCTGTGACAGTCATATCTACTTGTCTGTGGATTCCCTTGGCAGGAGTCAGTCAGCCAGTCAGCAGTGTTTCCTAGCCATGATACAGTGATTCTTCTATGCCCTTTCTTCAGTATCTCCCTTCTAAATGCATGATCTGTGTACTGAGGAATGACTCACTCTCTCCCAGGCCAGAATTTACTGCCTATTAATAATTCTTCTTTCTATTTTTTTCTTTGACTGTTACTGTCTAATCACTTTTCAAGACAATTATATCAGATGCACTCTTCGTTCCCCATCAAGAAGTTTCCTTTGCACTCACCCTTCCAAGTGGATTACTTTAAAGCATGTCTCAGGAGGAAATAGTAAAAGTGTTTTACCTCCAATGATTTAAGAATATATGAAAGACAGGTTTCACATTAAGAGATAATAAGAAGTAGAGGATAAAAACTTAAGTAGAGAGTAAATTTTGAAAGATTTAATAGTTCGTTATGGATTTTTAAAAATCCTAAATTTTTAGGTGTCTTTATGTTCAACTGCTTTATTTTAGAAATCTTATGATGCCTGACTTACTTACAAAATGTGTAATTTTGATTCACTTACAAAAATACTGTATATAGGCTAAATTTTGTTTTGGAAAATTCATCCACACTTGTATGTAGCACTGCAGATATGTTTGGGTTCTTTTCTTTTATAATGTCAAAGAATTTGTGCATGGGTTACAGAAAGTTAGTGTGATTCCACTGCATATTTGCTGTGATCAGCTGAACCTTACTGCTGCAGTGGTTTTCTGGTGGGGTTCTGCATCAGCACATTTTGGAATGTGCAGTGAGACCCCTATTCCTGCAGCTAAGCCATCAGGTGCCATTAGCTCGTCTGCGAAGTCTAACTGGGTGAATGCACTCAAGTACTGGGTCCCAAAGGAACGTCACTTACATAAATACCAGAAACATCCACTCTCCCAGAATCAGTGCTTGTTTTGATAGACTGAGCAAATCTTGTTATACATGTTATCTTGTTACATATCCAGGTTTGGCTTTGTATGTTTATCATCAAATTGACAAGCACCTAAAATGTGCCTTTTTGTATGCTGGAAGTTAATGGTAGTTTAGTGCAAGATATTTTCACCACAGGTAATAAATAATGTCTAGTGAAGGCATTTTTTTATGTTTTCCTAAATTTTTAATGTTTGTAAATATCATTGTGTGATCCATATTGAATACTAGTGGTTATGAAAGCATTTATAGACACCCAGATGTCAGAGCAGAGCAGACAGATGCTTTTCACATCAGTGATGAAATCTGAAATGTTGTAAGGCACTTTCTCTGCAAGGAGGTCTGTGCCTTCTGCTCAGAAAATGATATCCCTCTTCTCTATTTTTATTCTGTAAACTCATCTTTATTCAGTAACCAAGTGTTATTATCTCTTTTAAATGGGTAAGAAACCGAGGATCATCTAAAATCATTGTGATTCACAGAAGAAATTCACAGGCTAAAAGTCAAACCCAGGACTCAAGAGTGTTAGATCATTGAACTAATGACAAAGTCATCTGGTCTCTCAATAGGTTTCATGATAAGCAAGATTATGTACATCTGTACTTATATATGTAGATACAAAATCAGTAGTAGAACTATTTAATGAGATAGAAACAGGAGTTGGGTTTTAGGTTGTTTACTCAAGGGTGTGTGACACTCATTAGCTAATCTGAGCTAAATAGTTTCTGACCATGTTATTCTTTGAACAGCTTACAGTTATCCTGTTTACCATGGAGGGAAGAAGAATTTGGAGAGACATACAAATTTGGATATTTTAAAAATATTTTTTCCTAGCAGATATACATTTATGTAGAAAGTGAGAGATAAGTCAGAAAAATTAAGCACAATATCATTCTCAATTAGCTTTTAAGTCAGAGAGAGGAACTGTACTCTTCCTGAAGGCCTGCAGTTTGGTACTGCAGTTGTGTAGAGAGTAACAACAAAAAATGATCTTCCCTCACTTCATTTCTTAGGAATAGCTTTTTTTCCTGGTTTTGAATATGTTTCTTTTTTCTGTCTATTCATAGTGAATCTCAGTAGATGAGGTTTGCAGATCAAGATAAAACAACCCTCCAAACATGTAGACAGCAGTACAGTGTGCCTGGAAATCCTATCTCCAATGTAGTACAAAGATTGCAGATAGAGTTTGAGGAACACACTGTACTATGTTTCTCACAACAAATTTTTTATTTGGAGAACGATGTCTACACCTTCCCATCACACTGCTGGATTCACTGCTATTTTAACAGGAGAAAAGTACCCATTTGAATCAGTCTGACAGGATATTGACAAAAACCAGAGATTTCTTATATACCTGCAGTTTATGTTCCTCTATTAACCTTACTGACTTCTGCTTCAGTGTTACAGAGAGCTGCTGCAGAAAGCAATTCAGCCTGAACCTTGTTTCTAAGGAGGGTAAAGATGGAATTGCCATACTGCTGTCAGAATCCAGGTCTTTTTTTGCACTAGCTGTGCACAGATACCAAAGACAAATGATTCACAGACCTTTGTTTAGATTTCCCAAGCTATGTCCAAACTCTTTTTCCCAGGCTGAAGAGCTGACATGGGAGAGGACACTATCATGGCAAAGGAGCCCACTGGCAGGAAGCCCCTGAGAGAGGAATGAGGGGTGTGGCCAGGAGGAGGGGGATATGGTAGAGCTGGAGCCATGAACTAAAGTGAAAGTGAAGTGATTTTGTCTGGGCAGCTCCTAGAGAAAAAAAAGAACACATGTAGCTGCTGGAAGCCCCACAGACTCCTCACAGCAGGACACAAGGCAATCACAAATCTGGCTGGCACTCTGGCTATGCAGTGGAGCAAGCCAACTGTCTGTGTGGGGTGAGAAATTCAAGCATAAGGTGGGAATGAGGGACAGTGGGAAACTAAGGATGGGAAACTAAACGCATTTGGCTCCTGAGTTTTGCATCAGCTTGGTCAAGCTCACTGCTGCCAAATGATACTCAAGTTTAAGTGCAAGGTGGAAGTGGGGAAGAAAATGCAGAGAGCAAAACTGAACTGAGAATGGAGCGGGGAAATCAACCAGTAGCTGCTTTGAAATTATAGACGTGGGTTCAATTGCCACGTGGGGGAGATCTAAGCCTAAACAGTCCTATCAGGGCTGTGTCACATGGAAGGAACCCTTCAGCAGACACAGGGTGAGGCTCAACACTGTCTTTGTGACTGGTGGGACAGCTGGATGGCTTCATCAAATTGTACTGCCAGACGACACATGAGGACCTGGTGACGTACCTGGAAAAAAGCACTTAGTAGCTAATGAAAAGCAGAACTGTTTCTACCCTCTAATCCTTCTGACACGTTTTAAACTTTCCCCATTATGGTACTTTCCCTCTGAAACACGCATACTGGATATGGGAGACATGGATTATATGTCCAAAGCTTTCAAAGATTCTGAGGACTCTAAAAAAAGCTAAATGCTTCCTCAGGAAGGAAGATCAATGGAGATTTTGAAGGTTTATAAAATGATGACAAATTACACATCATTACAAAAGCTTAAGTAAAATTTGTTTTCTCCACAATGATGATTTCTTTAAGTATAAAAAGCAGAATTGCTAGAAATCTTTCAAGATAATATAGTCCAGTCTGTCCTTTTTGTGCTGTGCTAAAGGGATCCAGGGTTAAAAAATGGGGCATCTATCAAAGCAGTCAGTCATGATTAAAAAACAGACTTGCAGACACCTTAATATACACAGGTGAAGTACCTCATGAAGCAGCTAATAATAGGCTGCAGTTACTTCATGGTGCTCAAGTACAGATTCCTGACAGTTGCAGAATACAAGCACTTCTGAAAGTCCCACTGAATACAAATCAGTTTATATCCCCAACAAGCTGGCTATGCAATTTGTCCTTCGTGCTTTCTCCCACACAGCATACATGAAGAAATAGCTTGTAGTCTAGGATCAGGAGATAAGTCATATGGGTTTATAACCATTTTTGTGCCCCTCATAGCAAGAATGCAGCATTTGAAGCTAATATCCAAAGGTCTGTTCTTTTGAAACCCTGCCTTTGCCTTTAGCTTTACCTGCAAGGACCAACAGATTGCCAGAAAAGTTCTTTGTGTTGTATTTTCACTCCAAACACATGAGTCTGTGTATGTCAGAAAATTCAGGCTGGCCTCTGATCTACTGAAGCTGTGTGCCAAAATATGTGTACTTGAGCTTTCAGTTAACTGCCATCCATATGTACTTTCAAACCTCATGATGTCAACCCAGACCACGTTTCACAGCTGAAGTTCATCCTATCTGAACTCACATTACATTTTCTAGTATCTATTTTCTGTTCACAAGCAAGAGAAGCTGCAGACAGGATTTTTAAGTGCCTTTATTAAAATACATTTTTAAGTATTTATGCCTATTGAAATGTTTATTTAATGATATTTTTATATTACCAACGACATGTTGTACTTCACAGACTTGTGGTTTAGCTGTAATTAACTTTAGGTTTGTCTACTACCTGTTAGACAATTTCACATGATGGTACCTCAACACTGGAGCTAGAGAAACGTGGACTTAGAGAAGTAGTTGGCTTGTCTAAAAGCATGACAAAATCAATTTTGGATCTGTGACTGCAACCCAGCTTTTCCAAGTTCCACCTTATCACTACTTAATACACCTGGCCCATAGGAAGGCACTGGTTATCTCTTGGTTGTGGAGGACAGGGGCATTGGTGTGAGTAAATCAACTTTCAAAGAATCATTCCCATAAAAAATCAACATCCAATTGATGGGGAGTTTGTTCTGTGGGTGCCAAAACAAGGACTTGTGCCTATCCTGTCTTTGGGTCTTCATGAACTCAGGGTAATTGGTGCTGTGTCTAATGACTCTACTATTATTTCTGCTTAGTTTTCAGGACTTTACTTGTTGTCATTCTTCACTATCCTTGTTGGGCTGATGCTCTACTCCTCCACGTCCACCTACGTAGCCCAGGATCCTCGGGTGTACAAGCAGTTTCGAAACCCTTCAGGACCTGTTGTTGACCTGCCAGCCACTGGCCAGCTGGAGCCTTCGGTGACATACACCAGCCTGGGGCAGGAGACAGAAGAGGAGCCTCACGTTAGAGTTGCTTAAACCCAGGGCTGTTGATCACCTACTGACAGGGGAGCTTGTATATCCATTATCTCTGTATTGTACATAGAGAAAGGTATTTACCAGGTGCAGTTACCCTGGTGAGCTGCAAGGTAGCAAATAATGAAAGCTCGTAAAAACACTAATTGTTACAGGGTGTTCATTGCAAGGAGATGCCATCCCTCATTTATGATACGAGCAGCATGTTTGCAGTACAAACTGCTGTGTATGAATCAGTTAATGTCAAACTACCTGTGAAAGATATTCAACTTATAAGATTAAATTACAAAAATTAATTTGTAGAAGGAAGTTTCTGCACCCACTGAGTGATATTATGCCTAAGCCACACCAGTTGTGGAAAAAAAACCGCCTTTTTACAGCAAATACACTTTGTGCAGTCACTGTTAATTTCTCTCTAAGATATGTTTGTTTGCATAAGACAGATGGGTTAGTCCTGGTAGCAGTAGCCTGACACATTTTTGCTCACCCTCACTTTGGATTTGGTGAGGGAAATACAATGAGTTCATCTGTGCTATCTGTCTAGTTGCCCTTTCTAGGTAATCTGTTCCATGAATCCAGAGAAGGGACAACTTACAATATCCGTCTCTATTCTAGGAATAGGTATAAGGCGAGCATTTTAGCCTTTCTATATTTGCAGAAGTGAAGTACTCAAGCATTGACCTCTCTATGATCCATGGCAGATTTCCTAGTGGTTGAGGTTCTGCATCAGGTGACAGGGAGTTAGCTTCTCTGTAGTCGTGACTTAACACAGATTTCTTACTTTTTAAATTTTAAACTGTAAAAAGAAAAACGCATTTTCTAGTTTCCTATGTATTGTACCTCTCCATGGTAAGCTGACATATCATGTGGATCAGAGCACTTATTTTAGATACTCAGTGCATCAAGGGCGCCTTCTGCTGTTCCAGTTTGCTTAGTCTCCTGTGGTTCATTATTCTAACACCTATTTAGAAATGTGTCAGTTTTTTTCATCAAAACCCACAAATTGTAAAAATCAGGAAGATTAAGCAAGGAATTCATGAGCAGAAAAACTGGACCATCTGCTGGTGTAGCTGCAGTAGCACCAAGGCGTTCATACCAGCAGGGTGCAGCCAACTATTTTTATTAATTATGAAGCAAGCAGAAGAATTCAGCAGTTTTCTTACATTCCTGGGGACTTGTGAAAACAGTAAGGATGTGGTCCATGCTTCTGTACACAACTGTACTTCTGCCTCAGGAGCCTCATCAGAATTGGGGAAATCTTAGTCACCACCATGAAAAATCCATCATTGCCTGTATGTTTGCTCTTCTCAGAGCCCAGTAAAAGGAAATCATTGCTTCAATATCCTTCATCTATTTTTAATTTACAATTAAGGGAAAAGAGATGATCGTACGTCTAACAGATAGGTGAGAGATCTAGGTGAGCTTGGTTTTATTCACAGATCTGCCACATCTTTGCGTGATCCTTGGGCATGACTTACTTCTGTGTGGCTGAGTTTCCCAATCTGTATATAAGGGAATAATGACATTTTACCTACCTCACAGGGGTGCTATGGGACCAAGTTATTTTAAGATGCTTCAGGATTTTCAGAAGGAAGGAGTTTAAGAAGAACATAATAGTGCTGTAAAAGTGTATATACATTCATTGTATTTGAAAATGGAGTTTACGGCATGGCTGATGAATATTTTCCTTGTGGGCATAGAAGGTGAATTTGATTTGAATGTTATTCTGCTGAAAAAGACTGTCTCACCCAAAAATGTAGGCCTTCATGTTTGAAAAATACAACTTACCTATTTCTGTTTAAAAAAGAAGAAAAAAATCAATCTGTACTCTGGAGATTAGAAAGGTCACATAGTTCAATCAAGCAGGATGAATTTCTGCTGAGGTAACATTCATCTTTTATAGACCTGTTCTGCTTTAATATAGAGGAAACTTACCTGAAGCGGACTGGGAGAAGTGTATATATGCATAATATACAGGAAATGGCAAATGCCAAAATGCTGTTGAACAGCAGAAGTATGTTGTTTCCTGCTGTGGAGGAGAAGAAGAGGTGATTTCTTTTACCATTGTGTTTAGGCTTTCTGCCATGATTCTGCTGCACCTGAGGGAAGGGTCTGCAGTATTGCCAAATCACGCCCAATGAAAGCTTTGGTTAAGATGGCTTGATACTAAACTAACAAATGTATGGGTTTTTTTCTCCCTGCCTTCTGTTTATTTAATCCTTTTTAAGACTCATATTTCCAAAATTTTTTTCTTAAACCACTGAGGATTAAAACAAAAAAACCCGCAAATGACAAAACAGAACCAGATCCCCACAGAAGACAGAGTTCATATTCTGGGGATATTAAGGAAAGTCTAAATCAAAAAAATAAAAATGACACAAGACAGATTACCTGATAGTTCAGGGTAAGATCCTTGGGTCTAGAGCTTCAACTTGAGGTGGATTTCACACATTCCCCAGGAACAGGGGCTCTGATTACAACCACCACAGCTCCCTGAGGTACCTGGAGGAGCACTGGTGGGCTTCTGCCATCTCAGTCTTTTTTGCTACCTTTTGTACCGATTAAATACCTTTCTCTGAACATTAGTCCCTGTGTTGGTCTGAAAACCTTGAGGATTGTGTGTGTGTGTGTGTGTGTGTGTGTTTCATGTTTACAGTTCCTTCCTTTTGCATAACTGTTTTGATTAATTTCCTTATTAGTATTTATTTTTAAGCCAAATGTTTGTAGTCCTTTGCCTTCCCCTCCTCGTTTTTCTGACACTAACTTGTAGATGTTTGTTAGAGTCTTCTCCGAAACAGCTGGGCAGGAGGCATCTACCAGTTGGGTCACCGGGCTGGGAGTTTCTCCTAACAAGGGTTTGCAGTCCCTGGGTGGCTAAGAGGTGCCACCCGAAGCGATTTTGCTAGGCTATTTTAAAAGGCTCTGTTGTGCAGGGATAAGTTAAGAATGTTTCAGTGTGCACTCTGCGACCAGCCACCATGCCCTGTGCTACTCGCTCAGGAGTTTGATGCGCAAAGTGAGGCTGCTTCGCTGTCTGTGTTTCCCCATAAACAAGGAGGATACTTGGATTAGCACCGGTGTGTTAGTGCTGGATGGACCTCAAATGAAAACAGTAGTATAGCTTTACAAGTAACTGTGTGGACTGAAAAACTGAGGTCTTGTGATGGAGATTGTTACTTCTGCCTGCTTGTTCTCTGCAGTTGGAGACCTCAGGATGCACCAGCAAAGGCTCAGCTATCTAACTGGCAGCTACTCTCTGTGTTGCGTAGGACGTCTCTAGCTCTGTGTAGCTCCTTGCCTGAACAAACTGAAACTCTGTTATACTGCTGGCCCTGGGCAGCCTGTAGTAAGACTGATGTAATTTTCTGCTACTGGATGAAAACCTTCACTGGGAAACAGACCTTGTCTTTGTTCCAGCTATAAAGTTTCAAAACACACAACGATAGACCAAGCAATTGAAAACTTTGCACCACTGTGTCATAAGAAGTTTCAATGTATAGTGTAGAGATTGCTAACTTGTGCTATTAACATTTTGACAAGCGTGTAGTATCGTTTTCTTTCCTCTTTTTTTTAAACCATTGAGTATTCCTGAGCTAGCTACAAATAAAAATTTTACCCCATGGGTAGGATTTTATTGTTAAATGCCATAATAAAGCACACTAATCTTGACACTGCAGATGGAAGTATGAACCAAAACCAAAACCAGGCAAACAAAATCCCAACCCCAAATCCTGCATTGAAAAGCTGAACAAACCTTTCTCCATTTTGATATTTGCATGCACCTATATGGACTGGCTGTGGCAATGTAATGCCTGTAATAATGTTTTCAAATAAAAAAATAAATGCTTTATGAAAGCGCGGTCATTGGTTTCTTGCCTGTTTCCTTTTTGCTGTCTTAGCCTTAAGCGATTTTTTCAGAAGAGTAAATCTTGACTGCCGGGCATAATTTTTTGCTGTGCTGAGGACTTCTTTCTCTTGTGAGGTGGTTATCCTACAACTCTTTCCAAGGTGTCTAAGAATAGATGCCATCAGGCATCCTCAGGTATCCTGCCTTGTCCCATAGTCCTGCTCCAGAAGGATAAGGGGACTCCTGCACACCGTGTGTCTTAACCTGTCATTTGCCTTTGGCTAACTCAGGTATTCTGACAGTCATTGCCCTCATTTGTACACAAAAGCACTTTTCCCACTGCCTTCCAGAAATTGCCAATCAGTCTAGAATTAATCTGGGAGTATTAATCAGTCTGGAGTTAATCTGGCACATGTATGGTGTTGAAGGGCTTCTCTGGCAGAGGTTGCTGTGTGCCTGCAGCTGCCTTGCCCAGCCTTCCAGCTGCTCTACCCTGTGCTGTAGCACTTTTCCCAGCAGAGTCCTGAAACAGGAAAAGAAAGGATGGACACAAAAATTAGGTACTGTGGAAAAAGGAACGTTGGACAGAGCAGAATTAGGAGAAGAAAGAAAATGAGACTGACTTCTTGAAAGTCCACACAGACAGGAAAGGAAGATCCTTGGTATGTGAGAGCAAGGGATTTTGTGAACATGTATTCATTCACCTCTAAGAATATTTGCCAGCAATGCATCTCTCCATTGCTCTGTGCTTGATGTCCCCCGGGAAACTTTGCATCAGTATTGCTCACATATTTCATTGCTGGGAGTAAAAAAGGAAATAAAGAGTGGTGAGCTCATTTCCAGCCTCTCCCGGCACAGTAACTGCACAGAGCCCCAGATGTTACAAAGCCAGCAGTGCTGCATCCATGTGCTGGTTGAAGTTTGATTTTCCAGTGTGAATGTTTCCTCAGTTAGAGAGAGCTCCAGAAAATGAGCTAGTGTGCATGGCTTTATCATGCTAACAGTTGATTTGCATTTTCCTCCAAATCTGCTCAAGAGTCTCTCTGGCATTACAAAATTATCCTTTTATTGCCTGGCTAGAATTCAGGCTGGGTGCTTGAGTCATATGCATAGTAATTGCTTGGAATTACCCTAAAAATAGATCATAAATAGGCATTAATGAATCTTTCTGTTATTAAACCAAACACATTTTAACACTAAAGGACACTCAATCAGCTTAAAGCTGCCAGTCTCCCTTTGTTTTTGTTTATTTAGAACTAGTTCTCCAAAACATTACAAACCCAAAGCTGAATGCTTAACAGCAATATACTGTGGCATACAAATAAGGTAGCAGTGCTTTTCACAGTTAGAAAAGTTGTTTTATTACATCTGCTCTGCAGTTATAAGCAAAATTATTGCGAAAATAAAAGTAAAAATAAGCCAAACCTTTGCAAAAGGGAACACCTCTGCTTGCACAGTCATAGACAAATTCCCACACCAAATGCCAGCAAATGCAGCAGTGATGATAATATTGGAGTAGAGCATTGTCCATGTCATCCTCTTCCAATCTGAAGTGCAGGATCATGCACTGTGGTATTTGTTATTAAAAGTTCCTGCTATATAGAAGATATTCATTCTATAGGGCTGGGATCACTAATCAGTGGTCAGTCATGGATGGGCTGTGAGCCACAACAGGAGACAAACCCCCACAAATTGGCCGCAAAAAGCCAGTTGTAACCCTCAG
This sequence comes from Xenops minutus, assembly GCA_035221455.1. Taxonomy (NCBI): domain Eukaryota; kingdom Metazoa; phylum Chordata; class Aves; order Passeriformes; family Furnariidae; genus Xenops; species Xenops minutus. Next base: position 66,502,951 of record JAWWEE010000105.1, on the reverse strand, counting down.
ATAATTTGCATTGCAATTAATATTTCAGTTTCATTAAGCGGCCCACAGTGTTTCTTCAGGCCAGATCACTGGCTGGGTGTCACGGAGCAGCCTCAACATGGCCTTGGAAAGCACCACAGGTGCCCCATTATCCCATGAGGTCACTTGGTTGCGTGCAGGGAAGAACCACTACCACCATGCTGGTCCTCACAGACATTTCCCTCAGCAAGGAGGAGCCCCTGCCACCACTGCTACGATACAGCAAACAGGTGGAGCAGAAAGACTTGGCTCAAAGCAAATATTGAGGCTTGAAGTGAAAAGTCAGTGCTCTGTGCAGTTCTGCTGTAAAACCATATATTTGCTATTACTTGGGGGCATTTTTTTTTTTATCCCAGAAGTTCCATTTTTAATTTAAAACAATGCCTCTGATAGTCATGAGGTCAGAATTTTCTCCTTTATAAATAGTCTAATGTTGAGAAATCTCTTTAAGAATAAAGATATTGTCAATCCTACATAGTATACATGCATTTGTAAATTGAGACTAGATGAAGCTGATTTTATTGGATTTATAAATTTTATTCTACTTAGATTCTTATTTATAACCTTGAGATATAGTTGACTTTTTTTTTGTAACTTATGTACAATGCCCTCAGGCAATTGCCTAGTGCAATGCTGATCTTAATAATGCATTATTAATTCCTTACTGCTAAATACATTATTCATACTAACTACTGCATTCCCCACATCTTGATAGCAGCATACTCATCAGATTTTAACACAACTGCAAAGTTATCAGTTTGAAATTTTCCCCTCCTTTCCATGTGCAATATGTACACGCCTGTCAAGAGCAAAATATTGGATTTACCATGGTTAAATAATGACCTTTTTCATTCTAGACCTTACCAAAGCAGAGAAAGATAATGAACATGTGCTGAGTTTACATGATCACTAAGCACTGAAATGCTATGCGATTCCACAACAACACTGGAGATGCTTTGCATACAGAATAGCTTGGATTTTTACAGGTGCAGAACGTCTGGGAGCCTGTGGATCAACATTATGTGAGGTCATGCATATTTAACTTCACACTGCCTATAGTAGCTGGTATCACAGAAGCTTGGCTTCTTGCCAGATCTATAGAAACTAGCAATCACCGTTCGCATGTTCTTAAAATGACTGCTTGCCTAAATGAACTTCCTAAGTGAGAAGGGGGAAGGGAACGGACTAATCACGACAATAATCTGAAGAGCCTCATTACATGACTCCCTGTGAGCTGTGACTTGAATTATCTCGTGTGGTTCTTGGCATTAAACAGACTTCCAGATGCTAAATAGGTCACATATTTATGCAACCATTGGAGTGCATTTCACAACCTTTATGTACCCATACTTCAGCTGTGGGCCTACACTGTAATGAAACAGAAAGGGGAGTAACCACAAGACAGTACCCACAACTTTGTTCATTCAAAACTGTTGCAGCAGGATTGATTTAATAAGCAAGTTGATGAGGAACATTGGTGATACAGGACCTGCTTTGACTTTGCATCCTCAGAGAACACCACCTCCTTTTGCAGTGAATACTGCTATGCTGCAAGTGGGCCACATTGGCAAGGAGAGCATTTGGAAAATCCAAAATTTGAGTCTTTATTTTAATCATGAGATTTAATACAACATAAAAGGGAACAAGGATTGAAAGTGGAACAGGTGTGTATTGAAAGAAGAGTATAGCACCTAACTTCCTAGTACCTGTCCTCTGTTGCACAGTGTGTCTGACAGTCTTTTTCCCCAAGTCACCATCCACCAATCTCCATGTGGCCAAAATGACCACTAAACTGGTCTTCACCCTTTCCGTCTAAGTTAGTCACCCTCCCTTCTAAATCCTTGACCTAAATGAATTCATTTACAACTTAAAGACCATAGCTGTCCTGCCTTTCCCTCCTAGTCTGGCCCATAGCGTGAGTCCTCTGGCTGCTCTCTGCCTTTGCTTACAAATACCTTGCTGCTTTATTGTTGGTGTAGTCCAGTCAGATGGGCTCCTGGCCTCAACATGAAAGCTATTGGTCACAGAATATTTAAACAGGAGCTTCTTTCAGTATCGGTATGAATGTCAGATTCCAGGCACACTACATTGCAATTGGAGATATAAAAAAAAAATTTATAATAAAACTAAAAGCCCCCCCCCCCTCCACTATATGATATTCAGCCACAGGCACCCTTCATGTCATTGGCTCTAACAAGTTAGTAACAAAAATAGTCATATTATTTCAGACTGTGAAATTACATTTGGACTGAGCAAATGAGGGTGAACCACATCATCCTGTCCTGTCAGAAAAGACAAACACAAAAAGCAAACTGCCTCTCCTGCTTGTTTAATTATTTAAATTATTGAACAAGATGGATCAGCAATCCATTCAGGAGGCTTCCTCTCCTGCAGCTCTTGTTTTCTGCTCCAGCCTCTCTGTGGCTGATCTCACCAAGGAAAGGGTTAATTCCATTAAAAAAAAAAAATAAGAAAAGAGAGAAAAATAAAAGGCAGTGTTTATCCAAGGTATAACTGCTTCTCTTTCTCTTTGTACAAATCCTTCCTTTGAGCTACGTTTGGTGCAAACATGGACTGTGGCTGAGCTGGAATTTGTCATCACAGGCTGGGAGCAGGACTCTGAATACTTAGCCCCCAAACCTCAATCTTCACTTCTACTGTAGACATAATTTTGTGACAGACGGAGAGACAGACCCAGCTGAGCTCTTTTTATTTCCTCTGGGTGTAGGAGGAAGGATGTATGCTCAAGAGCATGAGAAAGCTTGTGCTGCTACAGCTACTGGAGTTCAGATTTTGTGGCTAGATATAGGTTTATTTTAATTGGAATTATTGTCCTAAGATGCTGAGTTAAAGAAAGCAATAGCAGCAGCTGCATTAGCAATGGCTTGTCTCCACTGCTATGGAAGGATAAACATCACTGCCAGCTACAGCACAGGTATTTTATTATGACAAAGGAATAATGATGGAGTTTGCTCTGAGTGTGTATCACAAAATATCAGGGAGAAATTACATGTTCATTAAAAAAGTGCCGTAGCACTCCCATTTCAACTCCTTGTGAGTTTGCCATTCTTTTTGCCCAACATGGCACTAAGAAAACCTTTTTCACATCAGAATTTGAGACTTGGAACAAAATGCAGAAAAAAAAATTCCAAAACCAAAACAAAAAGCCAAAAAAAAAAAAGAAAGGAAAATACTTTGGCAGCCCAGGAGACTTTCAGTCATATGAAATTCAGTCTTGCACCTTACTCACATGGTAAGCATTCCATGCAAGAAGGTGTTGCAAGGCCCAGACTCCTGCAGCCCCCTGTGATGGGGAGGGAGAAGGTTCACCGTTGTGAAAGGTAAAGACATGGCAGTGAGGAAGAAACAAAAGCGATAATTATGGATAGAGGGAGAGAAAGAGAGGGAGTCTCTTGGGGTGGAGAAAGGTTGGAGAAGGAACATGAGTTGTGAAGGAAAGAAAGGGGCAGAGGGACCATGGCCGGGGGTGGAGGGGGACATATTTAGGAGGCTGGACAGGGGTGGGACAGGGGTTCATTGTCTCACTGCCCAAACACATGCAGCACTTTCCCTGGGGGCTCCCATCTCCATGCCTCCTCTATCTCCCTCTGAAAGCATAGTGAAAATGGAATAGGTGGGTGCTCCTTAGGAGGTGTACCTTGTATTGTTTGTGTTGGATGTGTCTATACTTTAAGCATAATCCTGCCAAAGCCAATGAACAGCCATTCCGAGATATTCAAGGCAGAAGAAAAATTCCTCAAACAGGACTGACAGTTTGGAAAGGGACTTTTTTTTTAGTTGTCAGACACGATATTTCTGTTGCCTTACTTTTGGTACTTTTTCCCCCTCCAAATGGCCACCACCCCAAGCTGACTTTTAAAAAAACATCTATCTATGTATGAGGGAACATTATTGCAGTGTAGGATGTTTGTAGTCTGTGAACATGAAAGATGTTCACTTTGTCTGAGACCCATCCTCATTTGTTTTTTCTGTGTTTCACAATGTTGATACTGGCTGTCTTCTGACTGTTCTTTGCACAAGCTGAATGGCAATTGATAAGTTTATTTGAGGCACTGTAGGAGCAGAGCCTGGAGTTTGCCGCTGACACTTTAATCTAATGAGAAATGCCAGGCACCTTCTGTTGATTATTTCAAAATATTTTCTTTGAAAGAATTTAAAGACTTATAAAATAAATCAATCTTGTTATATCAACATTTCTGGACAAAACAGCTCTCAGATCTTATGCTCAATGTTTTCTCTTCATTGCCTCATCCTTGGCTTGCAGCAGAGCTAGGAAATAAACATGTCACTTCTTTCACTGCTCATTTTGCAGGGAGGTGAAAAGATGAGGGGAGAAAAATAAATGAAGAAATATTGTTGGGGCTCTGTGGGCCTCATGTGTGATGGCTTAACCTCTGTAACTGTGGGTTCATCAAGCAGTAAAGCCGCAATTGCTCTGGTCTCTTCATTTGCCTAGTGAAGCGTTGGAATCTTTAACACCAGAGTGTAAGGGCACACATACTTGACAAAGCAAATAAAGAAAAAAGAGTGAAGCAGAACATATGTGAGCACACTAAACAAGAGCTATGAACCACTAATACTCCAATCAGCAAATGTCACTAAAGTGTTTTGAAAAAATAACGCCGCTGAAATGCTTGGACATTCTGATTTCCATTAAAATGAAAGATGTGGTGAACAGAAAGTGATCCAGATGGTCTCACCATGCATTGAAGAGGGCAGAAGGTGTACTCCCCAGACTGAAGGTGTTTCTGCAGAACTGTTGCAATAGCACCTGCTGGGAATGACACCACATCTTCCATAGGCGCTGCTATATTTCTGAGGCAGTGGCATTTATCCAGTCCCACAGAACAAATCTCTCTTGGGGTCTGAACCTGGCTTTTCTATATGCAAAGGGGATTTTCACTTTAACAACTGAACATACAACTATTTATATTTATGTTACCTACATACAAGCAAAATTCTTTTGCAGCCTGTTGAGGCTGTAGCAGCTGATGCTCTTTTACATACTGTGGATATTTGGGCTACCCAGCAGTGCTTCAGAAGAAAGTATATTTTCTTTGTTTCTTATAAAGACCAAAACTTGTCACATAGAGAAACATATTGCTCACCACTAGATCTGAATGCTTCTATTGTGCTTGCAGAGCTATACGTAAGAGCTTGTATACAGCAGAGCTGTATATACAGCACTGCTCCATGTATCTTGTGAGTGACATTTGTGTGTGACATGGGGTGACATACTGTCTGCGTTTGTCCTTCATACATCTTTTCACTGGGGCAAGTGATCAGTTCTAATTCTGAGTGATGGCAAAGCCAAGTCTTATTTCTGGGTCTTGCCACTGTGATGATTTAGTAACTTAACCCGCCTTGTGTTAATATAAAATTTTCCTGTATATTTATATCTTTGCTTGCAATATACTTGGAATATAAGTGTTCTACACTTTTAAGAACCCTTAAAGTACACAATTGAAAATGCCAAAGAGAGCAAGTGTCTGAAATATATTTGTCTTTTCCCCTATTTTATATGGCCTGTGTTTTAAAACTTAAATATCCTGTTGCGTTAAAAACTAATGCCAAGTGCTGAATTGCTCTTACTGAGGTTTCCACATTTATACCTTTCTCCAATGAATGTATTCTAGGTATTTTATTTAAAAATAAGAGCATCTTAATAGATTTTGCATTTAAGCAGAAAGGGGAATTGTGGCAAATATGCATGGACAGATTATTCTTGAATAAGCTCTCTTGAGCTGTCAACTGATGTTTCTCTTTAAATGAGCTTTCTCATTTTGGATGCCTCCCTCTCGTCTCAATTCCTTTATGGACAATGCCTTCAGGCATCTGTACACAAGGAATAGCTGCTACAGAAAGCTATTTGATAACAAACAGCTTCCAATTTTGACCTTTTCTGGAGGGATGTTTTGCAAATGTTGGCTGGGCAATAGCTAATCCCTTGCCTTCTGCCCAGCTGCCAGATGTTGCTAAAGATTCAGAATGGCTCCTGCCTAGCCCTTAGGAAGTTATTTATTAACAAATCTATGACCCTGCACTTTCCCTCTCCATTTAACTGGCAACCACCTTGACATCATCTGTCAAGTCTAGCCACTGTATGCTCCCCTAGATCTAGAAATTTGTTTTTCTTTTTTGTCCCTTCTCAGCTTTACAACTTATCCTCTGAATGCTCTTAACTCTGTGCCCTCCAGCTCTCCAATTCCTTAGTTGCTTTCTCTCTTCCTTCTGCGTCCTATCCATAGGTTAAGTTATTCATATACCATCTGCCAGGTGAATACTCCCAAATCACCTTCTCAAGTTCTGATCTGCCTTCTCTGTCCAGATTAAACTGCCTGTGGGTCTCACTGACATAATTTTGTGGATGACAGGGTGTCTTAAGCCTTGCTCAGTCACTTCCCACCAGAGCTCTTCATCTCTATTCTTCATTACTATGAACTGCAGTCCTGTTTGATGGGTTTGCAGTTTTGTCCTGAAAAAATGCAGCTGCCCTCCCATCTTGTTTTAATTAAAGTAGTTTCTCCTTAAACGTTGTTCTTTGGGCACAGCACTTAACAGATCAATTCCACTTCTTTTTCACTTCTGCTGCAGATAAGAATGCGGGAAAGTAATTAGCACAAATGTCTCCAGCAGCAGAGGTTCTTTGCTGTTTATCACTGAAGTGTTGTGTATTGCACTGGCATCAGACAAATGAATGTTATTTTGGGGGTCTTTTTAAACATTTCCTTAGTATAAGAAAGCTCATTACTTATTTCCTTTCAAATAGAGCATTCTTCTAGTACCTGAAATCTTGTAGTAAATTAATGGAAGAGAAGTCTGTGTAAGACTGTACAGAAAGAGGAGATACGCTAGGTAACAACAGACACCAGTCCCACTCACTGTCTCATGGATTGCACTCATTCACATCCAGGTGTTCACAAGCCGTACAAGATCAGTACTGAACAACACCAAGAACTAGAATTTCAGCTTTCAAGTCCTCAACACATCTCTTGGGAGAGAAAACTGCTTCCTGGACAGACTTGGTGTGCCTCTGAGGACTCAACAATTACTATGGGATGAGCTTTTGTGCCTGAACTTTGCTAATCTTGTTTCCATCAGCACAGTTGCTGCCTGCTGCTTTCATTTCTTCATTTTGGTTAGCTTTCTGGCTGTAACTTTGTTTGTGGTTATGTGACAGGGGTGGGAATGGCATATGTGACGTAGCCTTGTTGTCACCACCTTGTTTTACAGTAAGAAGACCTGCATTCCAACAGCAACTCATTTCTCTGAGTTTACAATTCTGATTGCTCTGTATGTGTGTTTGTGTACTTGGTTATCTAGTGCTATACGCTACTGTGTTAACCCTTCATTCTCCTCTGGTTCCCTCACACAGTCAGACACATTCAAACAAATCTTGGTATTTCTGCTACAAAAATTTCTGTACCTAAAGTCTGAATGGCAAAGTAGAGCTAAATTTTCCTATTATGGTGATTTATATTGGTCATTTGGCCTTTTGCTGGTATATGAATATTTAATACCACAAGACATAAACCAGACATACAGGATTGCAGTTCTGTTTGGATTTTCACCTGTCTGGCTTATACTACCCCTGCTGTGAGAACAAAAAAAAGAAATTAAAGATGAACATGAAACAAGTCACCACAGCCAAGAAAATTAAAATACTGAAGTGGCATCAGTTTATTGAGCAAAAATAATTCTAGCATTTGTTTCCTAGTTTTCCACTGCCACTATTTTTTTCCCCCCTGAAGTATAAAAGCAAAGACTCATTTATGTTTTTATGCAGATAGCTGATTTGGAAGTCAAGTTATTAGTAACCCTTGACAGCAGGTAAGCTGCAATTGTGTGCATGCAGTAGTTGCTCAACACTGAGTGAGTCCTCAGGAGTCTGCCTGGGGAGGGGGACCACAGTCTCAGCGCTGAGCATAGAGTGGGTTCTGCAAGCACTGCTTTTTTTGGCTGTTTAAAAGCTGATATTGTTTCAAATAGATGAAGTAACTGCCATCAAAAAGAGGTGTGTATGCCACAGGCATTCATGAGTGGTGAAGAGGGAGATGTCCCTTACCCAGTGTTCTGTCCTGTGTAGCATTACTTCCCCATTCTCTCCAATGAAAAAGGTCTGATTCTGACATTATTTTCCACAATAAAAAATAATTTGAACACTGCTTTTGGTGGAAAATGTGGATACTGGGTCTCCGTCCAGCCCAGCTCTCTCATGCTACCCTTTTGCAAGTTCACAATAGTCTTCCTCGCAACCCCAATACTTTTAATCTTGTTCTTCAGATAAGATGAGCAGTGATTGAAAGACCATTTAAAACCCTCATTCTTATGTGTCTTAGTTCTAAACATTCCAAGATTTATAGGAATTTTGTTTCTATGAGTCCTATTTCTTTTTCTTCTTGTCTTGTACTACATTGCAAACCTGAAGTTGCAGCTATTAACACAAGCCAAAAAATGCAATGAAACATTAAAAACATAAGCAGTTAGGGTTTCTTTAATCTCAACTCTTTTCTACATTTACTTCATTTCATCTATTTAGAGTATTCTCTGTCTACTAGACTGGTTTGGGGCTTATAAGTGAAACAAAAAGATCTTACAATTATCTTCACTCTTTTTGGAGTTTTTATATGCAAGAATTGGACTCCAGTCCCAACAGGACATAAAACATCTTCATTTTAGACTCCAACAGTTTTTAAAAAAAGTCATTAATCCAGAAAATCTCTCAGTGTTTACCTCTTTCCCAGAACTCATTATTTCCACCTGATCTATCTATTTGGGATTAAAAAAAAAAACAACAAACAAACAAACAAAAAAAAACTGAACAAAAAAAAAAAAAGTGGGGGGTGGAGAAATTGCCATCATGGGTGGTGCTGCTATCATTCAGTTATTATTTGTCTATTTTCTACAAGAGTATTTCAGTTTTTGAACTTCTTGTAGTTACTTCATCCAAAACACTTCTCCTACTCTGGCTATAAAATGAATTGGCAATAGCCTTCAGTTCCCTTACTTCAATATCTATTGATTTCCTTGCCTCACAGTGGGAGAACATGTAGTTTGAGGACACTGTTGAGGGTTAATGGAAGTGTACTGTAAACTTTTGTCTGTCAACTGTTCAGCCTGAAACATTTTCAAATTGCCTGTGATTAAAGGCAAGCAAGTAAGGGTTAAATCTGAGTTTGTTGCTGTTCACTTCTAATTGTTTACCACACAACAGCTGGGATGGGACCATTCCTCACTATGGGATCAAATGGTGGCTTTTCATCTGCTTTCTTGTTGTTGTTGCTCTTGTTGGATATATGGCTTGAAAACATTATGCATTCTTTTTAAGTAGCTAGCATAGGGTTACAATGGGGGATTACAAATTCCAACAAGATGTGCTTAATAGTAAGAGAAAAGTGCTTGTGATGAATCTGAAGTTTTCTTTCTTCATGGAGATTACATTGCCATAAAGATTTTAGTTTTTTCTGTTTAGCTTATTAGAACATTGTAGCCTGCAGTGAAAACTCAGGCTGGAATTGAATTTAAGGATTTAACTTTTCATTTCCAATTATTCAAACAGAGGATTTGTTCCTTAAGAAGTTTGTGATTGAGTGCCTTACTGCTCTATAGATGTATCTTGGTTTTAATAGAAATGCAGTAGAAAACCAAAATATTTAGGTGCAGAATCTTTTCTCATGCTAGAGCCTTTCTGAATCTCAGAAATGTCAATTTCTGAGAATTGACATTTAGATATGAGTCAACAAAAATTATTTTTTAAACTGACTTTAAATGTTAAATATGTGTGAAAACCTGAGACCTACACAGCACCTCATGAAAATATAGCTTCTTGCATTTGTATGTGATGCAACAACTAGTGTCTGACTTTTACCTTGGGTCTCATGGGATAAGACAAGCAGTATATTCTTTATGCAAGAGGATGTGTTTGTATGAATCTCCCCTCTTTCACTTCAGTCATGCAAGGATATGCTGTAGCCCACATGCTCAACATCTACACTTTAAACACCACAAAAATGTTTATGAAGGGGCAGAAACAACAACAGGAGAAGTTCTGCATGCTACAAAAAAAGAGATGGAAGGGAAGAAGTGGTGGAAGGTAGACAGAGGCTGCATCCGACCTCGGAGTCAGAGGTGCTCTGGTTGCATTTATGACCTTCCCACATGTCAACTCCACACTGATGTTAGGTCTGGGATGCATCAGTTCTCTCTGGTTTTCACACATCATACTTCAAGTCCCCAGTCACCAGGAATGGAATAGCTTAAACACAGCACAATGAGGCCCTGCAAACAAGAGAAGGAATTGGACATAATATAGAATGCAGAAGTTGTAGCTACACACAAAAGAACTCTGATTTGTGCTCTGGGAACAGTGGCTTTAGCTAGAACATCACATCTGCTACCTGAGTTGTTCAGTGCAGTCCTTCTTAAATGGTTATGCTGCTCTTTCTCTTGTAATTAACGATGCTTGTGACTTGCTCCAGAGGTCAACGACTGATGCACAGGAATGAAGTATTAGTGGAGGTGTCTGCTTGCCTTTTTTAAATAAAGAGTAATGTATCCTAGGTGTACAGAGTACATTGCAGGGTTGTGTAGGGCTTTGATCCTGAGTCAGGGTTTTTGACAATCTCCTTAGACAACAATTTCTCATAGCCATTAGTATCACTTTTCTACAGTGCATATTCAGGATAATTGACGAGCTGTCTTTTGCTGATGCTGATGCTGTCACAGGACTTCTGAAGTTGAGGGTGGAACTTCTAAATGCAATCTTATATTACATGTATCATCATGGCTAGGCTTTGCGAATGAAGATTTACAAGGGCTCTACCCACGCTTGCTACAAGCACGCTGGTGGCTAA
>JAWWEE010000105.1:66267319-66491959 GCA_035221455.1 Xenops minutus | reverse complement strand
TTCCTTCCTTCCTTCCTTCCTTCCTTCCTTCCTTCCTTCCTTCCTTCCTTCCTTCCTTCCTTCCTTCCTTCCTGCCTTCCTGCCTTCCTTCCTTCCCTCTTTCTTTCCCTCTTTCTCTCTTTTCTTTCTTTCTTTTCTTTCTTTCCATATACAGAATATATTGGGCTCCTGGCAAACTGCCACTCTACTGCACATTAGAAATGGTAGAGTTTTCCTCTATCTGATTCTCTAAAATGAGTTCACGAAAAGGTGCAGACCCAGCACATTTGTGGTTTTTCCTATAAATTACTTTAACACTGTGTCCAATCATATATATAATTTCAGATTTTCAATTTCAACTCACTGCTGTGTCAGCACAGACTCCACTGATATGTCTAACGTATTTAGCTTAAAATGAAACGGATGGCATTTCATTACCAGGAAGATAATATTTTTGAATATGTTTGCTGCATGGCAGGATCCATCATTATTCTGCCATTTTATGTTCGGACTGTGTAATAGCTTTTTAACGCTTTGATGTATTTTATTTATATATGTAATATTTTTCTAATATCATGGGGTGGTTTAACTCATTGAACACATTATACAATCTTAATTGAATGCTTTTAAATATTAGTTAGGGAGGAAAGGCTTAACAAATTGCCAATATTTTGTTTGAAATTTAATAGACAGTAGTTGAAATACCAAAAAAACCATCTCATTCTCACTTTTTCACATTGCTCCTCAGCTCCCTCTGACACTCAAAACACTCTGAAAGGAAAAAAAGGGGAAAGAAAATCCCACAGTCCCCTGAGATGCTCAAGCTGTCAATGTAAAGGTAAGTAATGCAACAAAACCTGAACGTGCCCAACTGTGAATGACAGAAGCCCTCTTATTGGAAAAAACTTCTGACAGGCCTGAAATCCTTAATACCTGGTTTCTCAGTCCTTTGACCAAAGTCACGGAAATTTAAAACTACTGAGAATTTCTTCAAAGTTAGTTGTGGTGGGCTTGGGTTTTTTGCTTGCAAGGAGATGTTACTTATGTACATTAGCATAGTACCACAGCTTAGAGCTGTCCCAAGAGAACAAATAAAAATGAAAGGGCATTTCTTGATTTAGCAGCAAATGCTAAAGTGAGGCATCCTAACTGCTCCTTTCACTGTGCTAGTTCTGCATTTGTGCTTGGAATTGCCTTGACCCCAGTGCAGAATCTTGCTCTTGGCCTTACTGAACTTCATGAGTTTAGCATGAGTCCACTTCTCAAGCCTGTCACAGTCCCTGTGGACAGCCTTCCTTCTCTCCAGCATGCTGACCACACCACAAAGCTCGGTTTTGTTGACAAACTTGTTGAGGGTGCACTCACTCACTTCCACTGTCCCCATCACCACCAAAGATGTTAAACAGCACCAAACCCAATACCAACATCACTCTTTGTCGCTCTCCACTTGGATGTTGAGTCATTGACTGCAACTCTCTGAGTGTGACCGTGTAGGCAATTCTTTATCTACCAACTGGACTATCTGTCAAATCGATGTCTCTCTAGTTTAGAGATAAGGATGTTGTTCAGGAGAGTGTAAAATACTTTGCTCAAGTCCAAGTAAATGGTATCAGTTGATTTTCCTTATCCATCAATACTATAGCCCCATCAGAGAGGACCACTAAACTTGTCAGGCACAGTTTGCCCTTAGTGCAGCCGTATTGGTTGTCACCAATCACCTCCTTATTTTTTATGTGCCTGAGCATAATTTCCAGGAGGACCTGTATCATGATCTTGCTGGGCACAGGAGTGAGACTGACCAGCCTGTGGATCCTGAGGTCCCTTTTTCCCTTTTTGAAAATGGGGGTTACCTTTCCTGTTTTACAGTCAATGGTAACTTCTCCAGAAAGGTGCTGTTAAATTAACTGTGACCTTCTACATCCAATTTTTTGAATTATCATATTCTTTTTGCCTTTTCCTTTTAAAACAGCTATAGTGACTCATTTTTGCAATAGTTCTGTTTGTTCACAGAAGAAACTCATTCCCCAAATGGCCAGTTTAGTATTGCAGAAAGCGTTACTTTCTCTACACTATTTCAGCTACACTCTTTAGAGAAGAGGAAATGCATTGTTATCCTTCTTACAGCAGGGGTAAAGTACAAATAAGTTAAAGTCAACCTTTAGTTAAACTTTATAGGATTTCATGTTTTTCAGAAGCTGCTTGTGCATTCCTAAAAATGAGGTTACTTCTTTAGATGTCTAAATATGGAACTAGGGATCTGTCTTTGCATTTTGTGGCCAAAAGCCTTAGTCATTATGGGTAGTTATGCATTTAAGTTGTGTTGAAACATGTAAGCATTTGAGACACAAATACTTTGCAAGATCTGATTTTGGCCATGAGGTGGTTAGGAGCAGACACCAAGTGACAACATTTAATTTAATCCTATTTTGCTGTTTGCTCAGACAGGCAGAACAAGAAGTTTATGTTTAGGGGAAATGGCATTTTTTAATATGGACTAACTGATGTTAAATAACTAGCAGAAACACTTAAAATGAGGGGTGGAGAAAAGAGTAAAAAAATGTAAAATTACTAATTTCCAGGAAGAAAAGGCTGAAAATTATAGTAACATGTTGCTGGTCTAGAGAGAATTTGTGCTGAAAAATGAGAATATCAACGGAGCTTTATGCTTTCTTAGCAAAAGTTATTGGAAAATAAAACATTCTAGATAAGTCCTTTTTATTTATTGTTGGGGTTTATTTCTTCTTTTAAGTTTTTCCCTGTGTGACAGACCACAACAATAATTCATATCTAGAATATAACAGATAACTTTATAACAGATTTCACTCTTTGTTCATCAATCATAACATGTTTTCTCCTTACTGTTTTATGCAGACATCTCCATCTCCATCATCCAGTACAACTTTGTAAACCAGATTTCTCAAGGGAATTGTTCATATACAGGTCTTCACATGTGTACTAGCAGACAGATCCAGGGAAGTTGGTGTGAAAACATTCACATACATACATTTTTGAATTATTATTCTGGAAATGCCCTGCTGATGATGTTTTTTTTCTGGCTTTCCTAGTTTAGCATACATAAGTCATAGAATCAAAAAATCATAGAATCATTTAGGTTGGAAAAGAATTCTACGATGTCTTAGTTTAGAGGAAAACTAAGATGTCTATGTTGACCAGGAAAAAAAAAGAAGGGGGCCTTCTTCTCCAAAAAATAACCACCCTACTCTTTTAAATTTAGAACAAACTTTAATTAGGAAAGTGTATAGAAAAGGGTAACAGTTCTTAACTACAATATATCCATTTATATATATATATATCTCCAAGAAAAAAAGGAACCAAACAAAACAGTTTGTAATCAACACCTTTGAATGAAATGAAAGTCTCTGCCCTCTTTGGGTGCAATTATATTTATGGAGAGCAGGTGGTGATGTCGCACCTTGGCTGGCTGTGGGGTTGGCTCCCATGAATGTGGCAGAGGCACTGCTGGGTCCTGATGATGGAAGCGTGGCAATCCCAAGTAGACTCACATGGGATCACTGGGGCAAAGGGACATGGTGGAACCTTTTTTTGTGGAGCAGTGTAGATACATTCCCCCTCCTTTTTTCAAGAGAAGATGCTTTGGGCCAGGGAGGGGGCCGAGGGGACAGCAGCTTCTCTGCCAATCTCAGCCCCATCAGGAAAGTTCATCATAAATCCAGGTCAATGAGAACTCTCTCTCTCTGAGGCATAGGGTACCCAGAGCTAGGGGTTGGAGGGTCAGAAAGAGAAAGAGGAGCCAAGCCAGAGGGGCTCCCTCTGAGATTCTACCAGTCCCAGCAGCTGCCAGAAACAAAGTGCCAACCAAGCACACAGGAAGAAACCTCTCTCCCCGACACCTCAGCCATGAAGTTGGATTTTGAATAATCAGCCACCCATTTGTTAGGTAGCAGTGGGGGGTTGGGCATTAGCTTCAAGCTCTGTATGGGTAGGAGAAGGAATTCCATAGCAGATTCTGAAGCTATAACATATGACCATCAAGTCCAACCATTAACCCTGTACTGCCATGCCCACCATTAAACCGTGTCCCTAAGTGCCATATCTGCATGTCCTTAAAGTACCTCCAGGGACGGTCACTCCACCACTTCCCTGGGCAGACTGTTTCAATTCTTGGCAACCATTTTACTGAATAATTTTTCCATAATAACCAGGCTAGACCTTCCCAGACACAATATGAGGCTGTTTCCATATATACTATCACTTCTTACCTGGAAGACTGCCCACCAGCTCAGTACACTCTCCTTTCAGGTAGTTATAGAGAGAAGTAAGGTCTCCCCTGAACTTCCTTTTCTCCAGGATAAATGCCCCCATCTCCTTCAGCCACTTCTCATAAGACCTGTGCTCCGGAACCTCACATTGCCTTTCTATGGACATGCTCCAGAACCTCAGTGTCTTTCCTGTAGTGATGAGGGGCCTAAAACTGAACCCAGGGTTCCAGGTGCAGCTTCACCCCTGAGGATAGGGGGATGATCACTTACCTGGTGCTGCTTCCCACAATATTTCTGGTACAAGTCAGGATGCCATTGGCCTTCATGGCCGCCTGAGCACACTGCTGGCTCCTGTTAACCTGTCTGGAAAACAAAAGCCCGGATCCTTATCTGCTGGACAACTTTCCAAACACTCTTTCCCAAGTCTGTAGCATTGCTTAGCACTGTTGTGGCCAATGGGGACCAAGTCAAAGCTTCTTCAAGAGTTAGTGTCTGAAAGAAGACAAGTGATTGATTCTAGATTAAGACTTCATACCCTTTAGTAAATTTGAAAGATAGTCCAAATTTTTCAAAGTCTAAGGTTCTGCCTTCAAAACCATGGAGTTTTGACTTGACTAGACTTGGAAGACATAGAAATAAAACAACACTCTATTCTTTGGTGATCAAAAGTTTTAAATGAGGATAAATCCTTTTTTTTATGAGTTTAAGACTATTTTTCTTTCACTTGCTACATTTTGTTTTCCTGACTTTTCAAATCAGAAGATACGAAGGAATCTGAACTCTTTCAGCATACACAGCTGATGACATTGCAAACCATAATATGATGAAAATAATGCAGCTTCTTTCTCTGCTTTCACTCTGAGCTGTCCATAGCTATGTGCAAATGGTCTTGCCATCCTCCTTAGTTTCACATATCAGGTCCCACTATAGTAAAAAAAAGAAAAAAAGAAAAAAAACAGAAAACAAACAAACAAAACACAGACAAAAACAAAACCGCAAAATTGTTTTTATGTATTTTGAACTGATGGAGCTTTTCTTTGTTTCAGTGCATATGACATGACCTGAAAACTCTTCACAGGATAGATATCTCCACATCCTGTTTCCCAGTTTCATTTTAACTTTCATACTAAATTACATATTTAGTAAAAAATACCTTTTTAAACATAAGAGTTATTACATTCCCTCTGCAAAGTAACTACACGGAGATATTCAATGTCTGGGCATTAACCCATTGCATAAATCTTAGCACAACACATTTGAAATTTCACAGTTCTTCATGGCATACTAACCAGATATCAGCCACACTGACAAGAAATATCATTCTGGAAAAGAAAAACTGAAGATTTGCTAAGAAGTGTGTGTTTCCAAGTTCCCCTTCTACAAGGGTGAGCTAGAAAAGAGGTGCAGTTCAAGGAGATCCAGACAGGTGTGAAATAGAGCAACCATAAATAGTGCGTTTAAAAAAAAAAAAAAAAAAAAACAAAAAAAAAAAACGCAGCTCAAAATAATAATGTGGGAGCTGGTACTATATTAGGATGCCTATTTTGTATTTTTCATGCTACTGAATAGAACATGGTGCTGGAACCCTTTGGCCAGTTTCATAAAAACAGTTTAAGCAATTGACGTGTTTGCATTAATCTGCCTATATATTACCTTGCCAAGGAACAAGTAGTACAGTAATATATCCTCCCCACCTTTTTCCATGAAGCTGCTGACAGCCACCTGTTGTTTTCATACAGCTCTGTCGTGTGGGATGAAATGAACTAATTCAAGTCTTCCAAATTTCATAACATAGGATTAGATGGATTACCCATGACTGAAAGAATTCCCACTGACCATTTTCTAAGCCCTTTCCCTTTAAAGACAAATCATATTGCTCTTACCAAATGTATATTCTGATTGCTGGCTTGTATGGAGAAGACCAAGCAGAAAAAAAAATCATCCAGCAGAAATTTCCAATAATTCTAAGAATATCTTAATTTTTTTTTTTTTTTTAACTTTTCAAAACAGAATGAAATTAGTCAGGAAACTCTAAATACAGTTTTAGGCTTGCAGATGAATACTTCTTCATCACTCTTTTGCCCATAGATAAGATTCTGGTATCCAAACAGTCCAGGGTTCCTCTAGTCTGAGGCAAAGAAGCAGCTGAATAAATATAAGTCTCCTAGAAGCCCTTGGGAAACAAATTTTTCAAGGACAGACCCAGCTGTGAAAAAAAACTCCTATAAAGACAAAAGGGAATCCTAAATCTCTGCATTTTCCAGCTTAAGTGGAAAACATTTAATCTGCCTTCTTCCACATAAATACAAAACTGAATGCACTTTAACAAAACAAACAAGGAAAACACTGCCCTAACAATTCTCTTCCTACAGGGACAGAAACCAAAGAGAAAGAATTAATCTCCAAGAATCAGCTGTTTAATCAAATTGTATAATTTAGGCTGAAATATGTGCACAGTAAAACATGGGATTTGGAGAACAAAATGCAACCATCTCCAGAGCATCTTTATTTGATATTTATCAATTAATTTAAAGCTAGGATATACTCCAAGGACACTCTAAAATACAGAGGTTTGAATCTAATTCATACTGAGATGCCTTCACCCTTCTAAAACTGAAGAAAAGAACCTGGAACAGGTGAACATGCCAGGTTTAAGGTCTTATTATATTGTACCAATAGTGAGATCAACTTCTTTGCCAAATGTGTGAGAGTCCTAATTTTTTTAACTAAGAGAAATTACTAGGTCACAATGCATTAAACCATGAATGAGTCTGAATAACTACTTTTAAAACAAACCACTGAGCATTTTTTTTATGATGAGCCATAGAAGTAGTGCATGATTTTTTTATCACTGTTCTAAAGACACAAAGTGCAAGTCTCACATGAAGAATTATTTTGTTGTTACAAAGTTCATAATATAACCATTTATGGATTTGGTCTAAAAATTGTACATTTCTGTACTGGGTTTTATCCTGAATTATATGTCTGGGAGTGACTAAATTTGAAGTTACCTTAACCAGAGACAGTTCTCAGTACTGACTTACTTATACAGGAGGTGGAGCAATCACCCCTCCTGCGGGAATAGGCTGCTGGATCTACTTAAGAAAATAGGGCCAGGTATACCCTGACTCCAGAGAGAACTGTTGTGCACCTGTGTACTGACATATCAACAAGAGGTGGTCTTTTTTCTTTGACAATAGATCTTGATGCCTTGCTATCAATCCCTTATGCTATTCAGTACACACTGGTGTTCTTTAACGTATTGTGAGCGGTTGAAATTAGCAAAATGCCAAGAGCCAAAGGGCCCAGGACAGAGGCCCCAAAGGCCCCTCCCGGCCACAGGGGAAGAAAGGGAGGAGGGGGGGAAAACCTGCAAAACCGAACTTCAGTAGAACTAGTTTATTTATATTCACACATATATACATGTATATACAGAGGAGAAAAGAGACAGAAAGCAAGTTTTCACTTCCCTCTCACCAAAACAACTGTTGTTCCCGAATCTCAGAACACCTCCTCCCGACCTGGCTGGCTGATCAGCAGACCCACACCTACAGCCCACTCCCACAGCAGAGTGACCGCAGGGAGCTCCTCTGCCCTCCAGCCCTGCCGGAAGAAGGACTGACCCCTGACTTCCGACTCCCCTCTTTATATCTTTGCCTACATAAAGAAATGAGATGGAATACTTCCTTAGTTATGACCCAGTTACCAGGAAAGGCCTAAACCAAAACCACTACATTAGGTAGTGTAGTTTTTCCTGTAAGTTATGATTGCCACAAGTGACATAAGTGGATCAGCCTGCTGGTAGCATTTTATGTGGTGTCTCTGACTTTCAGCAGTATCATGCTTTTAACAATTCTCACAGGCCTGTCTTTTTGCTGAGTTTTGGCTAGTACCGTACTTTAAATTCTTTCCAGATTAAATTAAACAATTAGGTGCACTCTGACTCTTAATAGGCATTTATTTCAATGCCAGATGAGAGCCAGTCTTGAGTAAAACATACAGTGTAGACATTGATTCCCCAGCACTGAACATTTCCTTATGTGGACCTGATATGGTTATGTCCTACTCCTTACTGATGGAGACTCAGGGTAATAGAAATATTGTTGGGAGACACAGAAAGATTCTTTTCAGATGGTCTTAATATTCAGTATTTGGATGTAAATAATGGAAACTAATAATAAAACTTGGTCACAAATAAACAATTACTAGAACTAGATACTTTAGCCTATACTGAATGTGTAGAAGTAACAGCCTCTTTTCTTTATGTCTCTTAAAAAATTAAATTTAGTGAGGGAAATATTGTGTTGAGGAAAATTGTCATTTAGGCATTTGAATTTCGTGATAGATGGGTTTTTTGGTGTTAAATATTGATGACTATGCATTGGGATTCCCTTTGCAAAATATTTTATTTAGGCAGATGTTTAAAGAAGTAACATAGTTAAATATCGTAAAAAGTATTTTAAAGTTGTGCCTAAATAACTTGTATCTTAATTTTCAAGTAGCTAGAAAATAGAAGTTAATATGAAGTTTGCATGATTCATGTATGTTGTTTGGTTTCTTTATTTTTAAAGGGAAATGGTAGCAAATATGACACTCTACAAGAAGGATGTTCAGCACAGATTCATAATGCAGTCTTGGATCAAACAAAACTAGATTTACAGTTGCTTAACTATCTTGATCAAAATTGGAAAAGTGAATACCATATAAAAAGTGATTTGCCTGATATCAGCTTCACAACATTTTACTGCATCACAGAGCTGGATAAGACTGAACTAGATATTGCTGTTCACGTGACCTACACAACTGGGCAGATGGTTATAGCAATTCACAGTCCATACTGGATGGTAAATAAAACCGGTCGAATGTTGCAGTACAAAGCTGATGGTATTCACCGCAAGCATCCACCAGATTACAAAAAGCCACTCCTTTTTTCTTTCCAGCCAAAGAACTTCCTCCAAAATAACAAGGTAATGTGTTTTGCAAAACCTGACAACTCTGTACTCCCTCATGTTGTTATATGAAAGCAGTTTTTTTATACTTTGAAATTTATCTACACTATGCTTGCTCTGTAAAGTGCATAAAACCTGATATCTCTGTCTAAATACAATATTTTAAATGTGTTGTCAGGTATGATTAAGAAATTTACCTTATCATAAGTGTTATTGAAAGAGGTTCTAATCTTTGAGAGAAATAAAATTCACTGAGAAGTGTTTCCTAAATAAAAGGATTTCCTTTATTCCATTTAAACTGCATTAGTAAAGGTCCTTATTCCAAATAAGACATAGAACAATCAGACATAGAACAAACAGGACATACAAATTGTGTAGGAAATGTAAGGCTGTGGTACTTGAAGAATGAATCCTTGCAGTGGTTGTTGGTAGATTAGTTTTAGGTTTGTAGAATGCTGAGGTTAAGATTCAGTTCACTGTCTGAGATTGCTGTGAATTTTCTAATGCTGAACATTACTGACAGTTGAATAATAAGAGAGAGTTTACAAGAGTATGTTGTTCTGCCTTTGGTGTTGCAGTTGTGAAAAGTTTTGGAAAGGATCCTTATGTGGTTGCTTCCTCTGGAATGCTGTCCACTTATAGTGCTTGTTTCACATGACTTATAACTAACCATGGTAAAAAATACATTTGTAAGATGACACTGGCAGTTACGTCTTGACTTTTCAATAGCACCAGTATTTTCAGTATTCACTTGTGTTTATGCATTGGTCGTTCTTCACAGGTGCAGCTTAGGGTAACTGACAGTGAACTGTCTGATCATTTTTCACTGGACACTGTTGGAAGTCATGGTTCTGTGAAATGCAAGAGTCATAAAAAGGAATATCAAGTGAGTTAGATTTATCTTTCAAATTAATTATTTTCAGGAGATATAAGTGAGGTAAGAAAAGAACAGTGTACTTCTAACAGTGTCTTTCTGTTCACAGGTTGGTGTCACCATCAACAACAGCAGTTTTAATATTACTAGAATTGTAACTTTCACTCCTTTTTTTATGATCTCCAATAGAAGTAAATATACTTTGGAAGTAGCTGAGGAAGGCAAGGAAAAGTGGATTCCCATTGTTTTGCAACAGGTAAACTTATAATACAAGCTATTCCAAATTGTGTCTGTAAGGAAAAAGAAGTCAGTTTGAGCACTCACTGATGGATAACATGAGCCATGTATGTGTTCAGTGACAATGTCTGAATATATCATGCTTTTTCAATAAATTATCTGTTTCCTGTTACCATTCCCCAGTATTGCATTAGGACATATTTTAAAGCTGGTTTACATTGTGACTGGAATTTTTTCTCTGTCGCACCATACTGTTATTATGCTGAATTGATACTATGCTATATCTTTGCAGTGGCAGTGAAACTTTTCTTCAGTTTAGCCGTGGTGTGTGGTAGAATGTTTTGGCTGATCTGATATGCATCAAGCCACTTTAATATGGGAAGAAATTCTCTCACATGGATCGGTTCAGATAGCTCAAAATTGGTTTTTTTTCTGGAACTAGTCTCACTGCTGGTTTTTACTACTCAATGGATAGTTTGTAGAGAGGGATTCTTGGCCTCCAGGCCAAGTGGCATGAAAATGAGGTATAGACTGTTGCAGACTGGGTGTGCACCTTGGCTGTTTGCACTGCAGTATCACACAATTATGTTTTGTGTGTGTTGAGTCTTGTGGCCATCATGCTTTCCTCCAGAACATGTAGGAAAACCACGATGTTTTTTGGGTAGTGTTGAAAGTCTCTGAAACCTGAAAGTGATTTGTACTGCCTTCTGGGAAAGAGCAAAGTCTCCCTTCTTTCATTCTCTTTCAGTGATTCCAGAAGAAAACATCCAAAACAGAGACAGAGTTCAGTCTAACAAATAATGTGGTTGGAGGCCCTCTTGATTTCATTTCAGATCATAACAATACAGAATCATTAAGCTTGGAGTAGACTTTGAAGATGATGCATCAAATCCAACCACTAACCCAGCACCACCATGTTCACCACTAAACTATGTTCCCAAGTGCCACACCCACAAATTTTTTAAACACTTCCTGTAATAGTGATTCCACTACTTCCTGGGCATCCTGTTCCAATGCCAGACCACCCTTTCAGTGAAGAAATTTTTCCTGACAGCCAATTTAAACCTCTCCAGGTGCTATTTGAGGCTGTTTCCTCTGGTCCTGTCTCATGGAGACCAACCCCCACCTTGCTACAACCTTCTTTCAGATAGTTGAAGAGAGTGATAAAGTCCCCTCTGAGCCTCCTTTTTTCTAGCCTAAACAATCCCAGCTCCCTCAACTGTTCCTCATAGGACTGATGTTCCATGCCCTTCACCAGATCCATTGCCCTTCTTTGGACACACTCCAGCACCTCAATGCCAGCATTTTAAATACTCCAGGTGGTTACCAAAAATGCTTACAAACCAAAACGCAGAAGTTAAAAGAGTATTTTTCAGTCAAAGTCTTAAGCAGATCTGTTTGCTACATTTTTGGTACCTTTAACACATGCTCCTTAAGTATGCCTATTATCTTTAATGACATAATCACTAGAGACAGACATTTTAAATATTATTATTCAGTTAATGAAATTGATAGATTGTTCCATTGTCTTTTTTGTTGAGTGTACATAAAAATGTTCGGATCTTTAAATGCTGAAGACTGTTCAGCTTCCCATGATGTTTATCATTATCTTCCAAAAATTTACTTGCTTTTACTCAAGAACAGACTGTGTGCCATAAGCCTATACATTTTTTTCTATTTCATAATATTCATATGTTCCTCTGAGACATACTTTAGTTTGGCCTTACACAGTTTTTGTGTTCTTTATATGCACGATTACTCATCTCAGTTAATGGATAAACCTCTGAAGTGACAATAGGTTCATGTATAGTGGCATGGGCAACATAGATGGTATTATTTCATGGTGTTTTATGGTTTATAGTTGATATAGAGTTGTTACTTGAATAAGCTGAATTATTTACAGAAACTTTTGAAATTTCTGCAAAAACTATTAAAAAGTAATAGTTTTGAAAGTTGAAATACATTGCTACTTATCTGTGGATTTTCCACGTTGGCTCTTTTATTCATATGCCTACAAGATTTTCTACTTTGCCTTACAAATCTTACTGTTTCTTAGGTGTTTCATAATTGTATTAATTAATCTTAGTCTCCTTTTAGTTATAAATATCAAGGAAAGACCGTCAATTTTAAGATCACTCCTAATAACTTTTGAAAGATTAGATGTGGCAGTTTACCAAATGGAGCAGTAGAGGTCAACAGAAGAATCTATATTCCCTCCTAATATAAGACTTTATTTTTTAGTATTTTTCATTACTCTTTTACATTAGGTTGATCTTTGAAAAAACAGACAGCTTGTTGAAATGTTAATTCATATTTTGGCTTGCTCCTATTCTTGCTCCCCTCTTCTATTTTTGTCATTTTAAGTTAAGCAGAGTCCTTCATGCTGCTTTTATGCTTTTCCATACTCTCATCTTTCTTAGTCACAGATTACCTATCTTCTTGAGGGAAAAAGCAATCCTTTTGTAGAACCAGTCTCCTCTGGGACATGTTCCTGTTTGGAAAGCAGTAAATCTATCTGAAACCTTAATTGCTATTTTTAGAAAAATCCATTGTTCTTCAAAAAGGCAACAGAATTTGTTGAAGAGTGAGTAGTGTGCAATGGCTTGCCAAGGATAGTCCTTTGAATTAGGTATAGTGCAAGGCAGTTGATCAACATACATCCTTAAAGAAAGAAAAAAAGACATTTCTGAAGACTGTTATAACACTGCTACTAAATATAAAGATCCTATTGTGAAATTGAGGTTGTTGAATAAACATAACATCTAGTGAAGCACTTATCAAGTGTGTGGTAAAAGGCTTGAAAACAATATAATTGCGTCTTATTTTGTGGCTAATGTCTACTACAAAAATTAATTTTTCAGTTCTCTGTGGTTCATTCTGTGACATCTTGTTTAGCCAATCCTTTTTACATATT
The DNA here is from genome assembly GCA_035221455.1 of Xenops minutus. Lineage (NCBI taxonomy): Eukaryota > Metazoa > Chordata > Aves > Passeriformes > Furnariidae > Xenops > Xenops minutus. The sequence continues at coordinate 66,478,765 of JAWWEE010000105.1, read as the reverse complement.
TTGGTTTTGATTTCAAACTTTCATTTGCTTTTGACTGATTCTCCTTGAATTTCCTCTGGGCTCACTTAATTCCATGTTGAGACTTACTTGCTGTGTTTTACACTAGTTTACAACACAATTTAAATTTCCTTTGTTTGAGGGATACATGTTGATGTATATAACACCATCAATCTTACTGTTTAATTATATTTTTTCCCTTTGTCTTTCTGCTTCCTGTGGTGTGAGAAACAATGGGAAAGGGAACTTAGTGGCATGGTAAGTTGGTGAACTAGTCTTTCACCACTGAAGATGTAGTTCTAGGATTCAGATGCAATTGAATATGAACATTTCATTTCTTTAGCTATGCTGGAGAAAGGTGCTTCTGAAATTTTGGGTGCTGCATCTCTCAGTTTGAGATACAGGAAATCTGGTCTATCTAAACAGATTTTGGCTCTTGCTGATTGAGAGTTACTGTTAGTCATAGTTTCTTCCTGTGTCAGGACTCTATTAATTAGCTGGAAACTTTGCATTTACAATTAAAACTTTTTTCTTTGTCTTCTGGTCTTCTACATTTAGTGAGTAAATTACTGAAGATAGATTGTGAGATTGTTAAATCCATACTTGAAGTGATTTCAGTTGTGAACATGAATAGCAGAACATGCTCTCTGATTTAGCAGCCTAATGCTTCATATTTTATTTATGTGTATTTTATACCCACATATGTATGTGTGTATATGTACTTTTAAATATATATGAAGCATTTTTAAAAGAATAGCTAGTAACTGATCTGTGTACTCAAGTTACTGTGGAGTGGTGTTTATGCTGATACCCCTTTTTGTCATTCATTGTCACTGCAAGATTGACTTGTAATTTATACTTATTTTGAAAAGAGGTGTGTTAATGGAAAACAGTTTTTGTCTTTTTTTTTTTTTTTAATTATTTTTTTTTTTAACAAGCTTGCAATTTTCAGTGTGGTAGCCAGTTTATACTATGGGGTTTTTATACTTTATCCATTTTAAGTGTACTTCTTCATGTGACTCTGAAGTCTTACTCTTTCCACTCTTACCTCCTTAACTCCTGGTTTTCTTCACTGTAGTCTGAATTATTTCTTGACTTCCATTCAATTTGTTGTGTTCAGACGAGTAATTACTTTTAGGTGCTTTGTTGTAGTGTCTGATCCAAATCAATACAGTTTTGGGTAAAATTTTAGTAGATGAACTTTGGACTAAAGTGAATTCCATTTAACATATAGTGTCTTTTCTCATTTTAATATTTCTGGATTTTTTCTAGTGCATTCCTTTTTGGCCTGAAAATGATGCCAACAAATTGCTTGTAAGAGTTGAAAATTCTGATCTCCCCCCAAAGAAGATAAATTTTGATCAGCAAGAAAATTGTCTCCTACTGCATTTAGACAACAAGGTAAATGGTTGCCTTTGGGAATTAGGTAAAACAATATAAATCACTGTTTCATTTCCGTTCTGAAAACTTTGTTTTCCCATGCAGTCAAGTATTGCAAAACCTTAGCTGAGGGAAAGATTATGTTTATGCAAAAGTATTCTCTCTTTCCTGTGTGTGTACACACAGCTATAAGTAGGTTTTCTGTTTAAGTACTTCCTGGGAAGCAGTTCTATAGAAGCTGAAACAGAGATTGTTTTGCAAGTATTCTCTCTCTGACAAGTATTATATTAGGTCTAAAGTAACACTAAGTTACTCTGAAAAGTAACTTTAAGTCCACTAAATTTACTTTCATGTTGGAGGTAGTCTCATCTAGCAGTAGTTTTTAAATATATGAGTGATCTTAATGGTAAAATGTTTTTGAGGGTGTTAATGCATATGATTCTATAAGGAAGGTTCCTCTACTGCCAGCCTAACTTTTCACAGTATGGAACTCCTGTGTAGTTTTGATTAGTAAGCGCAATACTTGTTAACTAGTACTTAGATCAAGGAAATACTTTGAAGATAAGATAAATTGGCTTGTTTGTTTTGCTATTTGATGGTTTTGTCTTATGAGCGTATAAGTTTTTCAAAATACTTAAATTACGTTTGCTTCACTAGAAATCCATTGCATTGTTACTTACCTTATAATTTTTACAACTGATAGCTTGGAGGAATTACAGTGGATGTGAATCTGACTGAACATTCCACAGTGATTACCTTTTCTAATTACCATGATGGCGCAGCTCCATTTCTGTTGATAAACCATACTAATGGCGAAGTTATTGAGTACGGACAAAGGTATGTATGAAGAGTTTTAGTGTGGATGTCTGCATGCAGACGTGTATTGCAAGCATGCCTATCTCTTAAGAAACGTATCTTTATCTCTTACAGAAACTGTTTTTAAAAAAATGGCTGTCTAATTTTATCAGAGCACCCAAAAATGTCTTGCTTGATAAATTGAAGATACTGAATTGTTACTAGTGTTATGTAGTGCTAGGTAATTCTTCAAGTAAATAAGCTATTTTGTGGGAAAAAAAAGCTCTCTAGTGTCTTCTCATATGAATTTTGTGCCCTTTTCCTCTACATTCCTCATGAGGGCTTTTCTGGAACTGTATGGATGTGGACTGTGCAGAGTAAGTAACAAGCGAGTTAAGAATGCAGTGTTGAGAAGTGTAGGCATACCCACAGCATTTTTAAACTGTTTCTTTTTGAAGGCCAAACAATCTTTATCAGTCAGTCAGAACCGTGTTGTTTAAGGATTTTTACTTGAAAAGTGGAAGAGCTGCTAGTCAAATCCCGTTTTCTTCCTGTTTGAAAAATGCAATTGATTACTTTGGCTTTTATCTTCTTATCTGAATTTTGGATATTCTTATTGTAAATCTAATGAGCATAGAGTAGAATATTTCAGTTGAAAGGGGCCTGCAACCATCATTTAGTCCAATTGCCTGACCACTTCAGGGCTGACCAAAAGTAAAAGCATGTTGTTAAGGGCACTGTCTGAATGATGGGCTTGCGACATTGACTGACTCTCAAGGAAGCCTCTTCCAGTGTTTGACCACCCTTACAGTAAAGCTTCCTAATATCCAGTCTGAACCTCACCTGGCACAGCTTTGAACCATTCTCATTGTGTTCAATCAGTGGATCCCAGCAAGAAGAGATCAGCACCTATGTTTCCTCTCTTGAGGTAGCTTCCTTTTAGAGATATGCAGAAGAGAAGTCTGACAGTTTTTAACTGTACATGAGGGGGAATGGTGTTTAAAATACATTTGTCTGAAAATATCCAGATACTAAGCATTACACTTCTTTCCCTTCAGCAAAATATACAGGGGAAACCTTTCCTAAATAACGAATTTTGAACCCACATTTTTTCTCTTGAAATATTAATGCTAGGTAACACAGATTGTGAGTTTTCCTTCCAGCATTTAAGCACTGCTCTGGGGTGTTTTTTTCTAGTTTATTTTTCCCTGCTAATCACAGGTGGGAATAAAATGAGTATTTATAATGTACACTGTATATTTTTAAAGCTTATGTATGTATTTTGAAGTATAAATACATGTTTTTATAACTTCTGAGAATGGTTTTATGCATGTTTTTTCATGCATAATGTTATTTTTAGTTTTCATTTTATTTGAAAATATAAGGAAAATGTTCATGTTGAAATGCTAAAATGCACAAGTCATTAACAGAAAATGCTCATTGACATTTGAACTTAAAATTACTTTGTTCTAGCTCCCTCAGTGAATTAGAAGACTGCCTTCAGCCAAATAAGGCGGTACTGTATACTTGGGCAGACCCAGCAGGATCTAGGAAATTGACGTGGAAATGTGGAAACAGAACTGAGGAAATTTCCCCAAAAGAAGTAAGCTTATTATCAAACTCTTCTTTCATTTATTTTCCTGTTCATCAGTGTATGCATGAAACTCCATATTTAATGAGTATGATCAGCAGTCTCATATATGAGTTTCAGACACAGAACAGTGACAACACTGTATTTGCCAGAGCTTGTGCCAATAAGCATTGTCTTCAGATGGAAAGCATGTATATGTGGTATGTGAGGCTCTTGTAAAACTTGTAGTTAATTTTTTCTTGCACCTTAAAAAAAACAATCTTCCATTGGTGTTTGTGTTGCTAAGACTTTTGCATCTGTTTGTGGAATAGGATGATGAATAGAGTTCTAAAAACACTTCCTCTCTTGTTTATAGGACAAAATGGAAATACTCAGTGTGGATTGTAGAAAAGCAGTCTATTTAATGTCATTTTATGAAGGTTTGCAGCGTATTGTCCTGATCACTGAAGATGAGAATGTATTTAAATTGACATATGAAAGTGTAAAAGCAGAACTAGCAGAACAAGAGATTGTTCTGTCTTTGCAAGATGTTGGAATTTCATTGGTTGATAATTATTCAAAACAAGAGGTGTCCTACATTGGAATTACAAGGTAACGTTGTGTGCACTGATCTAAAATTTTAAATTTCAGGTATTTTCACTCTGAATTTCATTTTGGGTTGTGAAGAAAGAGGAACAAGAGATTGGGGTTATCAGTATATAACTAAATCATTATGTTTTCCTGTTGTCAAGAGAAATGTTTTCACTGTGTTTTATATTAATGTATATGCTTTCTATATAGATGTGTTTTTGAAATACGTATTTGTAAATCTGTGTGGCAAACTTCTCAAGACATTGAACAGAAGTATTTCCTGTTCATGTAGTTTGGGAAGTGATAGTAGACTTTCAAGTAGTAAGATCGGTGGATAGTTTGGATTTCACTACACAAACAGTAGCTGAATTTTATGCTGGAAATTCTGTTGCAATGGCAGCTTAATAGGTCTCTTTAGTTTTGATTGATAAATTATTAGAACCCTGGCTTATCATACTTAGATTTCTTACTGAAACATTTCAGAGGGAGGCAAAAGAGAAATTATATAATGCTTAAGAAATGTGTGCTATCATATATTCAAACAGGGGCTTTTTAGAATGTTAAGGGACATTTGCGTATCATTTCCATAATCCATACATTTTTGTATATTCACAGCCATGAGTTTGCAAGAGTGAGGGTTGTTTTTCCTCGATTATTCTTTGCACTGCACTGCAAAATAAACAAGGAAAATCTTTATATACACGTATACTTCACATAGTCACATCTGTCATTTACAAAGAAAATTCCAGTCTGTGCCCTCACCAGAGAAACTGTTCTCTGATGCCTAGATGGCAGCTAATTGCCTAGATTCATAGTAGTGCTGAGTTTTACTAAACTGTTGGTTTTGGGAAGCAGACATCACTAGTTGATAGTGTAGCAATGTTTATAGTTAGTATTGTTTTCTTTTCAAACCTTGAGTGAATGTCAAACTATTGGAAAATGGATGGCAGTACTGTTGAAGTTGAGCTTCCTTTTTAAGGAAGGATGAAAAAAAAGATACAGTGGAAAATATGGGGAAACTCCCAGCAACTTCAAGGCAGTACTCTTTTTGTAGCTGTTGTTTTGGACTTTATCTCACACTTCTTTTTTTTATGGTTCTGCCATTGATGTGTCTGAACACAGATGCAGATGTAGCTAAAGGGCTTAGGGGACTGTGTCTAGAAAGCTACATATTTGTGGAAAGAAGAAATACCTTCCACCTGCGTGATAGTGTTGGTTTGTGCCCTGTTTTGTGCCTTAAGTTTGGCTGTCAGGTGAAATCAGACACAAGATCTCATAGAAGCAGCAGAAAAGAGTCCAATGTCATTTAAAACTGATGAATTATTTGTATTAATAAAACTGAGAGACAAAGAAAAGAATTGATTTAGAGATAACATTTAAAAAACCAACCAAACAAAAAACCCAAAACCAAAATCCCCAGCCAGAAAATCAGTAGTAAAAATATGTAAACCAAATTCACATCAATTGATTTAGATGGAAAGAGTGAAGAAACATGCAATCAAAAAAAAAAAGGGATTTCAGGAGGTGTTTTGTCTTGTCTTGAACTTCTTAATTTGTAGTAAATTCAAGGTGCCAAAATACATGCAGGAATATAAGCAGAAAGCTACATTGAGATTGTACAATAATGGATGTTGGTATTGTTGAAATTGGCTTCCTTGAGTATCATTACATAACCATCCTCATCAAGTAGGGAGTTATACAGACTTGTTAACTTTTCTTTTTTGTGTTATATTGGAGAGACTGACTTCTGCTTAGTACCAAGAAGGCAATGGGTGATTTGGGTCACTTTTATTTACTGTGGTAGTGCTTTTATGATGTGGTTTTTCAGTCCCTACTTACAATGTATTAGAAGTCGTACTACAGTAGCTAAATCTTGTTTTGAAATAGCTAATCCTTCTCTTTTGGTCCTTTGTTTTGTTTTCAAAGTTCTGATGTGGTTTGGGAGACAAAACCCAAGAAGAAGTCAAGATGGAGACCATTGAGTGTTAAGCAAATTGATAGATTGGAACAAGAATTCAAAGATTACAGTGAGCTAAGTCCTTCGGAAAATAAGTTTATTGAGTTGGAATCGAATGTTTTGGTAATACTGATTGTATTAAGTACTGATTACTAATTCTGTTGTTTATATGTATACACTAGAAAAAGATAATGTATCAATTTGTCTGTCCTTGAAAAAGCTTCCAGTGAAATTTGAGATAATCAATTTCCCAAATCCATTTGAAAACCTTTCTTTATCTCTGTCTTAAAAAAAAAAATTGGAAAAAAATCCAAAGTTGAAAGACTTTTTGTTGTTAGCCTCTAACTTTGAAGTTGAGGTATAATGCTTTTGCAGGTCATGATACTAAATATGCATAAAACTACAGTAAGGAAGCTTTGCATTTAGTTCATGTATTATACCAGTAAATGTATTAGTTTGGGGTTTGCTTATTTTTGCATAAGATCTTGTATTTTTAAGGTGGCTTCTTGTGGGATAATTCAACTGTCATTCAACCACATACAATTGAAAAAATTATTTCAGAAATTATTCTGGAATCTTGAAGCACATTATACTCCAAAATCTCAGTCTTTTTCTAAGGAAAAATTCTAGAAATACATTACAGGAAAATAATCATTGTATAGGTAAATGAGCCAATTTTTATCTCAGTCATAGACCATTGTACTACTCAGCTTTTCCTAAGAAAGCCATGTATTCAATGCTAGTACCTCCCAAATAATGCAGTATTTTGTACTTTTATTTCTATTGAAATTTATGAAAAAATTTGTTTTCTTTAAATAAAGGAAAGTTAGGACATCTAGCTTAAAAGCTGCAAAACTTTTACTGCTGAGCTTTACAGTGTTGGTGAATGGTGTAAATTTTGAAATATATTATAAAAAGTAGTATTTTAAAACACTTAGCATACCAAATATTCTATAATATTACAACAGGTATGTTTAACTCCTAATGGAATGAACATGAAAATTCAACAACCAAATGAGATTCCTATCAGAAGGAATTATCTGCCAGCTTTAAAAGTGGAATACAGTTCATCTGCTCATCAGAAGTCCTTCAGAATTCAAGTTTACAGGATACAGGTGAGTGTTGTCAGAAAGCAGAGAGTTACTTATTCAATAAAAACAACTTTTGTGGAAACTTAGATTGATTTTTAAAATTGTTTGGATTTCTCTTGTTTTCAAATTAATTGTAATCATTGGCTTTTATATCAGTGCTTCTCAGTCTTTGGAATACTACTACAATGCTTTTGGGAAAACAAAACAAACTATGACTGGTCAGAAAAAACATCTGCCATTCATCTTCCATGCTTTTGCTTGGAGCTTTTCTTTGTAAACACCAGAAAGATATGTGCAATTTCTTTTCATGTTATGTTCAAATTTTTAAAAACAAATGCTTAGTAAAAATTTTGTGAACCACGTTACCAACTTAAAGAACCTTTTCTAAACTACTTGAATTGGATTATAAAATTTTGAAAACAGGTTTATTTGTAAGCACAGTAGTGGCTTTTTTCTGCTCTTGGATTGGTGAAGGTTACAGGTAATGTTCAGAATTCTTGTGTTTGTCCTGATTTTAAAGTATTTCACTGTTGAAAAGCTAACATGCTGCGCCTTGTCCTGTCCTTACCCTTACTAGATACAAAACCAGATTCCTGGAGCCATATTTCCCTTTGTGTTCTATCCTATTAAACCTCCAAAGTCCATCACCTTGGATTCAGGTTTGTTGTTCTAGTTTAACATAATCCTTTCATCTAAAAAGACAAGATAACTTGTTTTTACTCAAGTTAACTATGTCACTTTTATTAGATGAAGTCTGTATGAGCTTTCTGGCAACTGATGATACATATACTAATATTAGAGATAAGGAAGAAGTGTCTCTACAAAGGAGATATACAGGAAACAATTTCAATAATTAACAGAGGAAAAAATTTTCTGTATCCATTAAAGTTATACCTTTTAAGCTCATCTTTTCAGCACACTAATTGACTGTTTTTGGAGAGCATAAGCTTGAAAGTTATGCTCAAATCAAGCTTAAAATGAGATTTTGGTAGTTGCATTCAGACCACAAGTAAAACTTAATGCTGACTAATAAATGAGAGAGTTGTCTGCTGAAAATAAAAGAAGAGGTAGAATTTCTGTTCACTGTCTTGTAGACAGTGAATCTGATGCACTGTTTCTGTATTCCTTGTGTTTGGAGATATGGGGCAGTGAGGATTCACTTATCATCTTCAGACTTCCATTATTTCCCTACTGCTCTGACATCTTAATCCTGCAATACATGACCTATTGACCTATCTGAAATAATCTTAACTAATATGAAATGTCTAAACTCAAAATTATTATGAGGTACCACTTACAAGCTCTGCAGATGGAAAATTTTGTCTGTTTTGTATGCAGCCTTCAGACTTCTCTGTTGCTTGGAGCATAGTGGCATTGCTTGCTGTGTGCTGAACTGCAGAGTTTCATTAAATTTTTTATGCCAGAGTCACTTGAAAGATCTAAGGAATATCAAAAGGGATTGTGGATTGAGGCGAAAAGTGCTGCTTGTTATGTTGTACAGAAGCTAATAGGAAGTCAGGTGTTCATTCTCACTATGATCAGTTACAGTGCATAAATCTGCAGAATTTGGTTTGGTTTTGGTTTGGTTTTTTTGTTGGTTTGGGTTTTTGTGTGGTTTTTTTGTTTTAATTTTGTTGTTTAGTGTGTATTTTTGTACCAGCCATTGGAAAATCTTATTCCACAACTAAGGAAATGATATAAATCTAAGAGTATATCAGTATTAATTTATTTTAAAATAAAAATGGTGCATTTTCAGAGCTCAGTGAAATAGCATTTTGGTGTTCCATTTCATCTTTGCCTTCCTATTCCTTTCTGTTCCTGCTCTTTTCCCTGTCTTAGTTATTTGCCAGCCATATCCATTATGTAATCCTGTTTTACAGAGTTAAGAAAACCCTGAATGTATATGACATTTTTATATTAAAGCTATAAAGTTATGTATAACATACAAAATCTCTGCTGATCTCTGTTTATTTTAAAACTTCATAGCACCAAAACCATTTACGGATGTCAGTATTGTCATGAGAACTGCAGGACATTCACAAATATCTCATATTAAGTAAGTATTTTGGCATGTTTCATCTCTTCTGCTATTATGTTTAATCAAACTTTAAAATTATTGTAGAGGTGGACATAATAAAAGGTACTTTTAACACCAACTCATCCTAGGAAAGATCAGAGCACTTTAAGAGAGATGAAAGCTCAGTGGCCTTTATATCCACATAATTGCAGAGTAAAGTAAGGAGTTTTAGGTGTCTTCTTAGTGCATATTTTTAGTCTAATTTAGGAAAAAAGGAAAATATATGTTCAGTGGTGCTATATAGCGTTAAATGCTGCTACATGATTAAAATGGTTCTGTCTACAGAAATGTGTTTGTCTTACACCTCTGTGCAAAGCCTTCTTTACCATTAATGATGAATCCCTCAAAAAACTCAAAATAAAAACCAACAGAATACTACCAAAAACCCCACACCAAAAAACCCCCACAAAACCTGTACCTGAAGTTAATACATAAGTGGCCTAAATACCCTTTATTAAGTGTTACAAGTTTTTGTAGAACACCTTAATAATAATTTTTTTCTGTGTGTAGGTATTTCAAGGTCCTGATTCAAGAGATGGATCTCAGATTAGATCTTGGCTTCCTGTATGCACTTGTTGATTTGTTTACACCGACTCACGTGCCAGGTGACCAAGAGGTAGAGACCTTTTGTTCTTTGAAGAGAAATAGATTTTAAATTTGTAATTCAAATTGTATTAAAAACAAAGAAGGTTTTTTGTGTCTGTAATGATGGTTAATTGCTGTGTCTCTGGGACTAGTATGAAGCTGTGAGTTTTTTAGTTACTGTTGCCTGAGATAGGCAGTAAACCCCTTCCTTCATCTTGAACGCTGTGCAAAGAAGGCTTCAAAACCTTACGGTAAAAGGTAAATGAAAGGAATCTGTACATAGGAGAGCATAAGTAGTGTTATTCAGTGTATTATATCTCAATGACAAATGGCGTGATAGTTTTATATATTCCAAATTTGAAGTAATATTCTTTTGAAATGCATTTGCAGTTACAGCTTTTCAAAAAGGATGTTGAATCTCTTCAAGAAGAACTGATGAGTGTGTCATCAATGGATACATCACAAATCAGCTTGTATGAATACTTTCATATCTCTCCAATTAAGGTATTCCTTTTTTACATTAGAGCCTGAGTTTGCTCTCTGAAGATTTTTTGGTTTTGTTGTCTTGGTGGTTTTTTGTGGTGGGTTTTTTTTGGTTTGGTTGGTTTTTGTGTCTCTACTGCAGGATAGTAAGCACTGGAAAAGAAGAAAGATAAAGGTCATCAAAAAATTGAAAAAGTGCTTTCATTATTACACTAATTTACTATTTTATTGCTATCCATGACATCCTATATAATGAGTAATTTTTTTTCTTGCAAAATGCTCTAGTTTGTGTGCAGACAGCGTGCTGTGGATTGGAGATTTAAGTAATTTGCAAATAACGTGCAGCCAGGGTAGCAGATTATTGTGTGGCTGACATTGTTAAAGCTGCGATAATACTTTATAGGCTCTATAGCAGTTCTTAAGAGAATCTCCTCTCCATCCCATGGGAAATAAATCAAAAATTATTTTAGTTTCTTCAGTATCTGGTGAGATGTTAGAAATGATATTTGACAAGAACAATTGCATAGAGGAAATAGTGTGGAATAAAAGGGATTTGTGTTCTCATAAAAGATTAGTTTTTAATGGTTATAAGTGACAATGATTCTTCAAGCTGAGCTGTGTATCATTGAAGTGAGCTATAGTTAAGCTCTCGTACAACATCAATTAATGAATGGCACGTGATATTGTCTTCAGAGAATCAGAAACAGGGATATTTTCTTTTAATATGATTTTGCAAACTGTTGAATACATTTTTGCACTATAGGGCCATATGAGCAATTTTTGTGAATGTTTTTATTTTGAGACTGTCACCTTAATTTCTGTGAAAGAAATAATCTCTTTCTTCTCTGATAATGTGAATAAGCAGTTTCAAGTTCTGTTTTCTTAAAGTTAGTTTAAATTACTCAGTTTGACTTCGTGTTAGTGGCAGGTTTTTTGGCCTACATGGTGTATTTACGTACTCTGTTGCAAAGTCAGACTGATTTCAGTCAAGACTAGGACTTGACTCAATTTTTAAATCATCTAAAAGATTATAAAGATAAAAATGCAATATTTCTAATAACCAACCATGTTATTTTTCAATCTTATTTTTATCCTTTAGTTACACTTAAGCTTTTCACTCAGTACGGGTGGAGAAGATAGTAACAAAGAAGAAAGAAAGAATGAATTGATACCACTTCAATCCTTGAATCTCCTACTGAAGAGCATAGGGGCCACCCTCACAGATGTACAAGATATTGTTTTTAAGTAGGTTAAAAATACAGTTGTAAAAATCACTCCCAAAGATCATACTAATATTACATATGTTAGATTTTCTTTTGCTCTGCATAATAAGGATTTACTTTTTTCTGTCATTTTAGGTTGGCATTCTTTGAACTCAGGTATCACTTCTGTACTACACAACAGCTCCAATCAGCAGTTATAAGGCATTATTCAAAACAGGTTAGAATAAGCAAATTTCAATATTCCAGTAAATTTATATTTTGCAAGTGCTACTGTGCATTTTTATTCTTTGAAACTAAGTAAAATTACTTTCAGCCTTATATGTAAAATAAACACATATGAAAAAATTCCTTATTAGTTAAATTTTATTGCATTGATGTTGGGGACAAGTGGCATGAATAACAAAGCATCTTTCTAGAATGGATAGGGGAAGCAAACACAATGCAGCTCAGACAGAACATAATTGACATGAAAATACTAGTGCTTTTTCTTAGTAGTATATGAATTATGGACATTAGTAGAATATGAATTATGGTTCCTTGTTGACTTTTGTATACTTTTGAAGTCCTGTCATCCAATGGAGAGAATCCAACACACACACTTTTGCGTAAAAGAATTTATCCTCTTCTCTCCATCCACCATTAATAATAAGGGATTCTTGGGACATTTTAATTTAATAGTCTGTTCATCTTTAAAGGAGAGAAAACCTGTACAGGATTTTAATTGGGAAATGAGTTGTCTCTTGTTCTCTGACCCTTACTTTTTCCTGTGGGAAAATATGGCATTTATGTGCAATCTCTTTTTAAAAATCAAACTACACTTCATATAGATGCAGTTACAACATTTTGCAGTGATGAATAGAATTTTCTCAGCATATGCAAGCAGACTGAAGTTTGTCCTGTAGTATGAGAGAAATCTAGATAAATGTGGTAGCATTTTAAAATCTCAGTAACTTTAATGATAGTTACTACTGAAATGCTTTTAACTAGTATTGTTTCTTTGACTGACTTACTGTGGTTTACCACTGATTTTCTCACCTTTTTAGTACAACTACTACTTTTCCAAATAATCTTTAGGGTTTTATACTAAATTCATGTTTCTTTCACTGTTTTTATCTGAGCTACTACACTTTTACTTTGGTTTTAGTGTAATTTAGGAAATATTTTAATTAACTAATATTTTAACTTTTTTATCTTAGGCTATTAAACAGATGTATGTTCTTATTCTTGGCCTTGATGTCTTGGGTAATCCGTTTGGATTCATAAGAGGCTTGTCTGAAGGAGTAGAAGCATTCTTCTATGAACCTTACCAGGTAAAAATCTCTGTTGCCCTTTTATGAAATGTAGCACAAATAGATAGATAGATATGAATTGTACTGAAATTCTGTATTAATACCTGTTTTGGGTTTAAATTTAGATTTAGAATTGAAAATTCCAAGTAAAAGTGCCTGGAAGGCTCTAAGTGAGATGGAAAGGAGAGAGAAGTCCATTTAACTTAATTCACAAAAGACCGTTCCTTATAGTTCTTATTTTAAAATAAATCCAATCATTTTTCTATTCACCTTAAAATAAGCAGACTTCAGGGCATTAATTAATATTCTAAAATAGTCTTGCTTTCTCTCACATGAGCTTTTGGGTACTTTCACACTTAATCACTCAGTCTTATCATCTTGTTCTCTTTGTTACATAAAAATCCCAATAAAAATGTAAGATTTAAAAACATATAGTGCATATTATTTGAAGCTTAACATAAATACGTCCTTTTTTTTTCTCTTAGGGAGCCATTCAGGGTCCTGAGGAATTTATAGAAGGAATGGCACTAGGACTTAAAGCACTCGTAGGGGGAGCTGTTGGTAAGTTTCCGTATTATCAGGGTAGTTTGCATAGTAGTGAGCAATCAAGTTGACTATTTGTAAACTGCACTGGAATTTCAATTTGCTTTATATTCCGACAGGTGGATTAGCAGGTGCTGCCTCAAGAATCACAGGTGCCATGGCAAAAGGAGTGGCTGCAATAACTATGGATGAGGATTACCAGCAAAAAAGGAGAGAAGCCATGAATAAACAGCCCACTGGTCTGAGAGAGGGTATCACTCGTGGTGGAAAAGGATTAGTTTCTGTAAGGAGGAAATAAAAGTAATTTCATGCAGGCAAGAGTAACAGGGACTCGTTGCAGTCACTAGAGTTGTTGGTTTTAATTTTTTTTAGTTAGTTAGATTTTTGCTAAGTTTTTCTATTTTTTCTTTTAATTTTGGTTTTGCAAGTATATAGCCACAATTGATTAGTAGTTTTAAAGAAACATGTAAGAGGGTAGAAGAGAAGGTAGAAACTGTGAGGTGGGGTGCCTCTAATTCTGTTAGCTTGAGGTGAATTTTAGAATATTCCCAGTGCATGTACTTTGAGGCTATTCACCAATGACGTAGAAAGAAAAATTCTTAATATGAAAAATACTACCTGAAAGCCTATTTGTAATGACTGTTTTGTTTATCTCGATAGGGCTTTGTCAGTGGCATAACAGGAATAGTTACAAAACCAATAAGAGGTAAGTTTGGGGCGTGGATTCATTAACTGTTCACATGGTGATAAATTCTTGGTATTTGATGTGACATTGTAAGTATGAGCTATAAAACTCTTTATCAAGATTTTATATTCCTGCTGACTTATAGTTTAAATGTTGTTTGCATGAGCTTTGGGTGGAGACTATGTAGTCATTTATCAAATAAGATTTGTAATTCAATGGTAATAAAGTTTGCTAAGATTGTAAGAAAAACTCAGTGTTTTATTATAATTTACTGCTCTTAATGCTTTTAGGAGCTCAGGAAGAAGGAGCAGCTGGTTTTTTCAAAGGGGTCGGAAAAGGCTTGGTGGGAGCAGTAGCTAGGCCTACTGGTGGAATAATAGACATGGCAAGCAGCACATTTCAGGGTATTAAAAAGTAAGTAAAGTAAGTGTACAGAATAACATGTGGTATGAAACAGACAATAGTAGTACCAGTAGTACATTGTGTCTTTGTATCACCTCTGTGTTATTTACATAATGAATGTAACAAAAATACACAATTTGTAACAAAATACACAATTGACAGCATTTAAAAAACAGCCACAAATCTCAGATATTTCTAGTATTACTGAAAAAACTAGTTAAAGAGCCTCAGCAATCAGACTTCCTTCAAATGCTTATTTTTAACTTTCATCCTAAGTAAGCAGGAAAAAAAGGACTTCTCAGATGAATCAAAAGTTACTTTATACTTTCATTACTCTTGTATGAGAGGAGTTCCAAGACCGCCAGATTATGCCAGAATCTCTCCTGGTTGTTCAGACTGAGAACTCTGTTAAGACTGCATTTGAATACTGTGGTAGTCTCACTTTAATAAATTTGTTGCTGAAGATGAACTCACTGTAACGTGTAAATAAGCAGAAGACAGTTTTAAGGAGGTGTTTAGTAACTGTCTCAGTACAGCAGCTCAATGGCCCTGTTCTTAGTGAGCGAGAAATGGTTTTGCTACCATATGCTTGCCATTCTCTCGTTTTCTAGTTTATGTTCTTTAGCAGAGAAATGCAAGAAAATACCAGTGTGAAAGTTCTGTATTTTACGGTTTCTTTAATTTTGAAGTACAGTACTTATACACTAATTAAGTATTGCAGACATGTGCTGTCCTGTCTAATTTGCTAAGAATGATTCTCTGAAATACATTTCTGAATCTACTACCATTTCATTGATTGTCTACACCTATGCAAAAGTACATATATAGACAACAACAGATGCTGTACTAGGACTTGAATTTAATTTATATACAAAATAATTTAGAGCCTTCACTAAATATTATGGTTCATTAGAGATATTGATACATATCTGAAATATACTGTTTTATTGTCAGAGTTGCAGATTCATCAGAAGATGTCATAAGCCTGCGTCCACCTCGCTTCTTTGGTGAAGATGGAGTTATTAGACCTTACAGGTTAAGAGATGGAACTGGAAGTCAAATGTTACAGGTGAAGAAAATGAAAGATAAATTGGCACACATTTAAACTCAGATTGAAATAAATATTTTACAATTTCCTATTTCTTAAATTCCCATTCCCCCCTTGAGCAGTAATTTAATAGTCAAGACATTTCATTTAATTTCTTAGCATATGGCTACTTCAGGGATTTTGCTGCTGTGACACAGCTCTTGAGGGAGACACCAAAATGTCTATCAGTGATCTATAGACGTTTGTGCAAGATACACAGTATTTTGAAAGAAGAAAAGATTTATATGTGCAACTAAAAAGTTTTATGTCTTTAAATTTCACTTTTTAATAAACATTGATAATAAATACAGATATTTTTTTCAGTAATTTTACAGTACATATTTTAAACAGTGACTTTTAAACCTCAATTTTGTGTAAAATGGCATTTTAAAGAACTTATGTCATACTAAACCATTGGAAGAACGTAAGCAGTTCTGAAGTGGAATACTGTTTGCATGAAGAACATGCTAAGCAGCAGTTATTCTTTAATGATTAATCTGCCTCTTAAGGAAATTTGAGAAATAATTTCAGTTTTGATACACACAGCTTACAGAGTTTCTGTTTTCTTCCTCTGTTAGAATTAAACATGCTTTTTAGAAATGTTCAATCATAAGAAATGAAGTAGTAGTTAGTGATTGCCTGAGCCTAAACAGAATTTTAAAAATACACATAAAAGGCTTCACAGTGTGCCATGAAAATGTCGTATGGAAATAACCTTTTAGGAGAAGTAGGTAAGAATGGAGTAGCCTTTGGGAGAGCATTTTTGACTTATTTTGCCACAGCTGTTTGTTTCATGTCGAGTGCCACTCTTGTTTTTGTTTCTTTTGCATTTCATTAGTTTGAATGCCCTATTTGGGGCACCTTAGCTGTGTTCACTGTGCCATTCACTAGTGATCTAGTTCAGCAGACTGTGAAAGGTCTTTGATAATAAATAGTATGCCTCTGCCTTTCTTGAGGTAGCTTTAACTTGTGCTCTCCAATTTAAAGCTAGTGTCATAAAGGAATATTGCCTTAACTAGAGGATAATTAGAAGCTACTACTGATGAATGGCATAAATTTGTTAGTAATATTTTTTTGCAAGAAAATAAATTTCAAAGCATGCCCTTTTCTGTTTTAAAGTGTACCACTAAAACAAATGCTAGCAAACAAGAGTCAGCTTTAATGTGCAGACTTCTCTAATGACTTTACAGTGCTTTTGCTTCTTAAATTTGTATGTTTGCACGTTTTTTTTCCTGAGAATCCTTTACAAAATTCTGCATTGTAACATGTAATTCTAATTTTTCTGTGTTGTATGGTTTAGTATAGTGCCACCACCTTTCATTATCCAGCTTATAAAAGCATTAAGACATTGCCTTGTATGGTGCCTTTAATATTGTGTGATGGCAGCCACCATTTGAAAGTAGCTGAACTTCAAAAATTATTAGTTCTTACTAGTTTTCACTGGTAGTGATTCTAAGGCAGAGCTGCCCCTGAAGAAATGTTTTCAAAGCTCCAAACAGGGTTATAATTCTCCATGTAGACAGTCAAATCAGTAAGTAGTGATTTGCATATACTTTTTTTCCCAGACATTAAATTCTGCTGTAGGATGATTGATGTCTTAATCTTAATTTCACTCTCAACCATGCTAATAGTTTTCATTTTTAATCTTTGTGGCTCTAGCGCTGTTACATTGTTTAGCATGGGACTCAGTGATTGCATGTCCTCCATCTGAAATAGTTTGAACACAGTAGTATTTTCTTATGGGGAAAAAGATTATTTGCCTCTTTTGCCTTGTTCCTTTGCATACAGATCTGGTGACTGGTCCTACTGCAGTCACTCTGTTGTAGCTTTTCAACAGATTACGAAGTTATGTTGGAATAGAACTTCTTTTAGCAATTTAGAGATGGTATATGCTGATTAAAAGAAATAAGATGAAGGTTATTTCATGTGCTCATACTGCATCCTAAACTAGGATATCACTTCAGAATTTTTGTTTTCTTTAATTTTTTTATTTTGCTTTAATTAACAAACTTTCCAGACAAATTAGTACTTTTAAACTAATATTTCTGCTTTCTTCTTCCCTTACCATGCTTTCAGAAAAGACAGGCCTACAAAGAGTGGACTGTGACTCACAGTAGTAGTGATGATGATGACAGTTAGGATATGTGGATTGTAACAGATATACATGGCCTCTGTCACATTATTTTGAGCTTTAAGTTTTAAATGTTGCTGCTATAATTCCAGCAGAGATATTGGGATTCTGTGATACTAAATTCTTATTTTTAAAACTGTGAATAAAAATATGGGGATAATAAACTGTGTGGTGATAAGTGCTAGGCAAAGGAGGAAAGAATGTAATAAAAACAGTCTTAGAGATAAAACTGGACGTTAGGTAAAACAGTATTGAGTATTAGGAAGAAATAAGTGATACCATAACTTAGAGTTTATTTCCAGATGTATTTCTATCAACTGTGTTTAACGTTTTTGCATTTATATAAGTGTTTGACAGGGTTTATTTATAATTTGCTAGTTGGGTTGCTTTTAAATGTTTAGTAAAACTATACTGAGTTGTACAGTCATTATTGGTGTTAAAATGCTGTTTGACTGTTTTATTCAATTAATATTTCAAAAGTATTTTGTCTGCTTTTCTTCTTAAAAATAAACATATCTAAAGTATATCTAAAATGGATTCATCTGTTCTGTTCCAACATTGGTTCTCATGTTGCCTGGAACTAGATAACACAAAAACACTGAATGGCTTATAAAGGCATTTAAAGATAAAATACATACATTTTGCTAGGAACATTTAATATAAACCTTTATTTTTTAATTTATTGATTTACTGCAGTTTTTAAATATTTATTTTGTGTATTTTTTTTGTATCCTTAAACAGCTGAAATAATGGTTGGTTTAGGTTTGTTTTTTTAATTCTGGTTATGAATTACTTGATTCTTAATGTTTTTGTTTTCATACCAACAAAAAAAAAATCCACACCAGAACTAAACTCCATGTAAAAATCAGAGAGATGGAAGAAAATACAGTTATTTTTACAAGATTTGGTGTGACTCTATGTAAGACATCTGTAAGATGCAAAAGTATTTAGTTTTTTATTTTAGATGGGAAACATTGATCCACTACAATTCTGTATTATAAATTCTACAAAATACCTTTACAAGTTACTTGTTTCTTTAAAAAATTATTTATTCTGTATTCACTGGAATGTTTGCACAGTTTTCTCATTCTTTTTTGTGGTACATTACTAAATTTAGACTTCAGTGTTCCACTTTAAAGATAACTTGCAATAGATATTTCTGTATCATTAAGTTCTGTAGTGATAATTAACTCTTCTGCCAACATCTGAACAATGAGAATTGCTCTAAAGCAGTAAGAACTTCTGAAATGTTGCGTATTTACCAAGGTAACGTAATTTCCTTTGTTGTCTGTTGGCTTCCGGTTACCCAGTTCTGAGGGAAGAATCATTAAAAAGCATTAGGACTGCTTATTCTAGCTCTATGCATTCAAAAACTGCTGTACAGTCTCATCTCTTGGGCAATTACCTTTTGCCTTACTCTCACAAATGAAAGAGGGGACAACTAAATTTGAGAGCTGTTTTTATCTGAAATTACTGATGCTTATGATTGCTACAGGTCATGTGTTTGTTTTGTAATACTGTCATCTCAAAAAGATGCCTTGCAGAAATAGATAAAAGACTGTACTGCAGTGTGTTACTGCTTCAAATTTTGGGAAGGATTTTGAAGGTTTCAGGTGCAAATGAATCTCCCCTATTTCTCTGTAGAACATAGGAAATCATTTTGATCTTCAATCCTGAAAAAGACATGTCATGTCTAAAAGCTACGGAAATTTTTAGGTACAACTTAATGGAAAGATTACTGTGATGCTTTGTTAACTTCTCTGGGTTTTGAGGATTTGGAATAATGTTACCTAACATTTTCCTTTTCCTTTGTGCTGTTTTAATATGTTTTTTTTTCATCACATAAAATTGCTGTTCTTCTGAGCAGTCTTACTAGACAGTGTATGACAATTTTATAAAAAAACATATTTCTTCCTCATTCTAAAACAGCTTTAAAATATAATCTTTTTTTTTTTTTTACTTAAAGTTGACCTAACTTTTAAAATTATACTAAGTTTTGCAGAAAGCGGAAGTAAAATTTAGCATGAATGGTAGTACTCCTGGGTCAGGTAGTGCTAATTCATGTTACACTGCAATATAGCCATAAAGAGTTCTTTCTTTACTCGGTAAGTTAAAAGGTTGTAGAATGCTAACTAAAAAAATCAACCAACCAGCCAAACAAACCTCGAAACCCCCCCCATGATGAAACTCCCCCCAACAAAACAGTAAAAAAGTTTGCTAGTGTAGCTGACAAGCACAATTCTATACCTTATTTTGTCTCTTTGATGGAATATAGTTGCATTTTTGATGTTAATAAAAAAGATACTAATTTTGTACAAGTATTTTATTTGTTTCTCTCCTGAGTATAAGCTTCTCTGAATATACATTGAATGAAGAAATAATTTGGATTTAGAATAACAAAAACTTGTATCACCTGGGATATTAGTACTTAATTTCTCCCTAGGTCATGTCATGAAAAGCTGTGAAAACTAATATCTAACTAGCAGAAACTGCTGCTCTTTCAGACAGAAGGTAAACCAACTCCAAATTGACCAACCAAACCAAAAAAACATGTATTTTCTTTAGGGATATAAAGTTACATAGCAAAAAATAGAGACCATTTTTTCAATTTTGGTTTTTTCCTTCAATTTATTGTATTTTAACAGTTTAACTTTTGGCTGCACAATAGCCCCCACCCACAACGTTTTCACTGCTGAGTTGAGTTTGAAGTCCATTACTGTTGCTGAAAACTCCTGGTCTAAGTGCTCTCCTTTTGTCTCAGATGGCTAAATTTTCTGCTGTTGGCTGCAGAACAAGTTGACAATTCAGCTTTTCTCAGGAGTTTGTTTTGACTCTTTTAGTGGTTTGTATAATGGTAGTTGGAATTTATATGTTTTCTCCTTGCTGAGGTTAAAAATCGGCCGTACTCTTTATCTTTGATGTTTCCGGTACATCCCTTTTGTTCAGGGTCCTTGGGTAGTCTTATTTTCTCAAGAGGCTCTGTAGACTTAAGTCAGTGCAAGGAGATACTTTAGGAAGTTTCTGGGATCATTTAACAGACTGTTTATACATTTGCTATTATTAGTCATTTATAGAAGCTATAGAACTACTGCATCTTTGCCCTGCCAGGGAAAAAAGCTGAAAAATAAACTAGTTTTGTGTTTATGAGTCTCTCATTAACAGTTGCGTCATGAAATCAGTGATTCTCTGTGTCACATCTCAGTGTCTACTCAAAACCAAAATAAATTTAAAATATTTTTTAATTTGTTTTTATTGTGTATGAGTTTTTGAGGGCATCCTTACCATGTTGTATAAGGTTGCTGTGTAAGCTTGTAGAGAAGATAGTCCTTCAAAGCTTTGTTTCAGTACCATGTCCTATTGTATTGGAGGTCTTCAGCTTTCAATTTAGTGGTCCTTTTTAGGTTATGATCTTCAGATCAGGTGGTGGAATGTTGAAGTGCTTTGAGCAGACCCTTATGCCTCCGTATTCAGACTTCAGCCTGCTGGAAAGAATATCTGAGGAGTAGGGAAAGTGTGTCATACTCCTCCTCCCTCTCCTTTCCTCCCCCATCTTAAGCTTAGGTTCAAATCAAAACATAAACATCCATGTGGTGAAGTACTCTAAAACTGAGATTTCACTTAATAGAAGTATAAGGAGAAATTCTTCAATAATTCAAAGTAACTTCATTTTTATTTGACATTGCCCTGACTCTTACCGGGCATTCATGCATGCCATTTAGACTCCCTTAACTGAGTCACAGCTGTCATCTGTTCTTTGGAAAACCTGCTCTGTCTAGGTTAGAGGAAGAAGCAGGATCCTCACCACCTACATGGGCAACATTTGGATACTATTATGTAGCCATTGCCTAACCCCAAATAGAAGACACATATTTAGGGGAAGCAGCTATCACCAATTGTTTCAGAAGGACAGGAAAGCTTGTGTGATTCAGTTTCATTTTAGCTTGGTTGTGATTGAACCATAAATGCAATATATTTCCATTTTCCTACACATGTAGTAATGAAGCTTTAAATGCTACACATCAAAAAGGTTTGGTTGTACTGGCAGGAAACAGAACCTCTAGACGGTGTCATCATAATGGAAGGGCAAATCAGTATGGTTTCTCCATTCAGCTTATCAAACAAATTGTCTTGTGTATTTTGATCAAAAACTAACCAAGATAATTCTGCCAAGTCAGCATAGGCAACTTATATTTCTATTGTAGAATAGAATATTTGTATTCTGAAACAAAACTGGTATCCTAATTTTTATGTCCTGTATACTGTGGCCTTAGATTTAAATGTTAATTGTGACGACAGATTTCTGTTGATTTCAATAAAACCAT
Source organism: Xenops minutus (assembly GCA_035221455.1). Classification (NCBI taxonomy): domain Eukaryota; kingdom Metazoa; phylum Chordata; class Aves; order Passeriformes; family Furnariidae; genus Xenops; species Xenops minutus. Next base: position 66,456,557 of record JAWWEE010000105.1, on the reverse strand, counting down.
GTTTGTTTCAGAGTTGGTGTTCAACATGGCTGAATGGAATCTTGAATTCATGGACAGAAGCTTTGCTTTTTGTAGAATGATATTGCACATTAAGATAACTGGAATGAGAAAATAGGTAAAAAAGGATTAACTTCAGTTCTTATTTGTAAGGGATGAAGTTAGAATTTTGCATGGCAGGAAAAGTTTGTTTCACATGTTACTTTTTCTTTCTTTACAGTTTTCCCCCTTTTTTCACACAGATTCAAGCTACATCTAACAAGTCACCTGGGAACTGTGTTTGGGAATCTTAGCAGAATGAAATTTTCTGTGGAATTTGGTTGACATTTAAATAGCTTTGCTTAGGATTGTCACCTGTGTGATAGTTAAGCACTGTACTTCTATAATAATTTTGACAATTCTAAATTCATTGTTAGTAAGCTGAGTAAGTTACAGCAGGTTGACATGATTTCTTGAAAATTACCTTGCAAGCTAATAAAAAGACAAAAAGAGGTAATGCCCTTCTGCTAAGTCCTTCTTGAGAGGAGTTAGTATTTCAATTGAGAACCTTACCTCACTGCTATGCAAAGCATGAGAAAGTTACTTTCTTCAACAGGGGATATCCTCTCCCTCCTAATAAGGCTAAATTACTAAATGCTTCTCTATACTTTCTTCTAATAGAACAGAGATATTGGTCATACTGTGTGATATTTATGTGTTTGGTCAGTAAGAACAAATAATGTCATTGTCACAGTGTCTTGCAGTTAACTGCAACTTGTATTTTCACATTTCCTGGGCCATCCTTGCTGTTTCCACACATGTTATTGATGATAATTCCTGTCAACCTTCTCGTCCATTTCCTTGTCTTTATTGCTGGGCCACTAACGAAAATCCGTCCGGACACAGACCTAGACCAGTAGTCTGATACCTGGGTCATGTATCCTATCCATGCTGTCTGTCCATACAGTCTCCTCTGTCTTCTAACCATCCAAACTGTTGTGTGCAGGATTGTTGTAGAGACTGCATTTAGAGAGGATATTTTCGTTGTTTATTTACTAGGTAGAAGCTTGGTAGAAGCGCTCTGCCTCTCTAAATATGAGAGGCAGAGAGAGACTCAGTTCAGAGGCATAGCAACCCCTAAATAAAGCTTGAATAAGAAGTTTCCAAAAATAACAATAATAATAATAATAAAAAAAAATTCTTATTTTCCAAGCCCTTAGTACCTCATTTATTATGCCATTCTTGTTGCTGAATTAATCCTGCTCCTGACTAGCTCTTGCAGAAATAAAGGCAAGTGGAGACCTATGTAAGTAGGCACATGATCAATTGCTGTGATTTTCGCAGCCCAGCAGTTGGGGAAAGAAATAATTTGAACTTTCTTTCCTCTCTCGTGAGGAACCTGTTACTCAAATACTTATGCATTTTATTCACTAAAGAATCAGTAACTTTGAGTGAAGACATAATTTTAAAAGTATCTGTTAGGGCAAGTGGTATTACCCACACACACAAGTTTAAAGTTGTAGGCTACACCTAATTAAGAATCTTTATTGTTTTACTCTGTTGATGAACATGAATGGTTTTGGTATTTTAACTACTTTGAGAATTAACCTACATGTTTATAAATATTGACATATGTATCAGAAGCAATATGTTTGTAGTTAAGTCTGTATTGAATCATTCTGGTTTATACTAATTTGGTTTTGCTTGCAAGTTGTAACAGATGGGAAGTATGCAAGCAGTCATGTTGCTATTCCCAACCAAGATGCAACAATATTAATTAAACCACTAATTTAATCACTCATAGCTCAGAAAGTCAGAAATCGAATGTTTGCCAAGTTATGTTAGAGGGAGCATCTGTTTTTAAAAAATATTAATCTGCTGTCATCAATATTTAAAATTTATTACCCATTTGAAAATATCCTGCTACAGTATTTACAGGAGTTGTAGGAAAATGTTACGTTCGTGGAGAAACAAAAATACGGAGGAATGCTAAGTATTCGCTCAAGTGCATTATTTTAAGTTCCACAGTCTACAGGGTAGTGGGGTTTTTATACAGTTAGGTATAGATTTATTCTCGGAGTTCATTACTCAATGTTTTGGAAGTGATTTGACAAAAATTAGGAAAGGAATCCGTATTGTTTTTTGTCTCAGAACTGTATTAGCGAAAGTTCAGCGTGTATTAACAATACGTAAAAAACTAAGTCCTGAAATATTTTCAGAAATTATATTGTTCTTTGCCAGTTTTGTCTAGGATTGATTTTTATTCGCATAGGTGTATTAACAGTGACCATGTGATTCTACATAATTTTTCACTATTTTGACACATCTGTTAGTTATATTCCAACTTTATGAAAGTAGCCTTTTATTGAAAAGGATGTGCATTGTGTTTTGCTATGATTTATACTTTTGGAGCATAAACACATTTTAAGCACAAAATTAGTACATTAATTTACTAGCATATTCAAAACTATAAAACTTTTATCTCTTTTAGAAAATTGAAAATGGAAGATTTGCAAAACTCAGATACATTGCACATGCTATGGTCAACAGTACAGATTTGTTAATGGTAACGAAAAGGTAAACGGTTTTAACTCTGAGTAGTATGTACTTAAAACAATAATCAAAATGTGATTGCCTTGATAACTGCTGATCAGTAACTGCGCTGTCAACATGTATGTAGATAAAATAATTGGGAAGGCATGCCTAATGTGCTGTTAATGATCTTCAAGAGTGGCATTGTTCAGCAGAAGAGCATTGAGTGTTATTTCTCTTCTACTTAAGAAGGAAAGAGGAATATTGGTTTTATGATTTCTTTAGCTGAAAAGGATTCATTACAAACCTGATTAGGGTGAAGTCAACTGAGATGTGGGGTTCACTTCTAAATTGGCATAATGAAGGAAAAAAGGGTAAGACCAGAGCCCAGTCAATATCTAGTAGTGGAGCATCAGACATTCTTCTCAAAAAAAGAAGCCTTTACAGCTTTTTGCAGAAACACAGCTTGAAGTAGTGTTATAGTTTTGCTATGAAACACAGTACTTTAAATAAGATAGAGGAAGATTCAAAATTGACTCTTTTGGAAAGAGTGCTGTATAGTTGTTATAGGTCATTAGATGAGATCTGTTTTGCAACAATGAATGAATTAACTAGAGCAAGGGTAACATGGTAACTTTAAAGTACTTATACATTAATTTTTAAATAATTATTTTTCTGTTGCCTAGTGGTGTGTTATTTGTGACAAAAGGGACATTTGGACAGCTGATATGTGAATGGCAATACACTTTCGATGAATTTACCAAAGAACCATTCATCATTGATGGTCGAAGATTGCGCATTGAAGCTAAGGTACATTAACCTTACCATGTTTTGCTGTCTTTTTGTGTTAACTGTTTATAAAATTGAACTTTGAATTTCTACTCTCTCTCCTTTGAATTCTTAATCTCTTTTGTAGTTGCGATACTCTCAGAGAAGGGAGTTGAAATTTGACATGGGCAAACCCAGCTAATTAGCTTCTGACTGTTCTAAGTAGAATGGTGACTTGGTGTTTGCAGATAAAATTCCTTTGGCCCTGGGAATTTTTTGTTATGCACTGGTTCATGGTGTATTCAAAGTTTGGAAAACAGTGATACAACAAGAGACTCAGGGGATCGCAGAGTATTTTTAATATGCTCTCTGGCGCTGTGGAAATATGCCAATATATGGACTTCTACCTTGTTGCAATGCTCTTCAAATATAGCAGAGCAATGCATTACATGTTGCTATGCTTCAAGGAGTTTTTTTTATTTGGTACTACTCAAAGTCCTCAAAAATCTAGTACAGTTTTAATATTTTATACCCATAATGACATATATTTATCCCTTTCAATTCAAGTTGAAGAATGTTGCTTTTAGTTGCAATTTTTCCTTAAAAAAAAAAAAAAATCCTAAAACTTTCTTTCCCTGTTAGAATTGCAAAAGGACAGGAGAAAGATGAGCACCAATGACTGAGTGTACTTACAGATGTAAAACAAAAATCATAAATTCTTGTCGAAATGGTAACTGAATTTAATTTCAATCAATAAATTTACCTGACAGTGTTTTGTTTCTGGTTTTAATAAGCTTCATGTATGTAATTACACATACTGGTTGTCAGGACAGTTGTGTCAGTTTTTCACTCAGATTGTTTGTTTCTATTGCAGAGAGCATGAAAGGCAGAGCCATATTGGTTTGGAATCCTCCAAACTGGATTTCTGACTGCAAGTGAACTTTTACAGGATTAAACAATTCTTAGCGTTTCTGCCATTTCAGACAATGCTGAATAACATATTCATCTTTGCCCCTACACAGCAGTCATTTCAGTATCCATTCACATGTCTGCAGTATGGTCTTTACTTGGTTGAAAATTGTAGTTTGCAAATAACACCTTCTGTTTTTCTTTCTGAAGCCTAAGTTGCTGTTTTCACTACCTAAGACCACTACTTCCAAGCCAGTGTTCGTGGAGTATCCACTCAAGTAATGACTTAAAGGAGAACGAAAATTAAAACCTTAGGGAGTAATGGATTTTGTTACCACACATACTCCATTATCTGCCTTCCATTCCTATGCACTTTTATAGTCCCTTCTCCAGGGACTTCATAGTAAAAAGGGAAGTCTGTTATTGCTGGAGTGTTCCACTCCACTGTGCTTTCATGCAGAAAAATTATGTTTCTCAGGGTATGTGCATGCCATGCAAACATACTCAGATTAATGTAATGGGTACACGTGGCTGTCTGAACCATCATATCTGTCTTAATATTCTCAATAACTTCTTAGTCTCGAAGTCTGAAGAAACATAACTTCAATTTTGAATTGCTGTTTTGTTGGTTTTGTTTCCCTTTCTTTTTTAGGAAAGAGTTAAGTCAGTGTTCCATGCCAAAGAATTTGGAAAAATTATTAATTTTAGAAGCCCAGAGGATGCTAAGGTAAAGTCAAAATACTATTAAAATGATACTTCGCTAAATTTGGTTAAAAAGTGAAACAAATATTCTTAACCCGACACTATTACATGAATTTAAACTTCAATATTTCCATATATCCATTACATAGCCAGAATTAACAATGACCTATTCAGTACTGAATTTCAAAAATACTGAATTCCAACATCAACCTTGTTCTTACATAAATCTTTGTAATTATAACTGTCTTTTGAAAGACTGATTTAACAGTGCTGCTAATAGAAACTAAACAATCTTTGTATGTAAATCAAAATAGTACATTTTAATAGAACAAAAATAATTGTAAATTACTCCTAGTTTCATTTCAGGGTTTGGGAAGGGGTGGGGTGTTTTTGCTCTGTTCCTCAAGATGCAGTTTTGGTTGAAGAATTAAGAAAATCCTTAATAAAAGTACAAATTTTTCATTTGATATATGATATTGCTGCTATTATTTTAAATATCTTCTATACAATATTTTGACGTCACTAGTTTTAACTGCAACAGAGTGGAGTGTTTCAGATCTGCTACCAGAATTGTGAGGTAGCTGAGTTGTGAAAGTTCTGCCTTGTTTTCATTAGTGTAGCTAGTAATTTTCTTAAGCAATAAATTAGGCTTGTATATATTTCAGCGGGTTATAGTTCCCTGGGGTCATGGTTTGTAACAGTTTGTGAAAGTTACATCCTTTCATTAGTTTGAGTTGCTTTTGTATTTTCTCATCAGTTTAAGTTGCTTTTGTCTTTGTGAGGGTAATTTCTACCCACAGCTGAGTGGTAACAGTTGACTTTTATCTCAAAAAGGTAGGAAGGGCCTCATGTTGAATTTGACTTGTCTGTAATCTTTGGAAGTACTGAGTTGGTTTTTTTTTGTTGTTTTTTGTTTTTGTTTTTTTTGTTTGGGTTGAGTTTTTTTTGGCTGTGATGGAACATGGACAGGTAGTGTTGAGGTCCAGTAGTCTTTGTGGGAAGGGGATCCCATCTATGCCACAGCTAAATCAGGAACAATTCCAAAAGTCAAATTAGCACATCCTATTATGTGTGCCATAAGTCTCTAAGTAAGGAAAAGAAAGCCGAAAAAGTTCTCACTTCTCATAAAATATTTGTATATTTTCCTAGAAAGGCCCAGGAACCTAACAAAATCAAGAGATATGTGAATATGAGGGGATAGAATCTGATCCAGTAACAGATTCTGATCTGTAATAATCCACTCGTCTTCCTGCAGAGCATTATGCACATTTCTTAGGATGGCAGTACCTTTGTGTAACTTCATGTCCTATTCCAGATTTCCATCTCACTGGCCTTTCCCCCAACTCTCCTTTTTTTTTTTTTTTTTATTGAATACTCCTGGGAAACTTAATTTCCCTTCCATGATCAGTAAACATTCTAATTCCTTAAAAGAAACATGTTATACTTAAAGCAAGCATCTTTATAAATAACTTTCTGCTTTGCTGCATACTATTCTTTTTTTTAAATCTTAGTCATTGAAATACAGACCAGGAAACAAGTTTAATTAGACGTGGTATTCAATGTCAAATACTGGTGCTTAAGTGACTCAGTTTTCATGTTACAAAGTCAGGGGTTTATATTCTGCAGTAGAATTTTGAGCACTGTGTTAAAAGAGTTGTGAAGAGAGCAGGTAGTGAAAAAAAATGAGTCTAATTTTCAGCTGCTTTGTCTGGTTTTTACTGTGGAAAGACTTTTATTGTTTCCTTTTCTTCAAACAGTGGATCCTTTCTAAACTGGAAGAAGTGAGAGAGAATCAGCCAAAATTGTAATGAATGGAAAAGCACCAAAATATGAAGAACACTGAACATCTACGTTTTAATTCCTCTTTAAAAAGTGGAATTATGTGAATATCAGCAACAGAAGCAAGAACAGGAAGGAAGGAAGATGTATCAAATTGGTTATTATGAGCACAACAGTCTATGACTTTGTCAAAAACTAGATGATGTTAAGTTAAAGTATCTAATGATGAAAAAAGATTCTGCTTGTTTTTCTGTTTTTTTTTTTTAATGTAAGAATTCCAGATTTAATTTTTTATATAAGGATCATAAAGTGAATTTGTCTTAACATTTGCTATTGAAATTGAACTCTGAAATAATTCTTACGATACTTTTCAGAGTAAATGTTTCAGTTTTGATTTGATTCTGAAAATCAATACTTAGTTTGTCTTGGTTTTAATACGAATTGAGGCTGTGTTGAAATACAAATTTCTTTGTCAAAGGAAATGTTGATCACTAGTGTTAGAACTGAAAATATAAGAATGAGGTTACTGATCAAAGAAGTTGAAATTAAGTATCACAGAAGGGGTTGCTTAGATGACAATATTATTTTCTTGTAAGTGAATGGACCAGGTCACGATTCATTTACAATACAGTACTGCTTTTAGTGTAAACTTTTATATATTCCACTCAAGGAAATATTGCAGCACCCCTGCCAGTACTCACAGAAAATATAACAGTTTACAAAATAGTGTAATGGGGAGAATTAATATATCTCTGCACTAAGCGTTTTCATAAAAGCCTATTATTTTAAATAAAAGTTACAGTCTTGCTAATCAAGAAGGAGTTGATGGGGTTATAAGTGCACTGTTGCATACCAAAATAAATGCCTTGAATTACACAATATTGTGTGCTAAGCAAATGACTAATAAAGTCAAATTTGTATTAAATACTAAATATAATGTCACAGTTGCTTTTATCAGCTTTTTTACCCAATGAAATGTTTTTTGTTTCATATCCAGACAACAGAACTTTAATAGTTTGAACGTCTGCAGTTCTATTTGTTTCTTAGATGTAGTAGTCATAGTACTGTTGAGTGGCTGTTTACTGCAGTTGATATAAAAGTACATGAAGTACAGTGTTACTTGAAGGCTTTCCTATTTCTTGTATCAAAGTCTCCAAAATATCTGGTACCTGCTGCCAAAGCACGATTCCCAAACAATAGTTTGCAATATTTATAGCTATAGGATAGAATTCTGAGATTGCTGGTGATGGTTGAGGTATCCAAATGGTTCCATTGTTGTAAAATCTAAAACAACTAAAATGCTAACCTACAGCTGCAGATCTTTAATTTACTGTAAGTTGGGGGGGGGTTTACAAAATGGATGCAATATTTCAATCTCCCCACAAACTGTAAATTGAAACAAGGTATTATAAGGGAATTCCAAAATGTTACAATGACTGTGTTACTCCACTTGTTTGTACACCAAGCACCTACCAAGAGTATTGACTCAGGTTATCATGCAAAACTTACATACTTTGCCTTAGAAAAGTAGTGTTTTTAAGTGCTCTGAGTACCATTCTTTATCTTTTTTTTTTTTTTTTCATCTGTCATTTCCATCTTATGAATGATAGTTCAATTAGTAGCCTCATTATGTTCTTGGTTAGTCTGTGGTCTCTTCTCTATTCCCAGCAATTAGAGTATCTGCTGCAACTTCCACTTAAAATACCTCTTGTGTATAAGTTGTACGTTTCCATTTGTGTAGCTGTTCAATTTACCTGATTCTAAATATTTTCTTCTTCACAGAGTTTGTGTTTAAATTATTTCTTACATTTATTTTGCCAAAAAACTTGAGATTCTCAAATGTCAGCTGGCTCTTCAATAATATTTGAGCAATTTAACCATTAATGTTGAATTATTTTAAATATGCATATTTGTGATTAAGCAGCTCATGTTTTGGAAAACAGAATTTTCCCCAAATTGCATTTTTCTTATAGAGTATAAAATATTTTCATCTTCTGTGCTGACTAAAAGCCTTAATACAAGAGCTCAATGTTCAAAAGGCAATGTGGGACCTTTCCACCACCTCCCTCATTGTCTCCATTTGTAACAACATGATTTTCTAATAGTTCCCTGTTCTAGTCAATAAATTGGGGGGTTTTTCCTTAAAATTTCTCCATACAATTATAAATGAATTTTGCTATTTCTTGGCAAGCATTGATTGTCCCTTTTAACTCTCTATCACCCTGAGGCGAAGAGAAAGGTATTCAGACTTGTGCCATTGTGTAATTTTCTGGATTACTGCAGGTGTTTGAGATGTCCACTCTACTGTGCCTCATTCCGTACTGCAATATGCATAGTTTTTTTTCAACAAGAAGGCAGAATAGATGTATGAATTTTTATTGAAAGTGTATATGCAATTACAAAAGGGGATCTCAATAAATATTAAAATGTAGGCATTTAGTTCTGTCTACTGTGCTGTTTAAAAGTGTTATCATGGCCTTTACTGAAAAGCTGAAGAACAGTTTCTCTTCTAGATGACTGTTACGTAAATGTAATATATTTGAAAAATGTAATTTGAATTCTCAGTTTGCTAAGGGTGAGAATTACCTCTAAAAAAACTGCAGAAACATTTGTAAGTCTAGCTCTTGCACTGCTCTTTGTTCATCTGCATGGCTTTCATGGCATGGCTCTCTTGGTTTCCACACTCCCTTCCCTGCCTCAACCTCTTCTTCATCTTGAATAAAGTGAAATTGAATTTTATTTGGCTGAAATGTGATTAATATTTGTTTTCTTTATATGCTGCTTTAATTAACATTACTCAGAATTTTGTAGGTCAAGTCAAATCCTGTCTCTGAGAACTAATGTTCGAACTTCTGTTGCAGCCATCTCAGCGAAAACAGAATTACAGATTTTAGTAATTACCATTGGCTTATTATGAAGACAAGTTTTCAGTAACTGGATTAACATGTATAAGATTCTTTTAACATTGTTTTATTCTTGTTTTTTCTTCTGTTGCTGCATTTTAAAAAACATAGATGTTATTGGGAGATTATAGAATCATAGATTGGTTTGTGTTGGAAGGGACCTTACAAACCACCTAGTGCCAGCCCCTCTGCTATGGGAAGGAACACTCTCCACTAGACCAGGTTGCTTACAGTCCCATCCAACCTGGCCTTAAATGGCTCCGGGGACAGGACATCCACAACTACTCTGGCCAACTTGTTCCAGTGGCTCACCACCCTCACAGGAAAGAATTTTTTCCTAGTATATAATCTATACCTACCCTTCTTCAATTTGAAGCCATTCCCCTTTGCAAATAGTCCTTCTCAGGCTCTATTACAGCCCCCCTTACGTAATGAAAGACTGCTAGAATGTCTCCCTGGAGGCTTCACAGTTCCAGGCTGAACCTCCACAACTCTGTCTTCATAGGATAGCTGCTCCAGTCTTAAGGCCATCTTCCTGGTGTTCCTCTGGACCACCTCCAACGTGACTACTCTTCAACTGGGGATCCCAGACCTGGATGCAGCACTCCAGGTGAGGTCTCACCAGAGCAGAGTAGAGGGGCAAAATCACTTCTCTTCACCACAATGCTTTTGATGCAGTCAAGGATACAGTTGGCTCTCTGGGCTCAGGTGCAAATTGCTGGCTCATGTCCAGCTTCTTTTCCACTGGCATCTTCAAGTTCTCAGAGGTGCTCACTACATTCTCCTCCCAGCCTATATCTGTGCTTGAGATAACCAAATCCTTACATAATTCTCTTTTTTTCCTTTTATTTTTTTTCTGCATAAAGATTCTGTATGTATGCCATTAGCTGTTTATTATCTTGAGCATTTCACAAAAATATTCTTACAAGTGGATTTAGGAATTTTCTGGCCAGTATATGCAAGTACATCTGGCCTTCACCTAGGAGCCTAAACTTTATTTCTCTATGCAAATATGATCTTGGTCAGAATTTTTACTTTTGTGACTGCAAGAATCTAAAGCTCACTGACAGCACACACAAGATTTTTTTAAAGAGGCTTTGATTGTCTCCAAGGCAAATCTGGAACAAAAATTCTAAATATTCTTTAAATACTTAGGAGGGAATTTGTTATGTCTCCTCCTACAAAGAGTAGAAGAATGTTCATGTCGTTTATTAACTCATCATCACCAGATTGATACGTCAAAGGCTGAAACAAATATGACTGCTGGAACAAGCATGATGAGATAGGACACGAATAGGCAAAAAGGAAAAAAGTTGCGTTCTTTTTGCTGGATGTCTCCAAGTTTTTATATCTCTGCATTTTCACTCCTTGTTGCATCAAGCAGATTGAGAACTGTGTGTGTAAGTTAGTCTTGGTAACCACCCTCATGAACGTTTTTCATTGTTCCTTGTGAAGTGTGAAAGAAAAGCATTCTCGTGCTGGTGTGTCCTGCAAAATGGTGACTGCCTCACCGTCTGCAGGGTTTGTGCTCCAGCAAAGCCAGGCTCCTACATTCATGGTACCAACGAATTATTCCCGTAGACAGTGACTTGACTCAAGGTCAAACTTCTAAGAGTTTAAACCATTTTTCTGTAAGTTCCCAAGGAGCTCAGAACTGCGTCAAGTAGTTCAAGCATTTGGGCATTTCATGTGCTTTCATCTATTAAATCTGCTACTCTAGAAGGAGTATTTATGTTGATGTCTTTTTGTGTGGCTGAAAGTTCTTCAGTAAAACTCCAGTTTTTACAAGAAGTTCTTTTTGAATTAGTTTTTTGAGCAGCAGTGATTAGGCCTATTTAGAAGGTTTGAGGACTGACTGTTGACATCAAGACTTCTACAGGAGCGTAGAGATAACATGTTGGAAACATGGATGATATTCTCACAAGGCATGCTCTTTTATTCTGTGCCTTCTGTCACCCTCCCTTGGCTGCTTCTCAATCAGCAAGTGGCACTGTACCCTGTGCCTCACCCGAGGAAGCACTGTTCCCTCAGTGTGGAGTACTGCCATTCACTAGTATGGACACAATGTTATGGGTCAGTGTTCTACCCTTATGGGAAAAACATTAAAGCATTGTAAGAACAGGCTTCTACTGCTTGTTCCAACAATAAAGATAAGTCAAATGTTAGACCGTTTTCTCCTGAACACATTACTTTTTCTGCACTGCTGGGAAAAAGTGGTCTATGTTGTTTAGTGTGTGAAATGGCAAACATTTTTTATGGGCAGAGAAACGTCAGGGTGTTTTTCTCAGGACTAAGCTGTGAGAGCTATCGCCTGGCTGAATACACAAAAGCATTACTCAAGCTGAAAAACCAGTAGAACTTTATTTTTTTTTTCTGTGCTGTGCAGAAATTGCTATTTTATGCTGACAGTAAAAATTATTGATACAATATTTTCTCTTAGAAAAATGACATTTTCCTGTATTTAAATACAGGAGAATCTCAGCATATCTTTTGAGCTTAATTACTGGTGTTAACAGGCTGTTCTGCTAAAGTGCTCTCATTACCAGTGTTGTGGAGTTGGCTGATAAAGTGTAAGTGACTACCAAAAATTTTACGTGCCTTTATTTCTTTATTAATTTTGTCTGGAATGTTTGACCCAGTGCAGAAGAACTGACTGTGCCATTAGGGATGCTCACATCTCTAGGGGAGTGATTTTTATTTGGGCAGGGAGGGAAAATGACTGGAAATCTTCTAAAGGAGAGCCATTACTGCTCTCTAATCCGTGGAAAACTACCCATGAAGCTTAATGACAATTAAATGCAAGGTGCAAAAACCAAATTATGTTAATGACTTAGAGGAATTTAAGGTCTAGTTTATCACAGGCACCTGTGAATGGTCTCTCAGCTCCTGTAGCATTGAACGCTGAGAACATTTGTTAAATGCCTTCTGTTTGAGAAATATTATTATAAGACATTTATACAAAAAGGCAGACACATGCAAGAGACACCAATAATTAAAATTCTGTCATTATTATTAGAATATCAAAGGGCTTAGTCTGTCAAGACTACAGTGAGCTGCTTCCAAGAAGAGTAATAGGCTTATCCAAGTCTTTATTGATCAGAAAAGAATAGAAAAATGTCTAGCACCCTAAAAAACCTCTAGCTTGTAAATTTTAAGGCATTACTGTTTCAAATGTTATACACTATGAATGTAAATACTAAATTAAAGAAAAAAATCTTAAGAAAATACCAGCTGGACAGCAACGGTACATTCTTCCAAAAATGCCCAGTTCCCGAAATTAATTCTTCAAATTTCTCTTAATGCATACTTCGGTAAATATAAATCCCCTTCCCATTTCTGTAAATGGCATTTAAAAAAGCATCTTTTGCTAATCAACAGAGGCTGTCCTATGAGTAAGCCACATTTTGTGGCTGAAACCATATTTTTCTTTAAAAGAGTTTGAACTCTCTCAGGTTTAATGGCCTTGACAACAGCAAAGACAAAATGTGTATTTTCTGTCTGTACCAGAGATTAAATGGTGAAGATTACTTCCTCCTTGTCTGGATTCTGATCCTGATACAGTTCCAAAATTAAGTCTCTGACAGCTTTGACATCTTACCTAGATCCTAGTCAAAAGCACAATTAGTGTTTTTGAACAGTTGAAAACTGTGGGTTAAGAAAGAAAGATGTGGACAGAATCTAAGCAGGCTTATTTTATATTTAAATGTCAAATCACCATAAGGATTAAGTCCCTCGTTGGTAGTTTCTCATTCATATGTTTGTGGAACAAATGCTGTTACAAGAATGCTTTCTAAAATGCATGGAGTATGTTTTTTTCAATGGTAAATCTTATGGGTCAAAGTATATTTTTACAAAAACCTACTGAAATTATCCAACATATATTACTAGCTTGCTACACTATTGTAGTATTGCATTGAAGACATAAGAGAAATTAAGTTTACCAAAACACACTGAGTATGAAAGATTCTCATTGTCCAAGAAGGGAGTGTGTGTTTTCTCTATAGCTACTATATTAATATAACACATTGAATTATTGATTGTAAGATTCAACATAGAATCCTCTATGTTGGAAAAGACCTCCCGGGTCATTGAATGCAACCTGTGACTGATCACCACCTTGTCAACTAGACCATAGCCTTAAGTGCCATGTCCAGTCAGTTTTTGGAACATCTTCAGGCACAAATAACTCCACCAACTCTCTGGGCAGCCTGTTTCTGAACCTCCTCTGGTGTAGTTTGAGGCTGGATATATGTCTTGCAGAATATAATGCTGTATTAAGTAATAGAATACATTTTTTATAATTTTCATTATCTTTTTGGTGACATTAATAATCAGTAACATTTTTTAAGGAAAATTATTCAGGCTGCTTTTATAACTTTGAGCTTTTATATTGATAACAAGATGTAAAAATGAATGCAAAATTATATGGTTAGTTTTCACCATATAAAGAGTTGGATTAATAGTCATATTCCTCAAGTTCTCCCTATATCTCTCCCTTAAGATCAAAGATGAAAAAGGTGCTCCATCTCATTAATAAATTGTGATTGTGACACTCTAATGGTAATGCAATGGCTGCGAGAAATCTCTTAAGACTCTGTCCAAAATGGTCCAGTAAAAACCCAAAGTTTCAGTAAAACGGAGTAACTTAAGTTTGTATTTTAAAGGATATTGTAGAAAAGCATAGGTATCAAATATATTGCATAATTCTGCTTTCTGTGTTCAATGAACAAAGCCTAACTGATTTAAATAGGACTTTCAGGCTTTGTGAAGATAGTGTGGGATAATTACCTGTATAACTTGAAATTAGCTAATTGGATGGAAATACAGAATTTTTTCTTCTAGATCTTTTAAATTTAACAAAGTGATTGAAGTGCTCAGAAACCAGGGATATCTAATGATACATTCAAATAAGACTTTGCTTCCTTCCTTCAGTTCTACAAAAATTAATATGAAGTTATGCTCTCTAGACAGAAGCATATAAAATCACATCAGCCAGAGGTCAAAGTTTTTCTGAAAGCTTTTAAAATAATACTACTTTTGTTAAATGTAATTGCAATACACTGACTGGTCATTACTCTTCACGTTCTATACCCTTTCATTTGCTGGGTTTTGGAACACTGCTCTGAATGGCATGATGGCATGTGAAAGTAATGTAAGAAATTTATTGAATTCCTGTATGGGTTAGTGAGCACCCATGGACTGCTGCCCTATGAAAGGCTCTTCTGACCTTACAGTGAGAGCTGAAGCATCATGTATCAGGTGAAATATTTGATGTTAATCTACTGCAACACAGCTAAAGGACAAGAGCATGCATTCTCATCAACACTAGTAATAAAGTCTGTCCATTTCAAAAAGGATCTAAGGTACATTACATTCAGAGATTGCTATTTGGAGTTCTTGAGTATAAGCTTGGGATGGAAGTCAGTTTGTTAGTTTTTTCCTAATGTCCCAAGTGATAAAATGTTCAATACAATGAAAGGAAAATTATCAAAGTTGTTCTTGCATTGAAAGCTTTGAAAACTACTCCAACTACAATGGATATTGTGATTCTTCAGCATGCTTCTAAAGCATGCTTTTGGTTTAAACATGTCTTGAGAAAGATTCGTAAAGGCTTTAGGATTTTAGAGTTCAAATTGCATTAAGCATTTTTGATGGGCAATTGAAGGAATTCTTGTACTGCAGGATGCAAAGAAATCACTACCAAAAGTAATGCAGTTCCACTAATAGGCTTTTCCCTAATTACCTACTCTTTTCCGTTTTTGTTTTTTTTTTTTTTTTGCAACCTTCTCCACAACACATCTGGCTACCAAAACCCCATTGTAGTCATATCTTGCCATGCAAAACAATCAAAATTCTTACAAAAATTTTAGTTCCACATTAAATTTCTATGATTTTGCAGAGAGTTAAGTCCTTCAGATTTTATCCAAAATGAAGTGTTCCCTAGAAAATTCCATTTTCCAGGAAAACCCCCAAACAAATAACAAAATTACAGGCTGATTGGACCATGTGTTATCAGAGTGGATTCTGGTTCTGTGTTACAATTGCAGGAAGTCAGGTATTTGCTAATGACGAAAGAGATGGTTTAGTGTAAAAATACCTATAATCATGCTAGTGTGAATTCTGCAATTTTGAAATTAAAAATTCCTTTCCCTTAGAAAATCAGTAACACCATTTATTGCAACAGCTTGTCCGAGAGCAGATAATTTTCAGATGTTTCTGACTTTTTTAATTACATTTGTTTCTCTCGATTCTACTGAACATAATTTTTCTTTTATTGTATATACATTTCTACTACATGGAAGGAAAAATAGAACTATCTACTGTTGTGATTCTCCACCTTTTTTTTTTTTTTTTAACCTCCTTTTTCCCTTAGTGTCTTCAGTGCCCTTCCATGGCTTTATCTGACTAGACATTGTAAACATACTTCAGGGATTTAGCATATCTACTAGGGCACTCTCTTCCAAACTATTACAGTTAGGAGGCAGAAACTGTTAGGTCTAAATGGAATTGAACTTCATTCTAATACGAGCACTCTTGTTACTACAAATACCTTGCCTCTGCACCATCACCCCCCATCCAAGACTTTAATTAAACTAATAGATTAGCATATACAGTAAATGGGCTGCTTGAATTGGAAAGCTTGTTTCACATAGTATAAATTTCAAAAGAAATGCTTTGAGACAACATTTAAGTTTCTGTGTTAACTTCGAAGACTTGAAGGGGTGGAAACACATACATACAACGCTCATTGAATGCAAAAGCCTAAAGGACCATAGAAGGAAAGCTGCAGCAACTACTTTCTTAATTGTATGCTGAATCATTTGGCACAGCATAAATATATATTTATATAAATATTTTACAATATATATTTATATAAATAAATTTATATAAATATGTAAAATTATATAAATATATTTATATAAATATAATATTTTTAAAATCAAACAGATGCTCACTAATTCCTGCAGTTGACACTTGTACTCCAAGAAAATCTCACCAAGCTGGCACAGATGAGTACACAGCAGCATGACCAAGGTCAGTGAGATAACTGAAAATTAATACATAGAACAGAAACAAGATGAATGCACTATAATCACACAAACTTAAATACAAAGTACGAACCAGCAATCAGAAGTGTTCCCACAAAAGCAGCTAAACAGAAATTTGGTTGTACACAGCCTTGGCCCGGTTGTTGCTGGTAAAAAACAATAAACCCCATTAACTTTAATTTGAATAATCTTTGCAGTTACCCCAGAATAAACCTAGGGATTAGCTTCTGAGCACAAACATATCAGTCCTAGATATAATGTTTACAAACAGTACTCTATCCCCTGCCTCTTCACCCGTGAAGCTAATACTGCACACTAAAGTGAAAGGCTGCAAACACGAACGCTTCAGACTTGCATACTTTTAATATAAAAGATGATGCATTTAGTTTCTCATCTTACTATGTAGCTTTTCTTGATGTTACTCTTCTCAGTTTCGCAAGACTCTTGTGCTTTTCATGACTGGATTTAAATCCTAGGATGACATTCCTGTGCCTCGATAAACGTGCCGTGTGTGAGAAGGACACGCAAGATCCGATAGCTGCTGATCCTCTCTGCAATCTCTCTTCCCACCACCAGACGGCAACGTTAGATCATCCAAAACCCCAACAAGGCACAGAAAAAGTAGAGGATATGTTCCAAATCCTACATCATGGTTGTGGCACAATCCTTCCTTTATTTAAGCACCAATTTCCCGCTCCCTTTTCCTTTGGTGGAAGACGGATGGTTTCAATGTAGTCTTCCCTTGCTGCCTAAGCATACCTCACATTGGCGTTCCAGAATCAAAAATACTTAAAATGTTATTGCTTACTTAGAAAGGTTTTCCCTGAAAAATAAGAAAATTCCTTCTGTCCAGTAATGTCACAAATCTTTGTTGAGATCTCAATTTTAAGTCACAGAAACAGGAAGATTTAACAAAATTTAATCTAATTTTTTATTGTGGTTGATTTCTTAGCAAATGAGGCTATAATAGACTATTAAATGCCATTCTTCTCTTCAGTGTAGGATTATCTAAGAAAAATTCAGATAAATATATGACAAAAATGATAATGCCTGACACAGAAGAGCAGATTGCCTGTGTGTAACCATTCTGAGTTAAATTTTACCATAACTGTCTAATCTAAATATTTCTTGATGAATTTTTATGCTATTACTTCTGAACCTTGGCAGAAATAGAAATGTAATTTTTCTGTTGAATCAGACTTTTGTGGGAGTTTTTTGTTGTGTTTTTTCCCCTCCCCACAACGAAATTATTTGAAAACTGAGGGAGAGACTTATCTGCATTCTTATTTATATCCAAAACTTATCATGCAGCTGAAATGTCTGACCTGTCTGATTGTTGTCAATGTATTTTCTACAGCTGTTTTTCAGGATTTTCCCCAAGGGAAACTGAGTTACATACCAGATGTGCTGATCTCAGAACTGGAAGGAATTATGGTTCCAGTATGTTCAGGAGGCCTAAAATTCATTTGTTTCATCACTCCAGCTTAAAATTTATTGTGTACCACAGGCCAACATAGACACAGGTATACCTAACAAAATCAGAGTGAAACCACCTCTTAATTATGAGCCAGCAGTGTGTCCAGGTGGCCAAGAAGGCCAGTGGCATTCTAGTTTATATCAGAAATAGTGTAGAGGGGAAGACCAAGGAAGGGATCATCCCCTCTGCACTCAGCCCTGGTGAGGCCATGCTTCAAATTCTGTATTTGGTTTAGGGCCCCTCATGACAAGAAAAACATAGAGGTGCTGGAGCACTTCCAGAGAAGAGCAATGTTGCTGGAGAATAAGTCCTGTGAGAAGCAGTTGAGGGAGCCCGTGTTGTTTACCCTGGAGAAAAGGAGACTCAGGGGAGACCTTATGACTCTCTACAACAACCTGAAATGATGGTTTAGTGAGTTGGTGGTTGGTCTCTTTTCATGAGTAACAAGCACTAGGATGAGACAAAATAGCCTTAAGCTGCACCATGAGAAGTTTAGGAATAAATATTAGGAAGATTTTCTGCACAGAAGGGGTAGTCACAGCACAGGCTGCCCAGGGAACTGGTTGAATAGCCACCCCTGGAGAGGTTTAAAAGCTAAGTGTTTAAAGAAGTGGCACCTTAAGACATGGTTTAGTGGTGGACTTGGTAGTGTTAGGTTAATGTTGGGAGCTGGTGATCTTAAGCAATCAAACTTAAATGATTTTCAAACCCAAATGATTCTGTGATTAACTTCATAAGTCTTGCTTGTTGTAGTTAGGCAATTACTGATTAGAGAAGTATAAGAGATGGTATTCCCTCCATCTTTCATAGCATTCTTGAATCCATAGAATCATAAATATGTTTGGGTTGGAAGAAACCTTTAAGATCATCTACTTTCAACCCTCTTGCCTTGGGCAGGGTACCTTCCATTAGACCAGGTTGCTCAGAGCTCTATCAGCCTGGCCTTGAACACTCCCAAGGACAGGGATTCTACAAATTACTCAGTAATTTCTTACTCATATCTAATCTAAACCTACTCTCTTTCAGCTTAAAGCCATTCCCCTCTGTTCTATCCTGAACTCCTGGCTAAGCAGTTTTAAGTCTTGAATGCCTTTGATTTCCAAATCAAATGACTGCAACTGTTTTAACCTCATGAAGTTCAACAAGGCCAAGTGCAAGGTCCTGCACCTGGGCTGGAGCAATCCCTAACATCAACAAAGACTAGGAGACAAATGGAGTGAGCGCAGCCCTGAGGAGAAGGACCTGGGGATACTGGTGGATGAAAAGCCAAACATGAGCCAATGCATATTTGCAGCTCAGAAAGCCAACCACATCCAACTGACCAGAGTGGCCAGGTTGATGGAGGTGATTTTCCCCCCTTTACTCTGGTCTCTTGAGATCCTACCTGGAATACTCCCTACAGCTCTGTAATCCCCAGTACAAGAAAGACATGGACCTTTTGGGGTGAGTCTGGAGGACAGAGAAAGGCTTTTTACCTGGGCCTGTAGAGAAAAGACAAAGGGCAATGGCTTTACATGGAAAGTGGGTAGATTTAGTTTGGACATAAGGGAGAATTTTTTTATGATGAAAGTGGTGAGACACTGGAGCAAGGTATCTGGAGAAGCTGTGGATTCCCTGTTGCTGGAAGTGTTCAAGGCCAGGCAGGATGGGGCTCTGATTTACCTGGTACAGTGGAGGGTATCCCTGTCCATGGTAGGATATTGGACTAGAGGATCTTTCAAGGTTACTTCCCACTCAAACCATTCTATGATTGGAAGTGCTCCTTTCTGTAACTGTTGAACTGTATATATATTAATATTTGCTACTACCTTTAATGGTCTGCAAAAGTATTGTTCTAAAATTCATTTAATATTGTAATAAATTATTTAGTGTTTGTAAAATAACAAGTTGGTTACTGGAAATTCAGTTTGCCAACACTTTTCCCAATACATTGATGGGTATAATCTAGACTTTTTAACTTAGGTCCTATTTAAAAATGAAGTAAGGTTTCTTCCCAACTTCTTATTGAAGCCTGGGAGAGTCACAAATCATAATGCTGCAGACAGATCTGTTTTAATTGTGGAGCAGTGAATTCTTGGATCTGTGGCGAACCAGGCATGAAGATGTTTTGACTCAAATGTTCTGACTGTTGTGACAGGAAAGTTGTGATTAGAAGTGAGGGTCCTATGGAAGAAGAGCAGTGCTTCTAAGCAGACTTCCTTTTCTGCTTTGACACTCCTGCTCAGTCCATGCCTCCCGCAACCTATTCAACTCCTGGAGGATGGCTCTAAAGGGCTGATTGTGCATGTATGAGCATAATGGAGTGAAAAATCTAGTTTACAAAAGAGGTATGCCCCACATAGCCCCTTGCTTACTCCCCCACCAGTAGTATTAGGGAGAGAATCATAACGGTAAAAGCTGGAAAACTTGTGTGTGAAGTTAAAACCAGCTTTACAGGGAAAGCAAGAGTTGCATATACAAGCAAAGTGAAATGATTAATTCATTCACCACTTCTTGTGGACGGGCAGGTTTTGGACTTGATGATCCTTGGGGGTTTCATCCAACTCAGAATAATCTGTGAACTCTGTTCAGCCACCTCCATGAGAGCAGAGCCTCATCACATGTAACAGTCACTTTGAAAGACAAACGCCATTACTCCAAAAATCCCCACTTCCTCCTTCTTCCTTCCCACTCCATATACCGGGCATGATATCATATGGTATGGAATATTCTTTTGGTGAGTTTGGCTGTGTCTCTCTTTCTGTGTATCCCAAATTTCTTTGCCAGTGTGAGCGTATGAAAAATAGAAAAGACCTTGGCTCTGTGTAAACTCTGCTCAGCAATAAAACCCCCATATCTAGTATCATCACTATGTTCAGCATGAATCCATAACACAGCCTCCTACCAGACACTGTGAAAAAAATTAACTCTACCCTACACAGAACCAGCACACTCCTTTTCCTCTCTTTTGCTTCCTTTGTCTCACTACACTGGCTCTGGACCATCCATGGGGCAGGACCAACATGGCATCTAAGAGTTGGTGATATTTTTTTTCTCTCTTTTCCACTTTTATTTATCTTTTCCTTTGCTTAGTCTGTGTGAAGCACAGCAATCATATTCTTTCCTGTACCAAAGTTTGTTGTGGGAGTGGGGAACTTGTAGAATTGTGTTGTAGCTCATTAGCCAGCACCTTTGAGAAGTGCTGTATTGTGGCTTGTGAGCCAGCACTTTGCGAAGATTGTTATAGGAGTTGAGATATTATTGAAGTGTACTGGAAAAATTAAGGGCTTGTTAGTCACTACCTGTGGAATTTTATTGTAAAATTTAAAGACTTGCTAGCTAACACTTTTGAGTCTAAATAGTGGGCTGGTTGCTGGACTTAAGGCAACTGTACAATAAAAACACAAGAGTTCCCTGACACACGGTCTGGCATCTTTGTTCAGCCTGATGAGAATTTACAGTGAATATCACACCCCATACCAATGCGTTGTGATGAGGTCTGAACTGAGAAATGTGAATACTGATAGGCCTGTTAATCTGGATATCCAAAATGAGAAAAGATCAGTCAGAAAAGACACCTTTTATAGTTATGGGGTCTTTAAGTTATCATGGACATCTGCAAAACTATGCAACATATGCAATAACGCCTCAAAAGTAATTTCTCCTTGCTCAGTTTGTATTAATTTAAAATATTGTAAATCTCCAAAGTATTGTGAATATACTACTCTTCGGAGTTGTCCTACTAAAGACATAAGTGCAGACATAATGACTGGGAAAATACTCCATTATTGGAATTATTTTTGATTTTATAGGCATTCGGTAGCACAAAACCAAATTGCAAGTATTATGACTTTTATTAAAACTGATTTTTTTAATAGTAGCTAAAAGCTTGATACATAACTATTATAATTACTACTACACTGGAAATTTATGTATATGTATAGGTAATATTAATCAGTGTAAAATAGTTCAAAATGCATCATGATATAAGCATTACTGTTAGTATTTCTTGTTGATTGTTTACAGCTTTAATATAATCCATGTTGGATTTTTGCCTTTATTTTACACAGCACATCTATGTTAGAAAGACAGGCAATATTATCTATTGGATAAATATTTCTGTTCTGCAACTGTGATACAAAATGTTCATGCTGATTTAAAACACTGTAGGAAGAGCTTCACCTATGATTTATACTTTATTTGGAGACTGCATATGAGGCAACATATTAGAGGCCTTGTGTCCTGTCAGATTATTTTCTCAGTATTTTCTATCTTGCCTGGTGAAAGATGTGCAGAATAATTTGATTATGAATAACTCTTCCTTCAATTTACTAAAGTTACAGAAGAGAGATCCTTTTCTAGAGAAACTAAAGAGCACTGACATGTAAATACACATTACAGAATTTTGACTGGGGTTTACTTGGCTTCATTCCATGCTAAAACTTTGTATGTATCCAAGGAGATTTCATGTAATTGTAGCCACAAAATCATATCAGCTTTGGGATCAGCTTTTGGGATTCTGTGAAAAGAATAATGTCATAAGTGCCTACATCTGCAAACCTCAGTCCTCTTATGTGGCCAAGTGCTGCATGACATCAGGAATAATTTTCAATTTCATAGCATAAAACAAATACAGTTTGACACTGGCAGCTACTCTTATGCTCATAATTCAAAGTTCTACACTGAAGTGAAAAATTACTTAAACCACTGAGTGATTATAGTAGAGCACTGTGGGTATGTCTTCTCTGTAAACAAGCATGTTACCAATAAAAAATGCCTTTGTTCTGGATTGTAGATATAAAATATGACAGGAACAGTGTTGCAGAAAGTGCCCTGGGAGTCCTGGTGGATGGCAAGCTGAATCTGAGTCAGCAGTGCCCTGGCAGCCAGGAGGGCCAACCCTGTCCTGCGGGGAATCAGGAAAAGCATCAACAGCCGGTTGAGGGAGAGGATTGTTCCACTCTGCTCTGCACTGGGGCAGCCTCACTTTGGATATTGTGGGCAGTTTTGGACACTGCAATATAGGAAAGATATTAAGCTCTTAGAGAGTGTCCAAAAGAGGGCAATGAAGATGGGGAAGGACCTTGAGGGGAAGCTGCATGAGGAGCGGCTGAGGGCACTTGGTCTACTCTGAAGAGGAGACTGAGGGGAAACCCCATAGCAGCTACAACTTCCTCGTGAGAGGAAGAGGAGGGGCAGGCACTGATGTCTTCTCCATGGTGCCCAGTGTCAAGTCCCAAGGGAATGAAGTTGTGCTAGGGGAGGTTTAGGTTGCATATTAGAGAAAGGTTCTTCCCCCAGAGGGTGGTTGGGCACTGGCACAGGCTCCTCGGAGAAGTGGTTACAGCACCAAGCCCGACAGAGTTCAAGAAGTGTTTGGATGATACTCTCAGGCACCTGGTGTGACTCTTTAGGGGCGGCCTTGTGCAGGGCCAGGAGTTGAATGTGATCCTTGCGGGTCCCTTCCAACTCAGCATATTCTTTGATTCTGTGATTCTCTGAAAGCAAGATACAGGAAATTTCACTCTTCTTAAAATGCAATCTTCAGGGTAAATGAGTAATGATAATCTTAGGAGACAGCATACAGTAATTCAGCCAGGATGTGACGGAAGAGGGGATTAACTTGAAATGCACTCTAAAATGCCCTTAGAAGAAGAAGAAAGTCCTTCAAATCAGGCACCAGAAGAGCCCTGTGTTTTTTTATATTTGGGAATATCAGCATTTTAACCAAAAATGTCACAGTGTTTTGTTTGATTGCATGTGCATGTGTGCATGTGCTTGTGACTGTGTGACAATTTATTGCTAAATCATAATTAAGACCAGAGCAATGCCAGCTATTTCAACCTGACTACTGTAATCATTGAAATAATTGATTTTCTCTTTAGAAATTTGTGTTGACATGTTAGAAAATACCAGTGTAAAATACAATTATAATTGGAAATGGAATGTTTGTTTTACATCTAGTTTTAAAATAAAACTGATGGTCAGGATATAGCTTAGTTGAAGGTCTTCTGTATTGCATTCATGGTCAACACAAAAATTCATTGCAACTCAACTGAAAATCTTCAAGCCATAGGAAAATTAAGCAAGTGCCCAAGCTCTATTCACAGCTCCTGCAGTATGTAAGAACCACTTCTGCTAACCATGACTTTATTTCTTTTTTTTTTTAATTGTTGAATCTAACCCATTGAAGGATTTTTGAGAATAATTTCAAATAAATGGACTTTGAATCTATAGCTCTAGCTATTTCTATATTTATATTTATAGTTCTAGCTCCTTAAGCTAGTTTGGCATCTGATAAAATGATTACATGTCCTTTTTTCCCCTCTGAGTAAACACTCTAAAGGGTAACTAAATGATATAAGATGCACCAGAGGGCTTACAAAGATTTTATTATTTTGCTGTAGAATCCCAATACCAGGAAGTAAAGACAGTTATTAAATCTTGTCAGCACTTATTAATAGGGTAAGTTTGCATTTCAACAAATATCTTTTGGCATTTCCAACAGTGTGTCATGAAAGGAGTTTAAATATCATGAAAATTTATAGCAAGATTGGAATTTTATGTAAGTCTCACCACTAAGAAGCTGGCCCAGGAGACATTACGGAAATATGCAGCATTGTAAATACAAGAGTAGTAGCTGCTTTACAGAAAAAACCAGAAAGAGTCATCATTAGGAGCCAAACAAAGGAACAAATAGGGAAAATACAAAACAGCACAAGAAAATGTTAATGTCATTTATTGAGAGAAATCTTTGTTAATGAAATACAAACAATAAATGAGTAAATGAGATTTTAGAATTCACTCAAGTAAGTATAGCACATCAGGATCTCTCTAAACACCATATAAGAAGGAACAGAAAAAGTTACATTTAAGTGCTATGAAATTTTCATATTCAAGTTTTCTATGCCAAAGTTGCCTTTACCTTAGACTGACTTTATTTTTTTTAATAAGTAAACCTCTACGCCTCCATGATGTGGTGCAAGTATAGAGAAAAAAACACAGATAAAATAAGGGCAAGTAGTTTAGAAGTAGGAGAATATACTTGTTCCATTAAAAATAAAAAACACATCAAAAAAAAAAAAAAAAAAAAAAGAAACGTATGGTCCTGGAAAGAAAACTGATCATGAATAATAAAGGCAGTAGCCAAATCATTCAACAGATAAATTCCAAACCTATCTTCTAAAAAATACTCAAAATCTATTATTCTCTTAAAAACCTCTTACATTATTCTTCTCTGGAAATCAAATTTAATTCTGCAATTAAAGGGCAATATTTCAAGAATCAATTGTTAATTTGCTTTCATCAAAAAATGATACAAAAAAGGAAACAAAAACATATTGAATATTTCTTTTTCGCTTCACACAGTAATATCCCTAGGTAAAAAGCAGCTTTCTCGTCTTTTGTGGAAGTGCCAGGAAACATGTATAAATTCCAGGTGAATGAGTATAATATTGAAGACAATTTGTAGGAAGAACAAGTCTTTGCCAGGCAAGAAATATATAATACAAGTGAAAAAGATAATTATTTTTAGATACATGAATAAATTTTATCTCCAGGTGTTACATGTAATGTTGTTATTTCAGGAAATCTTCTCTTTTGGAGAGTCTGAGTCTCCATGCTTGGATAAAACACCTCAAATCCTGTGTTCAGTTCCAGGCCCCTCACAACAAGAAAGACATTGAGATGCTGGAGTATGCCCAGAGAAGGGCAATGGAGCTGGCACAGGGTCTGAGTCAAAAGTCTTATGATGAGCAGCTGAGAGAACTGGGGTTGTTTAGCCTGGAAAAAAGAAGGCTCAGGGGAGACCTTACGGCTCTCGACAACAGCCTGAAAGGAAGGTTGCAATAAGTCAGGCATCAGTCTCTTCTCCTGAGTAACAAGTGAAAGGATGAGACAAAATGGCTTCAAGTTGCACCAGGGGAGGTTTAGATTAGATGTTAGGAAAAATTCCTTTGCAGGAAGGGTGGTCAAGGCACAGACTGTCCAGGGAAGTGGTTGAGTCGCTATCCCTGGACATATTTAAAAGCCATGTAGGTGTGGTGCTTAGGTGTGTTGCTCAGAACTGCCCACAATATTCAAGGTGAGGCCCACCCAGTGCAGAGCAGAGCGGGACAATCCCCCGCCTTGTCTGGCTGACGATGCTTTGCCTGATGCCCCCCAGGACAGGGTTGGCCCTCCTGGCTGCCAGGGCACTGCTGACTCACATTCAACTCGCCATCGACCAGGACCCCCAGGGCCATTTCCATGGGGCTGTTTTCCAGCATCTCATTCCCCAGACTGTATGAACATCTAGGGTTGCCCCATCCCAGGTGCAGAATCTCATAGATGTCATTCATTGTATAGTACCATATTCTTTTTCAAAAGCATTCATCTTTCACAAGGAGAGGAAAAAAGTGTAAATTTTATTGAAAGGTCACAATATACCATATAATGCCATTGTACTTTCAAATACAGGTAATGTATTAATATTATCAGTTCGTATTGGACATGAATATTTGAGAAATTTGCTGCATAGTCTTTACGCTCATGAGCTTCTCTGATAACCCCAAATGCTCTGTTCTCTGATTCAAAGTACTTTTTTTCCAGTGATTTTCAGTAGAAGTTATGTCAAAAAGATGTCACATATTTGAGAATGTTATACTCCAGAAAATTCATTTACTTGTCTGTGATGCCAAAATCTATAGTTTAATTCAACTACTTATAATAAAATAAAATAAAAAAAGGGGCGGAAAAGGGAGTGAAATAATGAAAAATAAAAACAAAAATGAGAACAAAAACGTATATGTCTAACCTTGTAATAAACTGCTAGAGCCAATGTGCAGCTGTAAAATTTATTAATGAGCAAAACAGCGCTGGGCGGCCGGGGGTCTCCTGCCCCACACCTGGTCCGCAACTAACAATGCCCCGTCAGGGATCTTTATACAGTTCTCTTTCCGGGTTTCGCAACTGGCTGTGATCTCTCTGCACCTGCGTCTACCTGTTGCTAGGTGGTCGTCTTCTGCCTTCTGGGGGTCGCGGGGCTGAAGGCTCATCCTCTTCTTCAGATAACGGCTCTTCTGCTCATGCGCGTCTCGCAAGATTAGCTTTATTGCACAAGGCTTGAGATAAATTGCTTACAGGTTATATGCTTGGTTACACAAAAACTATTATACTTAAAACACCAAAGGATTTTACAAGAATGGAAAACTTTATCTATGTCAAGCTTTCCTTTCTCCCCGTCTTGCTACCCGGATGCCTGCAGTTTCTTATTCTATGCTAATGTTTGTCTTTTACAGTTCGATCTCAGCAAAATTTTCACTAACAGCTTGTTACAACCTCTACCTTGTGGTGCAAAGTCACTAGATTTCCTCCCCTCTCTCAAAACCACACACCTTTCCACTTACTAGCATATTAAATTTCTGAAGGAATAAATACTGATACTGAAAGATTATTTTCCTCTCATTTATTTCTAGGGTTCTACCAGAAAATATCTCAGCCTTTTGGAAACAGAAAATTCTTCAACTATTGAGAATGAAAATGCATTGTGCAAAGGAAGTTATGCAGTGAATAATTATTAATAACTGTTTTGGATATTTTCAGTATACCAAAAAAGCAGGAATCAATTCCTGCTTTCTACTTCCAGCTTCTTAAATTACTATATAGACTTTCTGCCTCCCAAGCAGCTGGAGACAAGGTTTGGATAATTTAGACTTTATGATGGAGCCAGGAGCAACTCAAAAGACAAACATCTCTCTCTCCCAGGACTGTCTCATAAAAAGATAATACGCATGGAAACCCAAGAACTACTAGTTATCTCTTCTTAAACAGCTCTAGACACAGCACCGGTTTGGTCTCTGTATGTCTGAAGGATGAAGAGTGCCAATAAAACAAGCACTTCCTGAAAACAAATTACTTTTTTTGAATGAGATTGTCTCTGTTGGTCTCTAGATACAGTTTCCCATCCCTAGTGATCTTTACTTCTGTCTTCATTACTTCTGATGCAACAAATTGACCTGAATAAAGAAAATACATGGCATTGTTTGCCATCAGGAGGCAGACCGCATGGATCAAATACTGTCTCATTCTTAAGAAACATATGAACATCAAACTTGAAAATAACAAGAAATACATCTTGCCCTTGTGGACTCCATATTAAGGGCATCTGGAGAAAATTAAATTTCTGGTCATCTTAAGTTTTTGCAACATACTACAGGAACAAAAGTGGTAAATATAGTACAGTTCTACTGATT
The DNA here is from genome assembly GCA_035221455.1 of Xenops minutus. NCBI lineage: Eukaryota > Metazoa > Chordata > Aves > Passeriformes > Furnariidae > Xenops > Xenops minutus. The sequence continues at coordinate 66,428,251 of JAWWEE010000105.1, read as the reverse complement.
CCTTTCAGGACATAATGCTGCATCCTCATAATCACTCAGTACTTAGTAATGAAATCATTAATATAACATTCACCTAACACTTTCTACAATGTTTTGGAGTGTTTCTTTAAAAAAAAAAATCAGGTGGACATTTTTAAAGCATTTGACAGGTCACACCATACCTCAAGAATTCACTCTCTTGCAGTCTTACTAAGGTATTTACAGGATACAAACTATCTGCATAAATGGTTTTAGATTATGGACACTAATTTTTGAGTGTGTTTCATTAAGATGTATAACAGCTTTATCAAATAGAGCTGATCATGGTTATCTGTGTTAGAGTGAGAAAATTACTGAAAAGACATATAACCTCTCTAAGTAATAAAGCATGGTTCTGAGTTTCCAGTTTCCCTGTCTCAGAGATTAGCTTTCAATATATTCAAAGAAAAAAAGTCTTGATGGATTTGGGGTTTGTCTGTTTGTCTGTTTTAAACTCAGTTGCAACTGAGTGATATCCCTTCTCAGTGAAAACAGAATCATACAGAATCACCAAGTCACCGAATCACAGAATGGGTAAGGTTGGAAGGGACCACAGTGGGTCGTCTGATCCCATGTCCATGCTTGAGCAGGGTCCCCTAGACAATAGTACTCAGAGTTGTGCCCAAATGGCTTTTGACTAGTTCCAGTGAAGGAGATTCCACAGCCTCTCTTGGCAATGTGTTCCACTGCACAGTCACCCACACAGTAAAGAAGTAATTTCAGATGTTCTGGTGGGACTTCCTGTGCCTCAGTTTCTGCCCATTGCCTCTTGTCTTATTGTTTGGTACCACTGAGAAGAGACTGGCTGCATCAGAGAAGGCAATTGGTTTGGTTAAGCAGGATTTCCATTTGGTAAATCTGTATTTGGTAAATCTGTATTCTCTTCTTGTCCACATGCTCAAAGAAGGCCTTTGAATCAGGCTGGAATGAGCTTTCCATCATCTTTCTGGGGATGGCGCTGATACTGACTGGCCTCTCGCTTCCTGGGTCCTCCATCTTAGTTTTTCTGAAAACCTGGGGTGTCTTTGCTTTCTTCCAGTTCTCAGGCACCTCTCCTGGCTGCTGTGACCTTTCAAAGATGATTGAGAGCAACCAAGCAAAGATATCCTCCAATTCCCTGAGTTTGTGAGTGCATCCCCTCAGGCTCCATGGGCTTGTGAATGCCAAGTTTGACTAAATGATCTCTAGCCCAGAGACCATTTCCTTTCAGACCTTTTCCCTGGTCTCCGTGGTCAGGAATACCTGAGGGCTGACCTTGGCAGTGAAGACTAATGCAAAGAAGACATTTGGTATCTCAGCCTTCTCAACAATCTCTGTTGAAAGGGTCCATGTTTCATAGAATAGAAGGCCCAGACATCACATATTGAATTCTCTTGGTAATTCAGAAAAATGTGCAAGAGAATCTTCATTTAGGCCTGAACAGAAAATACTGTAAATATGTTAAATATCTGACAATCTAAATATGCTAGATGATTCTCCATGATGTAACTTAGTCTGTAATATTATCTTTAACATTTCAGACTATAGGGTTAACATTATAGTTATATTGCACTACATAGTAGGCAGGTTCTTCCAAACTTCTCCTATTTTCTTTTGTAAAATAATAACCCTACCACCATGGTGAAATAATTTGTTACTCAATATCTAACAATCTGCTTTGCCATATTTCCAGCATGCATCTGTAGACATAATCAGTTAAGTTGACATTCCTATCTAAACTAAAATGAACTCCCAAGTTTTTTGATGCTCACCCATTAGTAAGAACTGGTTTTAAGTACAATGTCCTTGGAAGTGCATGCTTTCCCACTGAGCCAAGATACCGCGCTGCCTAATTTCCATGCTAAGTGAATTCCTTGGATATTATCTTATATAGGATTGTAAGGTTATATCATGTCATACAGCAAGTGAGCGTTACCAAATATAACATGCCCTGAGAGATTACATTCTAAGGACACTTCAGGCACCTCACAGCACAGCCCAAGTAAATATGACTACACCAGTCTGAAATGCTTCCTTCTTAACCCCTTCAATCCATATAAGGCAATGAATGCACTATTCATTCCAATACCCGAAAGAAAAGAAAGTGAAGATGAATGTGTAAAATGTAAATATTACTGTTATTATTCTATATTCAAAAATATCCTTATATTCTCAAACAGTGTTATGGAGAATGCTATGTTACACTTCTGTTAAAATATTTTCTCTCCTCAAGATCTGAAGATTTTGCATAATCAGCTTTCACACTTCTGTGAAAGCCATTTCCTCATTTCCTCTTCATTGCTCTCCACTGAGCTTTTTAAAATCCATAGATACAAAAGTCTAGTCTTCTCTTTTTCCTCATGTGGTGAAACATGGGGAATCAGAGCACTCTGCAGTTTGTTTTTAACCATTGAGAGATGAAGGGAAAGAAATGAGATCCACTGCCATTTCCTTATTAAGTAGTGAGAACCTCTAACCAAATCACAGAATCATAGAAATATATAACCATAGAATAGCCTGGGTTGGAAGGGACTTTAGATCACCTAGCTACAATTCCCCTGTCATGAGCAGGGATACTGTCCACTAGACCTGGCTACTCTATGCCCCGTCCCATCTGACCTTGAATACTGCCAGGGAGGGGGCAACCACAGCTTGTCTGGCCAACCTGTTCTAGTGCCTCACCATCCTCACAGCAAAGAATTCCTTCCTAAAATCTAATCTAAAGCTACCCTTTTTGAGTTTAAAGCCATTCTCTCTTGTCTCATCACTACATAATCTTGTCAAAAGTGCGTCTTCAGGTTTCCTGTAGGCCCCATTTAGGTACTGAAAGGTGCTAAAAGATGTCTCTTGAGCCTTCTCTTCTCCAGGCTTAGCATCCACAACTATGTCAGCCTGTCTTCTTAGGAGAGATGCTCCTGCCCTTGAATCATCTTCCTGGTCCTCCTCTGGACAGATGCCAACAGGTCCAGGTGCTTCCTATATTGGGGGTCCCAGAACTGGACACAGCACTCCAGGGGTGGTCTCACAAGAGTGCAATAGGCAGGCAAAATCACTTCCCTTGATCTTCTGGCCATGCTGTTTTTGATGCAGCCCAGGATACAAGTGGCTTTCTGGGCTGTGAATGCACATTGCTAGCTGATGTCCTGCTTCTCACCCACCCGCACCCTGAAGTCCTTCTCCTCAGGGCTGCTCTTGATGCATTCTCATCCCAGCCTGTATCTGTGTTTGGGATTGCTCCAGGCCTGGTGCAGGACCTTGACTTGGCCTTGAAACCCTGTCAATCGAACATCAAAGTCAATGGACTGGTTGAAAAGTTTGGGTTGTTAAGAACAATATGCCGAGACAGAAGGTACATCTTAAATGCTTGCCCAGTTTATTGAAGATTTATGTCAACAAGGAATGTTAGAAAGACCTATTTTTGTCTACTATGTAGATGATTGTTACTTTACAGGGGACAAAAAATGAATGGGAGAATCAAAGAACCAAAATTTTAGATCATAGGTTCTGGTGCACTCCTGTTGGTAAATTATTCCAAACACTTTATATACATTGGGACAAGAGAAAGAAAGTGAATTAGTGTTTATTTCTAATGCAAATCAGCCTTGTCACAGGCCTCACAAACCCTAGGTATGGTCTATAATTTTGTTACAACTCAGCTCTGTGAAAGAAACTGATCTATGTTCTGCTGTTGCAAACCTTTCCAGACATCTGTCTAAAAAACATTTCACAAAGAACACACATGGACATTTTTTGTGTTTTCTATGCTGCTCTCTGAGTTCACATAATACACTTCACCTCTTTTGTTTTGCACACTAACATGAATAAAGTATTGCTTGTAATAGAGGTCATTATTTACAATGTTTTGCTTATAAAACTCAATTTACAAACATAGCACTGTATGATACTCTTTTCCTTTTTAAATAACTTGTTACATGTGTCAGCAAAATAAGTAACATGGAATTTTAAGCCAAAAAAATTTTTACATTTATGAGAACAGAAGCAGAGTACTACATTTTCACCACATAGATGAATATTTTCAGAGTATATAATTTTATTTTTAATCTAGGAATACTCTACACTTATAACATTTGATATCTACAATCCAGAGTCTCTTCTTATCCTGTTTTTCTCTACTGCCTTAGTTATCAAAACCTGTTAAAAATTAAAATGCCCTACAAACTTTGAAACAATTCAGCTGGACAAATAGCTGTGTTTCATTGTTCATTCATTACTTACTGGTAACTCAGTTTTCCTTTAAGAATGAGAAGATGTCATCATAACACTTTCCACCTGAGAGCTGTGGTAGTGGTAAAATAGAAAAATCCACAACCCTTTTACCCAGTGGGGCTTACACAACCTGCCTCAGAGGAAAGTGGGTTTTGGCACAAAGTTGGGAAGGGTGGCTGATACCTCAGGGGACTGTGCAGCCCTTCAAGAGTGCCTTGACATTTTGGAGACATGGTCAGAGAAGAACTATGAATTCAACAAGGACAAATGCAGGGTCCTGTACTTGGAGAGAATAGTCCCAAGCACCAGTATGGGCTGCAACGTAGCTCTGCAGAGAAGGCCCTGGGGGTCCTGGTGGACAACAAGCTGTCCAGGAGCCAGCAGTGTGTCCTTGTGGCCAAGAAGGCCAGTGGGATCCTAGGGTGCATTAGAAAAATCACTGCCAGCAGGTGGAAGGGAGGTGAGCATCTCTCTTATGGTGAAAGGCTGAGAGAGTTGCGCCCGTTCAGCCTTGAGAAGAGACAACTGAGTGGGAACCTCATCAATGTCTTATAATGTCTGAAGGAAGGGTGCAGAGAGGATGGAGCCAGGCTATTCTCATTGGTGCCAATGAGACTTGGCAAAAAGCTAACTTAACCACCCTATCTCTTGATTTTTAGCCTTCACCATGAAGAAGGTTGAAACTGAACCTATTTAAAGGACTAGAGCCATGCCTAATGAGTGTCTTCAAAAGAAAACTGAAACTATTAAGGGAACAAAGAGAATAAGCACAAGTAACTCAAACACTCAAAGTGTAGAACAGAAAGTAACAGACGATTTTCAAGATAACAAGTAAATATATAACAAAATCCACACACCAAAAGTGGAAGTTTGGTATGAAACAGAACAAGGTGAATTTTCCACCCATTCCTATGAGAGTAACTTATGACTGGAATACTTTACCAAGAATTGAAATTAATTTATTATTACAGTGATTCTGATTTTCTTTTTAATTGGAGCATAACTTTTAGCAAAACAGCCAAGCTGGAATGCAAGAAAAATCCATTGTCTTTGTTGTACAGGAAATTAGACCAGACATTTGCAGCAACATTTCTCTAGTCCATTATGCTATTCTGTAATGCACCTTTGTGTCAAGCACTCTTGGGGCTTATTTACATAGCATAACAAAAGAATAAATGACAGCTTTTGAGAGACTTTTCAGAAACGTTATCTCTTGGAATGCAGTACAATATGTGTTACTTTCCATTTGTTTAATTTGATTTGTTGCTAGCAGAAACATAGGGCAAATGAGCAGGGGAATTACAATCATATAGCTAGCATCAAAAACATGGTAATAATATCAGGGTTGTAGGTTCAATCCCTGTACAGGCCATTCACATAGAATTTGGACTCAATGACATTATGGGTCCCTTCCAACTCCGAATACTCTGTAAAAAGGAAAAACACAGGAATTTAACAGAGGACAATTAGGAATAAAATACTAACTCATACAATGTTAAACTTTATTTACTTTTAGAATTCCTACTCCACTTTCTAGCTCACTCTTTGTCCCTGTGCTCTTTGGGTTTCCTAAAGCTCTGTTAAAGCTTACACAACTGCTTTTTGATCCTTCATCACAACAATTTCTTTTTGTACAGGAATACTTTAACATTCCCTGTGGTCTCAGGGGTTTCCTTGAAAAATTCCTTAATTTTTCAACTTTGACTTGGGGGAAAAAAGGAAATAAAAAAGTCTGATCACTCTAGTGACAAGACTAGTCTTTCTACTAATCATTAATTTTTTCTTCTACTAAAACAGAAATAGGGTTTTAACTATTGTAACTTTATTTTTGTAACATCCACAATACCTGTAGCCCTGTATAATTACCTTCACCTTCTACTCATTGGACAAAAATTATCTTTTTAGATAGAAGCAAAACAAACAAAGGAGACTAAGGGAGAAGCCTAGCACTTTGGTAAATACCTTGACAAGACTCTTTATGACTAACAAACTAAATGCTAGTTATTCCTAACTTTGCCACACACTTGACTAACACAGGACACATGGTCTTGTGGCTCACAGCTGTGGAGGAAGTCAAGCCTGCAAATACCAAAAGGATCTCTCACGAATCTGCTGAGAAAACTTACGAAAGTTAGAGGTCTCCTATGGACCTCTTTCATTACCCGCCTTCCAAACGACCTCTTCCACGGTGCTGGGAGCACAGTGCCCTCTCCTGGTCTATCTCTGTCCCTGAAGAGTTCACAGGGTCACAGAATGGTTGAGGTTGGAAAAGACTGGTAGAGACGACCCAGAGTTAAGAAACTCTGCTCTATTGTCCCTTTTTCCATTAGCCATCAGCTGCCCATACCATACATCTTTTTCTTTCTCCAGAGAATAGCTTTAACTCATCATAGCACAAGGGGTTTGAACACATAACTGAAGCGCCAAAATACCTGAGACACTGGTGTGCAACTGCAAGTGTTTATGTGAAATTCTGTCAGAGTAGCTGCCATCTAACCTGTGGCAGAAGGCTTACAAGATGGTTTAGAGTGTTTCCACTGAAATAATGTGGACAAGTAAGCAGTGTAAGTGCTGAACAGTTAGTATCAGTACTCTTCCACTAATAATGCCATTAATGGCTTATTTTACTGGCGTTCCTCTCTCAGGAGAGTTTTGGCAATGCATAAAGGTTTTTATGTATAATTTTTAAGTGCTGGCCATTAATCATGAGATCATACAGATAATTAATTACACATTATTCAACTGAGCAGCCCATATAATTACTTATATTTTCTTTTCTATTTCCTTGGACACTTACACTTAGATTTCTGTTTTAGAAGAGGACTTGACAATTCCTAAGAATTTTCATAAGATATTTTAAGCAATATTTTCAGAAACTTGTAAATTACAAAAATTCTCTAAAGTATTAGGAATTTCAGACTTGTCTAGAAAGCTAAGGGTTTGGTTTTTGTTTTTTTTTTTCTTTGTTTGGTTGTTTTTTTTTAATGACTAAGAGATAGGAGGATAAAAGAAGGAATACCAACAGCACAAACTCATACAAAAAGGAACAAGTGCTCACACAGAGCAGGAACAAGAGAGAAACATACCAACCATAAAACATACAACTACGCTGTTTTATACTGTGCTGCCTACCATGCAGTCTCAACTCCAAACATAGATTCCTGTGTAAAATAATATCGGCCTCCTTCAGAATAGCATATCTGCCTACTCAGATAAACTTAAGTTCTAAGAGAATAAATTCTAGAGAGGTGTTCAAAGGAACAGGCCTATTCTGTTTAAGAAACCAAATAACCAAGTGGAAAGAACTCGCAATTCTAATTCCCAAATAAGAATGAATTTTCTTCAGAATTTCTAGTGTAACAATTTGTTTTACCAAACCTGTTCAAAGTAGTATATTACAGAGAAGAAATCTGATGTGAAGCCAGTTTCTTAAAGCACATAAAGAGTTTCATATTTTGTTATAACTTTTTACATCCTCATCCAAGGCAAGGTTGGATGGGGCCCTGGGCAACCTGTTTTGGTGGGTGGCACCCCTGTCCATAGCAAGGAGGTTGAAACTCGGTGCAAAAACTTAAGGTACCTTCAAGCCCAAGCCATTATACAATTCTATGATTTTAGGATTTTTTTCCTTTTTGATGTGAATTGCCTAACATAAATTTATTCTGTTGCTGCATTGAAATTTGTTATATACTCTAGCCTAGGGGGCAAATTAGCCAGATTTTCACCTCAGTTTTTAAGTAGCAATCAACAAATACCTGAAAAACATGAGATACATTCTTTAATGTCACACTAATTTAGTGGGTCAATGTGTGTATAAAATATCCTATTTTTTTTTCTTCTAGGAAATAGGATTTTTTACTGTACAACAAGAATTGAAAAAAATAACTTTGGATTTCTCCTCTGTATTTTGCATCCAAATGAAAGGTATTCTATGCCGGTGCAAATTTTCAGTAAAGGTGATAATAATCAAGTGACAGAAAGATATCTCTTCAGCTTAAAGGGTATGAATATCTTGTCAGAGCTTCCCTTTCTTGCCATGAGCTGCTGCTCTGTGCACCCACAGCTTTTTTCTCTGCAGTGTTACCACACATGCCCATTGGGAAAGCTAAATTCACAGAGAGTGCTACCACTGCAATTTGATGAAGCAGAGTGAATAAGGTTTGCACATCAAATTCCCTATGGCCTTAATTTATTATATTCTTGCTGATCTGTGGATGACTAGGTAAATAATATTTTAAATATCAAAGCCATTGAAACCCATATTTTACACAAGCAAACAGTGCCTTTGTATACTTCCCTTGTCAGCTGTTGAACACAACAACTATTCAGAGTTGTTCAGCCCTTGCAAACAGATACCATCATCACCGTAAGACTAGAGGAACCTCTGTGCTGCGTTCGGAGTGTGGCCTCCAGGCACCAACAGGCAAATATCCGTCCCTCCAAATTAAACTCCCAGACAAACAGGAAGGTCAGGAATTGGCTTGCAAAAAATTGAAAATAGAATGAACTAAACAAAACAACAACAAAAACAAACAAACAAAAACAACAAAATATCCCCACCCAACCAAACAAAAAAACCAAACCAACAAACCAAACCACAAACAAAAACCCCAAACCAAAAACACCCCAAACAAACCAACCAACTAACCAACCAACCAAAACCAACAAAAAAACCTCAACCCATACCATTCAAAGTGAAATCAAGTAAGAGTTGAATATTCTGGCCCCCAAAATGCTCTGCATGTTTCCAGGAAAGAGGATTGGATGTACAGGTTTGCTGACCAGCATCGATATAATGGTCCTTAAAAATGCTTCACATATTGCAAAAATATGCATGTCAAATTCATTAAAAGACCAATATTTCAATACACATAGAGGAGTGAAAAAAAGGATTAAAAAAATAGCACCACAGCATTTGATAGGAAATAGACTAACACTAAAAATCCTTCTTCATTGTCAAAAATTCATTCCAAAGAATAATTTTGTTGGCAGATCATGAATCCATAAAATGTGTCACAGGCTTTAGCACTAATGAAAGAGCAGGCCTAAAGGAGTTTGCCAGCTAGTTCTCTTTCTGAAGTGGGTTTTTCATGTTTAATATGACAGAAGATGATGATTTAAGTGATTTTGGCTGAGTTTGTACTAATTGGTCTTTTCATCTGCCATTAGTTTATTTGTCTTCTCTTTCACTAAGATTTAATTGCATCAACATTGAAATGTACCAATTTTCCTTTAGAAAAATGCCCATTAAACTTTCCATTAAAAAAAGAAATCCTCAGATCTTGCACTGCAAGGAATTAGTCACATATTACTGTAAATATTTCTCTTACATAGTATGTTTTTCTTCTAAGAATAAAGAGTTTTAAACCGTACACACTCACTCATTTCTATCTGAAAACTCAAGTATGCAAGGAAGACTGCACAAAAAAACTTAGTGAACGGAAAAAAGTTGTCAGCAATAGCAGTCACACAGCTTTCACACAGAGAGCATGTGTTTTATACAGCCAGTTGTGTGAAGATATTAAAACCCTCCAGCTGTGACACACATTTTCAAGTAACTTCCTCTCAGGACTGATTTAACCTCTGTCTCTTCATGCCAAATACAAAAATGCAGAATTAGATGTTGTTTTAAACTTTATTTTGTTTTAGTTTTTGACAAATCAATCATTAAAAAATGACAATTTTTTTCTTACCTTCTGATTGAGATTTTTTTCCCCTTATTCTGCTGACCAAGGGTTCTGAAAGATGAACTCTGGCTGATTTTGTTTCAACAACTGCAGATGTGAACTTGTTGGATTGAACTCAGACAATGCAGCCAAAAGCACATGCTCCCATTCTGATTCTGATGCAGAAGTAGCAAGTTCTGACAGACAAAGCGGATGAGAAAATATATTCATGACTTTGTATGGTGACCTTATTTCAGACTTTATAATGAAGTTTTGACACTTTTAATCACTTTAACTCACAAATCATAGAATAATTGGACTCTAGTCCATCTTCTGCACTATTAGACTTGTTTACCAAGTTTCCCTGGGTTTCAGTTGCCAATAAATCATGCTTTTGCAGCCACAAAGGTGGCAATGGAATTATTCAGTTGCTCCAAGAGTAGGAGCATAAGGAACAGAAAGGATGTTTGGTCTGCAGTATGTAGAATTTTTTCTAGAAAGCAAAAAAAAAAATCTTGAGCACTTGTATATATCCTTCTAGTATGAACCTTTATATACAATCCTTCACTTCTAAGTATAGCACTAAGACTGGAGCTAAACCATCTCCACTAGTGCTAAAGACCAAAAGCAAAATGAAAATATATATAACTTTAAAATAAGGTTATACTGACAGAAAGGTGAAAGAACCAAAAGAAAACACAAAAGAAAGAAAAAAACCCTCTCCCTTGAACTAAATAACATGAAGATGACACAAAACTTGGAATTAATTTGTAAGTTAGAAGAAAAACTATTAGTTTTGTGGTGGTTCTAATGTTTTAAAAGGTAAAGAAATACCTGAAGATTTCTAGCCAACACTCAACTATTTTGAAAAAGAAATTAATTCAGCAATTTCACTGAAAAACAATCAAGTCGGTAGTTGGACCTTGCATGCTAAGAAAACAAGAAAAAATGTGTTGATATTGCCTTCACATCTAGGTCTGTTTAGAAACTATTTAGGAATGAGGACTGCCAGGAGTCCGTGATTCTGAATTTGCCAAAGAAGAAACAGAAAAAAACCCAAAACCCAACTCTAAATCTAGCCTGTCACATTTATTTAAATTCAATGGAGTAATGTAAACAATGGCGCAAACTACCTCTCTAGTATTGTCAGGGCTAAGTAAATGAAATAGATCCTAATATTCAATCTTGTCAACAACATGACATAACAGAGAAATTCAGAAGTCTTTAAAGTAAATGGAAATGGTCTATATATTTAGAAACCTGTACAGACTCTCGTAGGTCTCTTTATAATAATTAGTAGGTAATACTACTTTTAGAAGTACAATCTTTTACTATGATGTGCCAGAAAAAGGACCACACCATTCAAGGCACTGGTATTACTGGAAATATTGCCAGTAATAACCTGGCAATTTTTAAAAACAATAAGGCATTCTGCTGAATATGACTGCAGTAATAATAATAATAATAATAATAAAAATAATAATAACCAACACAAAACAAATGAAAACTCCCCAGACAACCTCAACAAGTCCCACATATTCTAATGTCAACAAACATGTATACAGTGCCAACTGAACACATGCATATTTCATGTGTTGCAGGGAAGATTGTCGTCTGACATGTGGAAAATTTCCTTCCTGACTTTCACATAGCAGCTAATTCACCAGTAACATGTTCTATGTTTGGTCACAAATTTAAGCCCCAAAGTGGATACTGAATCACTTTGTCCTAGAATGAGGCCATGTTCTCACTCAAAAAAGTAACCTATAAACCAAAAGACAACATGAAAACCTACGCCCTTGCAGAGAAGAAGCAGAGGTCAGGTGTCATGTGCCCAGTTGTCTAAGAACATGATGCTATATGCTAAATTACATTTTCAGGCTGAGTGAACACCAGTTCCTTCCTCAGGCACGTTGAAAGGAGCCTCTCCTCTGCTGATTCTTTGTTTTTATTGCAACTGAGTTCCTTGGAGAAGTTTTCTCCTTTCTATGTTTTTAACCATCTAGGAACACTAAATTCTCGGAAGCCAAGAATTTCAGGTTTCTGACTTCAACCTCTTTGTAGAATTCTGTTAAAATAACACAAAAAGTCCAAAGATGGCTACAATTAATCTAGTCACAGAAGTCTCATTTCCTTGGAAAAAATCAAAATGAAACCACTGTTTAAGTGTCCCTGGATCCAGACTTTTTGCCTAGGTAATGAAACACAGTTAATATGAAGAAGGATATAACATGTTTTGGAATGTTTTGAATTAGTGTCTCTATAATCATGGCTAGGCTTAGCGAATGAAGATTTACAAGGGCTCTACCCACGCTTGCTACAAGCACGCTGGTGGCTAAAAAGGCCAATGTGAGATAGTATTACATGTATAATGAGGCGTAGAAGACCACTGGAAACTTTGGATGTTCCTCATGTTTGTCTTTTATGTTCTTTTCCAATATACACCCTTCAGTTTTGAGGCTTATTTAATTTCACTCCACAATAGCAACTGCATCTTTCAGAGAGTAAAATTTGCTGTTCAGTTTCAGATGGTGAGAAAAACTTGGGAAGGGAAAAAATGTTTTTTCTCTGTGAGAAGGATTAACTTTGATAAAAAAGTAATAACAAAAAAAGTATCAGAAAGATTTAGGTGTGTGCTGCTTTGTGTGATTAAGCAGAGTTCAGCCAATGCTGGTTTATGTATAGCCACACTAAGACTGGGCTCTGATCTCTGACTTGCAAGAACTGGCTCTGACAAATTTGTGTAATTGCAAGAAGGTTAAAAAACCTTGAGTGGCTGTCAGGAATGTCTGAAATGTGGAAAGATTGATTTTAGGGGAGTGGGGGGAAAGGCTTTATACAAGTAGGTAAAATAACACTATCTGTCCATAGCTATGTCAGAAAGGCTTGAGTCTCAAAGAGATATTCTGAAATCACTGGCAATAAACTAATTTGCAAAAAATTTAGCCTGCAGGTAAACTTGTATTTATTACCTATTAAATTATAATGGTTTCCTAAAACATGATGAAGAAACCACATTACCTAGATAGGTTGTTTTAAGCAACAGAAGAAACAATGTCAAAAATAAAACTGGAAAGTAAAAAAAGGATAAGAAAATCTCTTTGATTAGACCATGCTGTCAATAATCTACCAGTTAGCTGCTGTCTCTGATTTCCAAGAATGCTGTTTAGCAATAATAGCATGTTTGCTACTCAGGAGTCAGTTCTTCCTAAGCTAACACAGTATAAACAAATTTCACTATTCTGTTAATAAATGTACACTTTGTAATTTACAGTTAAGTATATATTAGATGTTTATATTAGCTTTAATGGAAATGGTATTTCTTGAGATTCAACTGATTTGGTCTCAAAAGCCCCAGACAATTCTCATCACGGAGATGGGTTCTCTCTCTTTAATTTTATTTGCAGGCCTGACTGGTTGGCAAAAGATTTCATAGTTACCTGTGTTCTGGTTTGGATTTGAATTAGGGTTATTACATTTGCATAAAATAGAAATTATAGCTGCTAATCACATTATGTTCAGTGCAGTTTATCCCAAGATTATGGCTGTCAAAATAGATATTGGAATATTAGATTTTGAAGAAGCTGTCTCTAACAGTTGTGGTATGTATTAGTAAACGATAAACAGCTCAGTTTTTTACTCCCCTGTTGAAGAAGCCTTTTCTTGCACAATTGCAAAATCTCATTAGAAGTCAGTACTGAGCTGTGATTTTCAGATTATGTGCGTGATATTCACTGCATTTCATATCCTAATAGAATATTTGCCTTCCTGTATTAGTAATGCCACCTCATTCTTTCTGAGTTTTACCACATTGGAAAACTCTTGCAGTTTATTGAGGTTAATTATTGCTACAAAATAAAAAAAAAATAAAAAATAATAATAAAAAAAAAAGTTTAAACCCTGGTGAGCATCTGTTCAATGTGTGGAGCTGCTTCTGGAACTACACACCTGAGTCCCTTCATTCTGGACTCTTCCATCCTTCTCTCTTTAGAAATAAGCCAGTGTCAGATCTAGTGCGACTAAACCCCTAAGTATCCTACTGGTAGTGATAAGATGTCTTTTGGGGTAATGTATTTTCCAGTGCAAGCAAATAATATCAATCTTTAGTACATAAAGTACTTCCTTTGTCTTCTCAACTGTACAGTCAGTTCAAGTGAGAGTGTGCAATTTATGATCTTAATCAATATATACCTCAGTTTCTTGGAAACAGCTTTGAGATGAAAGAGCTCCCTACATCTGTTTAAATGCTGTAGTTGTTAGCAACGTGCATAAGGATGCACAAGGAAGATTTGGGAGGGAGAGGGTGAAAAAAAAGGCAAAATAAACAAAAAATCTACAGACAAGTCCATTTGAGTTGTAGACTCGGTCTTTTACCCAATATGTATTATTTTGAAGTACTTCCATAAAATCCACCCAGTCAAAACGTCAAAGGAACCAGTGGAAGGTGAGCAGTGGTCAACATTCATGGGCTGCAGAACTCAGCAAAAAGCAGAACTGATTGTGCTCAGCTTCCCATGTTGTGTAGCTGTCAGGAAAGATAATTATCAAACCAGTCAGGGAGATATTACTGCCCTTCATTCTGGAGACGGGAGAGTTATTTGCTTTTGATCTATGAATGGAGATACATGTCGTGTGTCTGTGTGTCTGTGTGTCTGTGTGTCAGTGTGTGTGTTTGTGTGTGTGTGACAATGTTATTCAACTTTTAGGTACTTGGCTTGGATTTTAAGGAAGATGTTGGCTTTATTTAAGATTATGGGGCATTAAAAAATTAAAGAAACCCTTAAGTTTACGGAGTGGTATCATGAAGAAATATTCTTAGAGAGTTTTGCTATTTTCCAGAACTTCTGATATAGTTCCAGTATTTGGTAACTACCAGGGAGTTTTGAGGAAGAGAAGTAGTACCAAAAGCATTACCAATGTTCTGGTGTCTTCAACAGTAAACCCATGACTGTGTGCATCATCATCCACACTGGCATCTGGGATTCTGAAAGCTGTGCCCACGCTGTTTAATCTTTCATAATCACATATTGGGCATCTGCAGACAATTTACCATTGACAAATAATGGTCAATAAGCAGAGGATTTTCTGCAAAGAAACCAAAATATAATGTTCAGTATTTGTAACAGAAAGGACAAGTGAAGATGGTAGATGATTTCAGGTTCAAATACGGTAAAAGGTCAAATGTTGTAACTAGAGCAGTGAGTAATACAAAGGTTCCAACACTGAGAAATGTTCATCCCTGTCCTGGGGAGTCAGTGCAAAGTGCTTTCTGTCTCCATTTAGAAATATATCTTCAAAAGGCTGGCAAAGGTATACTGGGCTCCTTTCCTCAAGGAGATAAGAGTTCCTCTAGATGCTGTGATCTCTTGCCAGCCCTCACACTGCCATGTAGATGGACCCAAAGAGAAAAGCACTACTGAAAACAAGAAACCTCTGATAGCCTCATTTTCATCATACTGTTGTCACATAGTATTGGTCTGAGGGACTTCCCCTTCTGGACACAAGCAGGAATGCCACAGATAAAACTTGGCAACTTGTCTTCATGGCACACCTCCTCTTCCAGCCAAGGCAAACATTGGTTTAGTGCTCTTAGTCTCTAATCTAACTTCTCAGAAGCATGTCACTGTGTCCTTTTCTTCTCTCAGTCATTTGTTTGCAAACAGAACAAGCCCTGGCACTGATCAAGTTTCCAGGACTTTTTTAGCACAAGAGTTATTCTGCAGAGGTCCCCTACCCAGGGTTTTGGATAGGGACGGGTGGCTTCTGGGCATTTTTTGGTTTACCATAGGGGACTTTTTTATTATCATTTATGAACCCTGGTGTTATACCTGTAGAGTTAAATACAAGTGCAAACCAACTGCTGTCCAGCAACCTGAAGTGTGAAGATTGCTCTGGCTTTTAGTGTCCAGTGTTCAAAGCTAGAGAGGGTGTCACTGTGACTTCTGAAGGACTCACAGCCAGACGTGGTGACAGAGGCACCCTCTGTGTCATTCCTCTGTTTGAAACAAGCTGTGTTGCAGCTTTTTTTGGAAAGACGTGGAGTTGTTTGTCTTCAGACAAGCCTGTCAGAAAAATTCTTTGCCATGTATAAATTTATCTAATATTGAGTCTCCTCTGCTTATCATGTCTTTTTAATTAGAACATAATTTTAGAGGTAGTAGTCCATCAGTTGAGTATCTGCCAAGCACAAATTCAGACCTTTATTTTTTTGCTGAGGTTGAGCATATTGAGTAATGGATCTCTATTTGATGGCTACTGGTGGAAATACAGACTCTCACTATTCGTTGCTGATAAAAGCCAGGTGCAGTTTTATCTGGAGCTCTTCTTTGTTACCAGTTCTCACATGAGGGAATCTCTGCTCAGTTGAAGAGACCTAAAGCTTCCTTTTCTGTGTGGTCACAGGTGGGCTGATGCCCACATTTTAGAGTTGGCTACCCAATGAGCAGCAGAGCTGTAGTATCAAAATCACAGGTCCGCAGATGATGGCGTGCACAGGCAGCTTATCTCTCAGACTGTGCATGTCAAAGCAGTTGTTATTTGGTGAGAAAAGTCATGTTTTGCTCTTATCTATTAGTCTTCCAAGAAAGCTATCTGATAACAGAGCTGAATTCAGAAGAGTCCATACTGTGCTGTTCTTAACATTCTGCTTTTACAGATCACCAGTAGAAAATAAAGCAGAAAAAAACCTAAAAAGGCAGAAGATATTTCACAAGCAAACACTCTTCTCTGAACCTGTGAATTAATCAGTAAAAGAATGATTTGGTTCCAACCATTGATAAGTTGTCATTATAATTCTAAGAGCATTTCAACAGCCTTTCACCAGTTATATCTCTGAAAGTCTTATGACTTGTTCATTGGAAAAACTGTACCACGTGTGCAGCTGTTCTGCTTTTACAAGATAACAAGGCATCAAAAGATGCCAGGCATCATGCCAGATAACGGAGCCATTAGAGCAGGACAGCCACAGCATTTCTGCCTAAATGCCTCTGCTTGTTCTAGAAGCATCAAACACTCCCAGCAGTGAGTGGATCTGCCTCCTATGAGGGATACCTCTGGGGTTAGAGGGAAACATTGATCGACTTATGGTGAATTAGAGAATTTCTAATACAGGTGAAAAAATAGGTATTCAGGTTATTAACAATATGACTACAAATATAAGGTGACAAGAGGGCATTTTGTACTATTTTAGTGATATGTTAGATTTTCCATGTTACTATTCTGCTAGTTTTTAGAATAAATGCTGATACCTCAGCCTGCTGCCAGCAGTGTATTTACTACTGGCTTTTGCAGTCAACTCTCTTTATTCTGAAAATGTTTTTAATTCTTTATTAGCTTCTCATTCCAAGTAAATATTTGATAAGTGAAATTATATGCCATAGTTCAATATTAGAAATAATCAGTTACATCTATTAACTCAGAGGAGGCTGATGTAGTTTTCCCCATTTTTGGAAGCTGCAGAGAGTATTCCAAGTTCAGCTTATTTTGGGGCACTTTAAAAACCAGGTAAATCTAAACTTTTGTGACCTGGGAGAAGAAGAACCGGCCATACAAATAATGATTTGTCTGCACAGGGGACAGGAGAATGAGAAATGAAGCTTGTTGTCACCCACCTTGAGACAGTAATGGTTAAAACCCTCAGAGCAACCCCTCAATGAGAGAATAAAGTTCACACCAAAGAAATGGGACTCCCTTTCCAGAGAAAGAAACTGCAACAGATCATAAAGGTCTACTTTCCTTTCTTCCTGCTTTGCATCACTTTGCTTCAGTCCTGTTCTGTGTTACACAGCTGCACAGAAGTACTATACACCTCCACAAAATGAATTTATTAAGTCAGTGGTTTCATCTTACTTATCTCTGTAAAATGTGTGTACAGCTGTCCCTGTACACAGTGATATATTCATAGAGTGCAAGAATAAAGTTACACATGAGAGAAAAAATTGATTTCAAATTCAGGCACTGGTGCTGGCACCTGGCCTCTTGCCTAGGAGAGTTTGTTGTTGTGCTTGCAGGGAGTTTGTGTAGGTGATATTACAGACACAGAGTTGGGCTACTCAGATTATCTCAGTGTGAAAATTTTAAATTGGTATAACTGAGAAACATAATGCAGTAGATGATGGCTTTTGCATTTATTTTAAGGCTTTCATATTAGGTTTATGAGCTCTTCACAGAGTTGAGCGGTTTTTTAAGATCAATTTTCTGGGTCTGCAGTTTTAAACTCTGCTTTAAATTCCACTTCTGAGTGAAATGAATTGCACGGTCCCTGCTTAGCCC
Organism: Xenops minutus; assembly: GCA_035221455.1. Taxonomy (NCBI): domain Eukaryota; kingdom Metazoa; phylum Chordata; class Aves; order Passeriformes; family Furnariidae; genus Xenops; species Xenops minutus. Next base: position 66,410,090 of record JAWWEE010000105.1, on the reverse strand, counting down.
AAGCAGATCAAACTTGTTGGGCCACTTAATGAATGGGTAGATGTTGTCTTGGGTGCAGATGATAGGAGCTAGCGTTCTACTGAAGGCATCATCACTTCCATTTAAAGAGAGAATATTCTGTGGCCACAGCCATTCCTTAACTTCCATGAGATGTGGTTTATAAGGCACATAAGCCTTCATCCACCACTTCAGGTGGCGGGGAGGAAAAATGGCCTTGCCCAGACCTTCTGGCCACCCTTACGGAATGTGGAGCAAGGAGTCCTTCCTGCACCCTGGGAAGCCTGGCCTCCCAGGCCTTCTCCCAGCCTCAGCATCAGATGAGTTCATCTTCTTCCTGCCTCAGACAGACAAGGGTGTGCTATTCCCCCATCCTGGTGGTGTGAGGGGCTACAAAGACCTTGCGCCCTGCCTCGGCATTCCCTGAAGGAATGAAGGAAAAAAGGTTGCGTGCTGCAGTTGCTCATTCAGAGAGCATGTGTTTGCCTGTCTCTTGATTATGCAGGGAGACAATATAGATCAAAGAAATCAGTATTACAACTTGTGATACTCACCCACCAACAACTCTGATGTTCGTGGCACTGGTATGGAATCTGAAAGGGAATACTATACACTTTTCAGCCTTTGTCTCCCTAGAAACTAATGTTGACTTCACTCAAAAGTGCGCAAGTTGCCTTTTGCTTTAGAAACCAACGTGATCCAGAGAGGACCGCAACAACATCACGGGAAAGCTAAAAAGGATTGCTGTAGGTGCATTGTTTTCAGGTATTCCCAGCTCCAGAATATGAGGTAGCTGAAGTCTCAAGTGGATTGCATATACTAATGCTGGTTTAAGTGTTAAGCTTTCCATTTTCAAAAATGCTCAGACTTTGGGCTAGACAGGGGGTGGCCTCCTGGGAAGACTGTGCTCTCCTTGGGGTGCTTCAGAAGCAGGTCAGCAGCTCACACTGCTGAGCAATGCATCTTACAAGGGTTATCCTTACTGGTTCAGAGGGTTCAGCTGGAGTAGCAACAAGATCACAACAACTTGCTAAATTTCTTTTCTATTGAAAATTCAAGGCAAAGCCTCCTCTCCTCCCTCACCCCCAACATCTCAACAAATGGAGAACATTGGATGGATGCTAAGGAGGGACTGGCAATAAAAAGGGTAAACGTTAAACAATTGGTGCTCTTTTAAAGGATAATAATGCATCACAACCAGCCTGAAAGGTGACTTTGTGTGTATGTAAGCATTTCAAGATGCAGCTACATTAAAAATTATGTAGAAGAGTGCAAACACCATGCAAATATCAAATAACAGCCAGAGCCAGAGCCAGAGTCAGAACCAGATCAGCAGAATGACAAACCAACACTGCCTATTCACAGTGGCTCTTCATCAGAACACAAAACCAAACCCAAGCTTGTTTTCATGCAGCTGCCTTGTATATGAAAAATGATGAAATGACAACAACGTATCTTTTGGCATTAAGCAAATCTAATAATAGTTTTATCTTATTTAATTTGTCTTTTCTTGGAAGCAGAGGATACGTATCACTGATAAAACAATGAACTTTGGCTGAGGCAGGGATATGGTGCAGCAATAGCTGTAGCTGTTGCCAAGGCATGTCAGGATCCAGTTTGGTTTAAATTCAGGCGTGGGAGGACCGAGTTGACTGTGCATAGGAGCTAACCTTTTGCATTGGAGAATAACTAGATAATCAGAGGCAGGATAAGGAGCAGCTCTGTGACTAGCTGGTGGTGGGGAGAGAGGGAGCTTAACTGCATTGCTCATGAACATAAAGGAAGAGGTGATTTTTAATTGTGAAATTCCCATGAAAATCATGTTCTTTCTGAACAGTGTTTCACAACATTGTATGTGCACAGGGAAGCTAATGTACAAAGGATGGATACATATTCACTATCACAGCTTGACTGTTTTTATAATATTACTTAAATGCTGGTACTTGCTGTGCTTTCTAAATGTTGATCCAATTTATGAGAGCTTTAAAGAAAGTGTGTGGGTGGCTGATCAGCATGATTCTTTTTTTGCTTCAGATGAAATGATGCTGTCATTTACCAAATAAAAAGAAATGATCATGCATATTTCTACTTTGCTGTTGGTTTTTCAAAAAAAACCAACAAACAAACAAAAAAAGACAGATGTGTAAGTTGAGGTGGCTAAGCCTATAGGTTGTCTAGTATCTTCCTACATGCTGTGATTCAGTTCAAACCATCCTACACTCATGCTAAGAGAAAACTGTTGATGTATGTTTTTTTCATTGACTTGCTAATAAATTAATACACTAATAAAGTAAAATAAACTAAGGGTTCAGATTAGTTTTTAGTAGACAGGATTCTTTACCAAAAACCATTGTAAATACTAGGATTCTTCAGTGCCTCAGTGGCTGACAATACAGGCTTCCATGCAGTCATATTTCTAACTATATACTTTAGGTTAAGCCTGTGAGTTATTCAGCCTCTTAATTAGCTAGTCCTCAAGCACCTGAATGGTCACAGGAACTTGGTTAACCTTCTTTTCCATTTTTCCTAATAGTAGTCTCTAGTTAGTTACAGTGCCGTTCAGAATTCTTTTTCCTCTCTGCACTTTGAGAAAAAGTACCTGTCCCTGAGGAACTGCTGATTTAAGGACAAAAGTTTGAAGTAGCAAGTACTGCTGCTGGGGTGAGAGTTGTTAGAGCCACATTTCATCAGACATGCAGCCAGTGTTCTTTACCACTGAAAGACAGATTCTTCTCGTATTGCCCTCAATTTTGCTATTTCTAATCACTAATATAACTTCTCAGCTAAAGAAGCGAATTGTTCAGCCAGGACCAGGAGTAAACGCTTACCCAGCCTCATACCCACTGTATTTTGAGTAGGAACTGTTTCTGTATCCTTCAAGAGCTCCAACAGAGCAACATAGATAAAGGAGGTATGTTTGAAAAATGAACATTAAGAACGCAGGTTGACAGAGAAAAATGCCACAGCCTTTACTGTTCCTGCCAGGCTGCTGTATTTGTGTTACAGGAAAGGGATGACAAGCCTTTTGATGTTTGATGCCAAATTAATTTAAAAGACATTACAATTTAGTGTCAGCTCATCTCTGTCGCTGTCACTAGTGCCAAATTTGGTAGCGGATCACCATCACCATGATACTGTAGCTTCTGAACTAATGCTCCTCTTTTGTTGCCTGCAGTGAAAACCTCCTCAACAAAGAGGGCTCCAAGTTAAATTGAAGGTACACATTTAACTACACTTTCCATTCCATTTTTAAGTAATTGGTACTGTGGGTACACCAGCTACAGAAACTCCAAGACTGTAACTCCTTAGAGTGTAATAAATCTGAACTACCAGATATATATTATAAACTATGACAAAAAGCAGGATGTAATATAATATTCTTTACTAATACAGACCATCACAGAAAAGAATATAAAAGTAGGTATAAAGAACTAATAATTTTCTCTTAACTATGGCTACTTTTTAATTGCAATGTATATGACAACCTGTGAGTACTGTTAAGCACGGGTTGAAAATACAGAAGAGTAATTGATCGGCATGTGAAGTAAAATGGGACATTTCAATTGCATGTAGTTTCCAGTACCTCAAGTAACTCACGATTGCATTTGGAAGGATTTTTTTCCCAAAAAAATATGTATTAAGATGGTAAATACTCTTCTTGTGATCTGTCAGCAAGGCCAAATGTAATGTCTACACAGGATAGGATCTGGATCTACTTGCAAAATACCAAAAGTGGGAAAAGTGGTTTTCAGGCATCACCTGACTTGTTTTCATTTCTCTGTAAGTACCTTTGCTCATAGAAGTATACACTGAAAGCTTACTGAATTTGAAAACTTCAAATATCTCATCAGTTAACTATTTGACAGCCATGCTGGTTCTGTTTGGTTACAGTGTCCTTCCTGACCATGCTGTTGTCCGGGCCTGTGTGAAACCAGGAAGGTTTTGAACAAACAGCAGCAAAATAATGAGAATTTTGACTATTTATTATCAAACATCCTCTTTTAGATTATGACAAAGACAGCAAGAAATGAGCTTATGTTGTAGAGGAGGATTCTATCCTAAAAAAGTCTGTGCATTTCCAATGATTTATTGCCTGGTAGACCAGTAAGCAGAGGTTCCCAGAGCCTGAAGTTCTGATTTTTTCTACACAGAAAGGCTGGATGCCTGTTCACATTGCCTAATCTCCAACATTATGCCTCATCAGGCATTAACTTTTAATGTCAACTTCTCCTTAGGCAAAGCTGTATGGCCTTAACATGTGACAAAGAGAAGAATCTTTGTCATAACAACCTGATGTCCAGCTTACACTAAAACACCAGTCTGCTGCATTCCTTCCACCTCCATTTATTCTCACTTAGAGAAGTGGAGAGCAAACCCCTTTTTTACAGAGAGAGGCAAATCTGAAGGGCTTTCTGGAAAGGATTCTCCAAACCAGGCAAGTCTTCACTACAGGCACTGGAGAATTATTTTTACCACACAGCTGACTTCTCCCAGGAATGGTTTTAACCTCCTGAGCCTCTGACCTTGTTGAGTTTCTACCCCATAAGGGACCTCAGGACTATGTGGTGTCTAAGATGCTGATTTCATCTGTTAGTCAGGACTTGGGATCCCACATTCAGCATTTTTATTGCTACTTTACGCATGTATGTGCAGATAAGCTTTTTTTTTTTTCCTATTGCTGTGTTTTTTAGCTTTCTGAGATTGCTAAGGAAACTGCTTCTCTTTATCTGAAACAAAGCAGTGGTTTGATTGTTCAGACATGAGCAAGACGACTAGGTGCCATGAATCGATTTTCTAAGGACCCTGTCTGCAATTTGTATTTCTTCAGCCAAGAAGCTGCTATTAATTTTTTGAAGCCAAAATAAATTCTGCTTTTAAAAGAGTTCTCTTTTTATCTCATCACTGGCTGAATTGCTTTTTATAATTTTTTAGAAAATCTTCTTTGTTTAGCAGGTGCCAGATGTCCAAACTTTAAAGTAACACTAATTTTTACAGAAGACATGCTTATAGCATTGAAAGATTAAAAATCTGATTATGAAAATGGACTATTCCTAATAGTATATATGTATATGCAATATAGACGAATATAACAAAATTTATTTAGAATACAGCTAGCTTCAGAACACTGAAAATTCATACTGATACACCTTCAGACTTCTTTGTGGAATAGACCTGGCCTCATTCAATTGTTTTGATTAATACAGAATTAGAACAGTTTCCATGAACCTAAGAGTGCTAGAGATTAGGCTAAACCTGTTAATTGATATTATGAGAATGTGATTTCTCATATTATGTAACCATTATGCATAATCTCCTAGGAGCAACTCTTACAAAATCTTTTCCCATAATAGTGCAAGCACCACCGCAGCAAATATTTTTAACCTCCTGCTCAAAATGGTGTAAATTGTTTGGGTTGTCACAAACAAGATCTGAAAGGTCTGTTGAGTTTAAAAGCTTTGCAACTCATACTCTAATTGCTCCTAGAACACATTTATCAGGGATATCTGTGGAAAGTGATACTCAGAGGGTGATACACTCTAACTCATTGTTAGTCCTAAAGGATCTGTGGATTTCACTGGCACCAGGTAGATTTGTTTTGGTTTCTTCTTAGAGAAGGATAAACATCGTGGAATGGGGCTTACTTCCTCGTGCTAGAGAGGGTCAAGAAAACCCTTAAAAACAAAGCTCAACACTCAGGACAATTCCTGTTGGCTAGTGTCCTGGTCTGTGCTCTTTATGTTGAACTTTTCCCTGCAATAGCACCTCTTCTGAACCACAGTGTGTTAATTAGGATGAGCCATGTTGGCTCATACCTGCACTCAGCTGTCACAAAGAAGTGAAGTGATATTAACCTCTCAGATATCATCTGTTAATTGATGATCTGCTTGAGGTTGTAGCAGCATCAATATTTCTGTCATGCTAGACCAAACTCTCTGAAGCACTGAGATCCTTTGCTCCAGACACTAGTTTTTGTTGTGGCTTGGGTTCAGCTATCACATGACAGGTTTTGAGATGTTGTCTCAACACCCTTCTTGATTTTTCAGTGTTTTTTATACAAGTCTGAAGTTCTTCCATTTATGTTCCTTTTTCCAGTAACTGAGCACTACTTGTGTTTTGGTGACATCTTCTGGATAAGGTTGCCACTGGAAGGACAAATTAATATACCTCAACTTCTAGTCTTCTTTGTGTTTGTTTCTGATCTCTTTTGGGGAAAAAGTTTACATGTGCCTGGTTCCCGTAATTAGCAGCCCATTTGACACATGATCCCCCTGTGACAGAATACCCTACAGAAAATACACCATAGTCAAACACCTAAGTGAGTCTCTTCAGGTCTGGAATTACCATTAAGTAGCTTTCAGAAGTTCCAGTGCCAGACCTGCTACCTCTTTTTTAGTAGAAATAGGTGATCTGCCAATTTTGCATCTGGAGAAAGATCACCAGATCTCCTGAATAGTATTTTCCTTGAATAGCATTCTGCAAGGTTAAAATAGCATGCGGGCAAGAAAAACATCCTTGTTGTTGCTCACAAGAGTGTTGTGAGTAAGATTAGATTTGAATCCACAGTACATTAACTTGCCCTGCAACACACACTGCAACTTCCTGTGGGAGGTGGATCATGGGTAAGCACTTGTGCACTTTGCACTGCAGGTAAGACTGGGAACTTGTAATGAAATACAGAGTGTAGAGCAAATCCACAATGACATCACCTGGGGGAAATGTGTCCACACCAAAGCATCTTCAATCTTCAGTGGGAGGGAAACATAAATGCCTGCTGGCACAAGAAAGGCAATTCATTTTGATTTTTGTAAAAGGAGTTGCTGAAATCAAGTTTCCAATACTGCCTGTCAGAAAAGCTCAGGCTGGGCAGTGGTGTAATAGGGCTGTAAAGGTAGAAGTATTATCAAATTTTGAAAGATTTATAATTCTTTTCATTTGCTGCTAAAGTAGAATATGTTTGCAGACAAGATTGAAGGGTACAGAGAGATGGTCATTAGGTCTTAATAATCCCCCCCTCCATAATGATTCATTTATAATGCAAAGAAGGATGTTCCAGTCTGGATCATGCTGAATGACTCTCTAAATAAAGTCAAAACTGCATTTCCTTCCTACCTGTGCCACTGATGAGCACCCCTGAAGTGATGAGAGCTGCCTGCTGAGACTGGACAAAGGTCAGCGTGAGGGCAGAGGATGTTCAAACCACAAGAACTTCTGCACATTTTATACCCACTGGAGTGCTGCTGAACAGCTGTCTGCCAACATCTGGAATGATGTCACAAATTTGTCAGCAGGCTGCAGCACCGAAGAAAGGAATTACTGCTCTCCTTTGAGCAGCAGCTGTTACAGGTATCATATAGATGTGACAGCTCTCTGGACACAGGGCCAAATCATTTTTTTCCTGGCTATAATAAAATTTAGCAACTTCTGCCACTCTCAGGGAGAGAAAGTACACCACCTAGAAAGTTAGAAGTCCTTCTGATAGAAGCCCTCTACCTTGATAAGCTTCTGGTCAAAGAATTTAATGATTTTCTTTCAGGAAGATGGATGGCTTCTCTGAAGGTGGCTCAGCACTGCTTCCTTTTTACTCACTTTTCTGAAGCCTGATAGTGACATTTCAAATCTAATGATCAATTAAAATCCTAGTAGGAACCAATTTCATATCTAATCTTAATCGACCAAAATAAATAGGTTTACACCACAGGTGAATTTGTCCTGATCTACTTCCTGCTTTTCAGAAGTCAAAGAAACTCCCAGAAGTTTTGAAGTGAAATTTGAAGAATACACCATGTTTCTGATGTGAGATGTTGTTAGTCAGAGATTGACAGCTGTCCTGTTTCTCTGGGAACATAGGTGGCCTTAGCTGGGAAGTCTACAGCAACATTTCAGTGGCCTTGTGCAGTATTTCTTCAGCACTGTCACTGTCCCACACAGAAGCTCTCTGTTGCTGTGGCAGGTTGCTTCTGGGAGGTTGGAATTACTGTTGTCTGTTTGCTCCATCCCTGTCTTCACAAAAAGGGACTGTGGAGCATTAGGTCAAGTAGACAACCTACGTGTAGGACACATTTGCAGTGTTTTCTTTAATAGCTTGTTGGAAATTGATAGCCTATTATTGAACAATGTTGTTCCCAGCAATTTTCATTTGAAGATTTCTGCATACTTTCACGGGGTTTTTTTCCCCTTTCTTCTGATTCCATCACCAGTTTCAAAGTACCTTCCATGGACATCAGCTGATTTTGTAAATCTCAGCAGAGGTCATGCCTTTTCACCTATACCTCTAATGCTGTGTGGCAGCAAACTGTTTCCCATTTGGGCAGTACTCCTCATGAAATGCCCTGAATGACAGTGAGTGCAAGTACTCTCTTCATCTAGACAGGGGAGATGGTTTCACAGTGGTTAACACACCAGGTGTGCACTAAGCAACAGCCAAGGAATTCAGGAATTCGGTATTCAGGCATTCTGTCTTTCCTCTATACGGTGAATACTCATATCATAATCCTGTTGGTTTACCATCTTGTCTCTTTGGATTATTAGCTCTTCACTTTAGGGGCTGTCTTGGCTAAGACTGGACAGTAATTTCCAAGGGGAGCTGAAGTCTTATCTGGGGACTTCAAGGCCCACAGGGATATGAACCACACTGGGTTAGGGACTCTGTTGTCAGTTTTTCTATCCATATAGTTCAGTCCTTTATAAGATAAGGTGCAAAAGATTTGCACTGAAGAAACGTAGGAGCATTTTAAGTGCTGGCTTTGAAACAAGAAAAAAAAACCCTACTCAATATAATCATAGAGATAACAAAACTAAAATGATCCAAGATCCAAATGGGATGTGTTTTTTGTATAGGTACTCAAACACCTTTATATTTTTTGTCAAGAATCTCTTAATCATGTCCCAAGAGGTTGGTTTGTTTTGTTGTTTTTTTTTAATTAAACATTATTGTGCATACATAACTACTGCTATATATGTGTATATATACATACATTTACATTCCATATTTATGCATCATATATTACATTTGTAAATGTATTACATATGCCAGGGTTTTTTTATTCTTATTTGCAGTGACGGATAACTAGTGATTCACACACTTCAGTATTTTGGTGCTATGAATTAACAAAATAATATGCTCTTTCTGATTCTGTTTGGACTGGAAAGTTCACTTTGAATTACTCCATGTCACCAATTCTCTGCTGTCCCAAGCGTTATTTCAGCACTGGTGTGTTTCTTGTGAAGATCTTGCAAATGCTTGTGGTCTTAAATGTGCTACTACAATTGTGCCTGAGAAAAAGTCCATTAAATGACCAATTCATGATATTCGCAAAGATGTACAATTTAAATTGAGAGCATCAGACAAGTCCTGGTTTTAGTAGCAATTAATTTGTCATGTTTTGATGTGACAATTTTAACATTCAGAAGCTTAAGTGCTGATAGATTTTGAGGTCTCCAGAGCCGGGGCGCTTTGTGTCAAGCAAATTGTTCTCTAAGAATGGCATCATTACGTGACTGAAAGGGGAAATCATTAGTTTTGCCATGATGTTTTGCTGAGATTTGGCTTTCAATTACATGGAGGCAAGCCAGCAGACTTAAAATTAATGGATTTTTGATGGCTTTTTGGACCATGGTTTTAGGATCTAGAGGGACTGAACTTAGACCTGTAAAGGTAGACTTACCAGTTCAAAGATCCTCTCTTCACTGCTTTAAAATTGTGGATTCTGTCCAGGTAATGTGTATAATATACAGAAAAATTTAAGAGTTCCTGAAGGCTATGAGGAGTGATGGAGAGCCTCATGTTAGGGGTATAATTCTCTTGGAGGGCCACAGATGGAGTGTGTGCCATGAAATCACTTCATCTGAGACCGTGATTTCTCAGATGGCTTCTGCTAGCCTTGTCCTAGGCACAGAAGTAAATCCAACCTGTTGCCTGGTTGAAGACCTCACAACAGGCACCTCTATTTAATCTTAAACTGTCAGCAAAGTAGCTCTGTAGCAAAGTAGCTCAGCAAAGAGGCAAGGTCTTGGCTTGATACATTTTGTTCTCCTTCCTTCTCCCTCCTACCTGCAGGCATATATCAGGGCACTTGCCTGGGACTTGGGTTCCGGCTTCTGTGGAGTCAATGGGGGTTTGACTCAGCCCAGACTCATTACACTGGCTCCCTGGTTGAGTTTGCAAACCAGTGAGTAGATGAGCTCAGGAAGGGCTGTGAATGTGGTCCAGGAGAAAGGGTCTGGAAGGGAAGCTGTTGTCATCAAGGCAGTGGCCTCTCTGCACTCAGCTGCTGCAGGTGGGCTGCTGCAAACCCAGTCTCTACCTCTAGGACTGTTCAAGCAGTGGCTGAAAACAGAAATGTTCATCATGGATCTGAAGAACAAACAGATTATATTTTGCCAGTAACTTACAGGGTGAGTGCTCAGGCACTTCATGTGAACTTGTTTGTACTTCTATTTGATATGATTTTTTTTTCTTTTAAAATCTTCTGCCAGGCAATAAAAAAAAAAAAATAAAAAAGGTAAATTTTTTGCCAAATACTATATAAATGTCAGTGCTATCTTAATACTTTCTCCGGTTATGTAGGGAACTGTTCTTTGTAGTGTCAGCCAACCTTAGTGTGTGAAATATTTTATGAATACCTCGAATGAAATGGGCTGAGTGTATGCCAGATTATAGACACCTTCATTGCTCTGAATTTAAATGATATGTCAGGTGAAAGAAAAAGATTAAAGCTTCATGCATATTTTAAAAGAGAAATTTGGGTCATCCTGCACAAATGTTGAATTTCTTTTTTTTTTTTTTTTTTTTTTTTTTTTTTTTTTTTTTTTTTTTTTTTTTTGTAATCGAGAGAGAGAGACATTGAGAGAGAGCAGAGCACTGTGCTTGCTCCCCTGGGGAGGAAACCTTTCTGCCTTTCACCATCCTTCTTTATCCCCTGCCTCGTCAGAGGGGTCAAAAACTGAGTGAAGGAGAAGTAGTGTTTGCTATACAAATGTGCATGTGCTCTGCATACTCCTGACAAGCTGCTCCTCTTCCTTTCTCCCCACTCCCTCCTGAACAAAACAAAGGCAGGCAGTTGCCACAGCTAAGTATGGTGTCTTCCAGAGCATGGTGGTGGTGTGGACAGGAGTGATGGGGACTTGGGCTCTGCCCTTCAGCCCAGGGGTGGGCAAGATGGCTAGAACTAGGCAGAGGGGAATAGGGCAGCATGGGGAGAAGCTGTCCAAGGAATAGGTGGAATGTTCAGCTCCTGCCCTCTCCAAGGTCCCCCAAAGCCTCTGTGGCTTTCTTTCCAAATATTGTCTTCAGAAGTGTAATGAAGGAGTCATCAAACCCTCCCAGGAACAAGCAGTGACCCCTTTCATTTGCTTCACTGCACATCTGGCTTTGAAGGAATGAGGATTAATTAAATTAAATGAGGATTTTTTTCAGTACTATTAAAAATTAGTGGTCCCTGAACATCTTTGCAAAAGAGGTTGTGGGTGGGGGTGGGATGGGTGGTGGTTGGTAGAAGCTACTACAGTTCCTCATGAAGAACTGAGATGTGACCGTTCTCCTGTATATGATAACCTACGTTTTAGAAAAATGTATCATTCTCATGTTGCCCATCTCTAGCCAAGAGAAATTTCAGAAGGAATCAGGCAGTTTTCCTGAAGTGTTGACTTGCTGTCATCATGAAAAAGCTTCAGTTGTGTATCCCCTCTCCATCAGACACCAGCAGGAGCCTGGGAGCTGTGCAGGGCACATCAGCCTGAACAGCTGCATCCCTCTGCTGTCAGGATAAACAAGTTTGCAGCTGTTGTTATGGAGATAAATTAGGACCAAAGGCTGGTTTTGAAGCTTTTCCCCTTGTCTTTGCAAGAGAAACAGAACAGAAGATGGAGGAACCAGATTCCTTCCCACATTAATAATGCAGCTGGTGTGCCCATTGCCAGGGTAAATGCTCATCATTAAACAGTGACTCGTGATTAATCACTAATAAAGAAAAATGTTCATCCAAGACGAATGGTGATCCAAGCCCTCTTTATCTTACTGTAGAGTCCAGCCATCTGACCAGTTTTGCTGAGTACTCAGAGAAGATTGCAGGGCAGAAATGAAGCTTGAAGGCTGCTGAAAGAATCTTTTCTATGACTATTATTATTCCCAAAGGTGTCTCTACAGACATCTCTGTGCTGCTGACTAACAGGAGACCAGAAATCCATTTCTGCTTCTGAAGGCTGTTCTGCTACTGTACCTGCATTGCTCAGGGGTTGCCCCTGCTGATGGTATGAAGCTGAGTTTGGGAATAAATCCATCAGCTGAGCTGAGAGACTGAGCCTTGCCCCTGTTTGAGCATACTCACTGCTACCAGCCATTTGGTAACTGCTGAGAGCCACAACAGGTAGTTGGAGACAGGGAACACAGTGCATGAGTAAAGAACTTTCTTCAACAAAGCAAAGGCACCTGAAGAGTCTCTTCATGGGTTAAGGAGAGCAGTCCCAGGCTGCAATGGTCTTGGAGCTGGTGGGCAAGGGCTGGAGGCTCCTCATACCTCCCTGGGCCTCCCATACAGCTTTCTAACACAGCAAGTAGTGCAGTGAGGAACACACTGGGATGGGGTTTTCATATTGTCTCTGGGTTAGTTTTGTGACCATCCTGAGTGTTTCCAATTCCCTGGATGGGGCTTGCTCAGATGAGGATGGGAACATCGTGAGAGGGTAAGAGCTTGGGCAGAACAGATCCACCCTGAGAGCACAGAGAAAAGAGCAGGAGAAAGAAAACTGTGGGACAAGGAACCTCTTTGTTTGCTTTCCTGATGCTTTCAAACATGTCCTGGTGGCAAAATCACTTTTAGGAAGACTTCTTGCTGTTCACTTTGGTGCTCTGTGTAGCAATTGTTTACAAGAGGCACCACAATGAGTGGAGAAAGGTCATGTTAGAAAGGGACTTTCACATTTGGGCAAGTTTTAAAGAGCCATGGTGACAGCTGATGATCACAGTGACAGCTACTGCACCCCAGCTGCAAGAACTGTGGTGTCTCCCCCAAGTCAATGTGCTCCATGTTCACTGCGTTCCTGCTCTGCGGTCCATGCTTCCTTACACACTTTACTGAGCAGTGCAATGGGGTCCTACCCCAAAGGCTCACAGCTGCCTTCAGCCAGCCCCAGATTCAAAGATTTTTCCTGCCCAGTCAGAGGAGGGCTGTGTGTTCAAAAAGGCATTGTTTGTGGGAATCCTTGCACACACACATTCAGCCCTAGTCTGGGGGTGTTCAAGCACCAGACTCCTAACATCCAGGTTTTTAAATTCAAGGTTTCTGTGGAAGTTGGGTGTTTTGGAGTTTTCTTCCCTTTGTTTAATCTCCCTTCCTGTCCCACAGTGTGCTCATTTACAAGTGACAACTTCCTGAATGACTTGGGACATCTTAGGAAGATCCTCTTATGCTTCAAAGCCCTCCCTGAGCCAGAGTGAGGCACTCAGGCACAAGCAATCCTGACAGGCACTGAACAGGTCATCTCTGTGTTAGTGGTACTTTTGATGAAACATCTCTGGCCTTCTCTCTTTCTGCCTTTGGTGAAAAAATAGGAGCTGCTTGTTAGAAATGTACTGCCTGCATTTTGAATGAAGCTGTACTGTACAGGATTTTCTTGATGTGAGTGGATAGTCTTTATTCTTCAGGTGAATTCACTTTATTTTCTCTTGAATGCAATACTATATTTTACTAGTTGTACTGTTGGATGGTTTTCTCCCATCTAATTTTTGTTTTGATTTAAAGAGACTGCAATACTGATTGAACAACCTGTATCAAGAGTTCATAATGATCTTGTTAGTTAGAGATGCTTATATACTAACAAATTAACATGAGTTTTTAAGACTTCACAGTCATTTCCCCAGTTTTTCTTTTGCAATAAATTGATAGTTTTCTTGGAGAGGAAGTTTATTCTTCTTCCTGTTCAGTATTCAAACCATTTTAACAAGGAACGGTAGAAGTGTGGTCTATGGTGAGGCAGACTTCTTGCTGGGCAGCACAGTGAGAAGTGCCATCACTGAATGCTGAACCAAAGGCATTCAAAAATAAAAATCTCCTTTCTGAAGATGCAGTCCATCACTGGATTATCCAAAAAGCCTTTCTGCATTTGTTTTCTTGCCCCTCTGTGAAGGAGAAGCCATTACTTGAGTTGAGCCTATGTTCTTTTCAGCCAGAGACACTTAGATGTTTCTAAAATGGACAGTGTCACCTTTTTCCTCTGCATAAGGTAGTTGGAAAGCATCGTGCTGTTGAATTTGCTTCAGGAGAAGGCCGGACACATTATTCATTATCTAGCAAAATGTCAAGTCACAGGAAGAGCGATTGATGGGACAAGAGGCAGGTGCATGAGAGCAGAATGCACAGGGATTTAAGTCAGGATTGGTTCCAACCCTTGCTTTCAATACTTCTGTGCCAGCTATGGGCAGTAAGAGCTCACCCAGCCCCCTTTCACACCTTGACTCAAGCCAAATCAAGCCAAGTATCCCTTCACCTCTTCCTGTAGCTCCTGCAGTGGGTGCAGTGGGTACACTGACGTGCTCTTCGAGTGCCTGGCAGGCATAGAGAAGGGTTGCAGGACATGAGACACATGCTTGCAGGCTTTGCTGTGCTTCTTGTACTGCAAGGGTAAGGAGTGAGTGGAGGGTTGTTAATCCTTAGGAAAAGCATCACTAAGTAGTAATGAAAACCTCTGAAATGTGGCTGAGGAATATTTTTACTGGGGATGTTTGACTAATATGAGTGGTGCCTGCCTGCAGCTGGGGCCAAACCCCTGTTTCCATCCTGATTCTGCAGTGAGGGATTACTGGCACATGGGAGTATCTGTTGCTGATCAGATCCATCAGCCATCATTTACATGGGGAGTGTAGGAAGTGTAGCTTACTCTTGAGCACATGGTGCAATTCTTGGGGCTGTCCTGGGGAGGGCCAGGAGCAGGACTTGATCCTTGTGGGTCCCTTCCAGCTTAGCATATTCTGTGAGTCTGTGATTTGCCACAGACTTTAGGCAAAGGGGTCCAAAGACTGGACCCTAAAGTGGAGTAAGATATCTGGGTAGAAGGACCTACTGCTAGATCCAGGACCTATCCATTTAAAACAAACCTGTACATTTTGTTCTGTCCTCATCAGTGCTGCAAATGTCTCTCTGCTTGGCCAGGATCCTTCCTTGTGCAACTACTTTATTTCTGTAATCATGATGTTTCTTCTCCTGGTTGGGTATGAGAGAGCATAATCTGTTCATTGTTTGTCAAAGGATCAAACAGCTGTGCATGAGCTTTTGAAGTTGTTCATAATACCTTCTACTTCATTTTCCATTTAACAATGCGCATACACAACCTGAAACACTGTCAGACTGCTGAACCTATCAGTGGGGATTTTTCAAATAGGAGAATTAAATCACAGACTAATGCCAGTGGGCAGCAGCAGCCTTGGCTGCAGTCATGCTCATCACCTTAGTGCCAAGCGGCACTGGGAGCTGCTGGGGGAAGGTAATGCTACCAGCACTGCAGGATGGGAAGGAAAAGCACCATGGTCCAGCTGGGAAGGGGTGCTGGGTGCTGCTCCTCTGTAAATTTAGCGGTGGATAGAGAAAAAGGGAGTGCAGCAAAGGCAACGTCAGCTGCCTTCAGTGGGTGGAAGGCAAAACTCTGCAACAGCCCTAAGTGATGCTTTCCCATGACACTCCCTTCCCAAGGGATCATTTCCCAAAAAAGCCAGATGCCTGAGCAAAACCCTTGGGTTATTCCTCTGCAGGCACATGAGACAGCAGCACTCCACCATGATGCTCAAGCACAGAGGGAGAATCTCCAAATCGCAGCTTAGCAGACCCTAAAGCAGGAGATCCAGCAAACCCAGAGATTTCAATGATTAACAGGCTGATCTGGTACTTGATGAATGAAAATTTGCATTCTGTGCTAGATCTACAGGAGAGGAAAAAACATCTCAGGATTTCTGCAGGATAATCTGTGAATACAGGGAAATTATTCTGTATGTAAATGAAATTACACTTTTTGGCCTAATTTGGTCCTTTGGGTACTAGTTAGGAACCTTTTTAAAATGTTGGGTTTCCCCCCTCCTCATTGTATGAGGAATGGATTTAGTTTTGTGCAGTTCAACTAATCTTAATTCTGGAAGTGGGACAGTTTTCCTGGATTATTGCCTGCCATGGAGTGGGAGGGCATTCAAGACAGGAGATATAGTATCCTAGTTTTGTGATCAGCTTGAAAACCACTAATTTTTTTGCATCTAATTTCACAAACACCTGCTACTGTGTGAATACTGATTTGTGGACATGCTGTTTAGTTCTTGTGGAAATTTTCATCCAAAGGTGTCAAGATGCTTAAGAAGGGAGCCTGTGTAATCTCCACTTGACATACACATACAGTGAGGCACTGAGATGGAGTTACTTGCCCAAAGCTGCCCGGCTCACCCCAAGCAGAACATCCAGCACTGGAGCTGGACATTTTGTGCCTATTTAGCAGGAGATGGTGTCTCTGAAACACATTTCAGGCATGCCACAAATGCAAGGCTGATCTTTTCTCTCTTAGTTTGTGTCAAGACGAAACAAATTCTTCACTCTGTACACTAAAGCAATTCAAAGCATTCAAAAGACAGATTTAGAATACAGAATTGTGGAGCTAATAAATTTCTTTTTATTTGAAGGTCAGCTTATGTAATAGTTTTTTTGTTTTAATTAAACAGAAACCATATTGTGTTCTGTATATAAATAATAGTACTGTGATACTGTGATTTTTTTAGAAATTCTTTCAATACATTTGTGTGAAACCTAAAACCTGAGACAGAAAATGTCACTACTGCTTCCTCAGACTGGTCCTCCATGAAAGCCCCTTTTATCCCCAAAATGCCCTGACAATGAGTTCTGTAATGCAGCGCTTTATCACAAGCCCACAAGTACTTGATGGTGAGATGCCATGGCAGGGAAAACTTGATTTTCTGCTTTGTTAATCAGCACACCTCAGGCTTGGGGAGAGAAGCAACACCTTATTCTTGTATATTCAACCCAGCAGGCTGGGCTGAGCGCTGTGAGCACCTTGCAGTGCCAGCCTGCAGTGTTAGTGCAGCTGAATTGGTGCTTAGCTATGGAAGACAACACTTGGGTTTGTTTTTCTCATTGTGATACCTCCTATATGCTAAGCACAACTTCCATCCCTTAAAAGAAGGAAGAGAAATTCCTTGGAGAAAAACAGTTATTGCAAATCGTTTTAGGAATGTCCCACAAGATGTGCCTCCTTTGAAGGTACAGAAAAGCTTTGCTCCAGCAGGTTGCAGGGAACTACAGGTTGGTCAGTCTCACCTTGATCCCTGTGAAGGGGATGCAACAAGTTATGCTGGAATGTGATTCAGAACACATTAAAGACAAAGTGATTTGGAGTAGTCAGTATGGATTTATGCAGAGGAAACCACTATGACTAACCTGACAGACTTCTACAACAAAATCACTTGCTCAGTGGAGAAGGGGAGAGCAATGGATGATATCACCTTGAGTTTAGAAAGGCTTTCAGCACTGTCTCCTGTAAGATCCTCACAGACAAACTGGTGAATTATGGATCCTATTGCCACTGTCAGTTAATTTGTCTGTAAGCCTATAACAGTGCAATTATTTTCTTAATTAGAAAAGAGACTGTATTTCTTCCCTGAACTAGGTGTTCTTACTTTACCTGATCAAGGTATTTGACGTACTCTTCTGCTTTGTAAAGCGATCACTTGCAGTATATGCTACAAACAATCTGATTTTGTTTATGCAGGCTGGGATCAGTGATGAGCCTTGAGAAGATCAAGACAAAGTTTACCCAATGACTTAGGGTTTTTACAAAACAAACAGATCAGTTTTGTATTTATTCTTACATTCTCAATATGTTTTGGAACCAGACTGCAAGCACGTAGGTTTAAGCTGCCTGGTATCCCCATGTTGTTAACTGCTCTCTCAGCCATTTGAGGGTCATTTTTGTGCTGCCCTTCATGGCCACTGCAGCAGAACTTCAGGGAAGATTCAGGACTTTTAAAAAATGCCAGCATTTTGAGGTAAAAGTTTTATCTTTAAATTGGTGAAAATCTAGGTGTTTTCAGCTCCTCTCACCTCAGAGACACAAATAGATACCAGACAAAATGGTCTGAGATACTAGAATCTGAGCAGATCACCACTTCTGCTTAAATGATTTGCAACACACTCTATACTGGGCCATACCCAGCAATGGCAAGGCTGGTAAATTGCCCTGCCTGACCAGCTTTGCCTGTACACACGATTTGGGTTGGGTCAGTGCACATACCCACCTGAGCAGTGGCAAACCCAGGCTCTGAAGCTGCCACTGGCCATGAGCAGGATATACTCACTCACTGGCTCTCCATGGTGAAAACTTTTATGAATGAGGATGAAGGAAAGGAGGTTAGAAACAGATTGATTATAATAGGCTTTTAATTAAAATGTTCAAAACACAATTTAAACTAAAAATATCCTATTACTTATCTTCGCTATTTCATGGGCACTAAGGCAGCGGGTGATAATGTAACTAATGATCTGATTGTCACCAGCTTGTATAATGTAGTGTGTCTGGGGGCTGATTGGATTATGCCATCAATCAAACCGCTTTGCAGCGCTCCTTCCTTCAGCAGAGCTCCCTGCAGTGCCTTTGCCAGCTCCCTCCCAGCTGTAACCTTTGTTGTCTCTCTCCAAAGTGATGAGCTCCCATAAGGGGTGGTAAAAGTTGGGCTGCAAACAGGTGAAGTTTGACAATCTTCTGTACATGGTTATAATACTTCAGGGATGATTTTGCTGGGACCTGGCCGTTTTGTGGCTCACACCTGCCAGTAAATCCTATTTATCAGAACGGTTAGGGACTAAAGAAAGGTCCAGAAACTGGGTACTACCACCTCAGCTCTGACATAAAGAGGACAACATGTTGTCCAGATTAACAGGAGGGTGAGGGCCATCAAAATGCCATGGCATACCTTAGCTTCCAAAGGAGAAAGCTGTTTGAAAATCCCATGGGAGATTTCAAGGGGCTCAACTGAATGCAGATTTGGGTGGTTGTACTCAAGATGTGATAGGCACCACATCACCTGAATGGGGTTTTCCAGGACCCCAGT
The DNA here is from genome assembly GCA_035221455.1 of Xenops minutus. Taxonomy (NCBI): domain Eukaryota; kingdom Metazoa; phylum Chordata; class Aves; order Passeriformes; family Furnariidae; genus Xenops; species Xenops minutus. The sequence goes on along the minus strand of JAWWEE010000105.1, from coordinate 66,391,000 downwards.
GAGCTGTCAGACTTGAGAACCTGTCTCACAGCTAGGATTTGTTTGCAGCAGGACAGAGGGTCTTCACCAGCCCATCTTGCCCTGATGCATGACTGTCCCACAGCCCTGGAACTGCCCCAGGGACCAGCATTACTTTCAGGCCACCTTAAACCACCAGGTTCAAAGTCACCAACACAGTATCAAGCTTCTTGAACAGCTCAAGGGATGTGCATTGGGGGAAGGCAGACCATCTCAAAGTCTGTGTCATCAATTACTCTGATCAGAGCTCCCTCCCTCCCTGTTGCTGAATTGCCTCCAATTAACTGACAATAAATTAGGCATCATCTCGTTTAACCATTATGAGATCAAAAATGAGGTTAGAAAATGCATCGGTCCATTAAATCCTGTTGTCTAAACTGTCTGTAGAAAGACATGCTAGCTGGCTCCTGTGAACTGCTATGTCTAAGCAGACAGCCGGGTGTTTCCTCCCTGTCCCTCTCACAGTCCATGTATGTTTAGAAATACAGAAACAAACTTTAGAAAAAGCCATTTCAGAGTCCTGCAAAATAATTTGATAAATTAATGACAGTGGCTATAACTACAGAGAGTGTAATTAGTTCTTGCTCCAATTACTGCATTAGCTGCAAAATCTCATCCACACTGGTTTCTCTAATAGGCCTGCTCTACAACACAGGCATCATCAATACCAGCCATCAAAAAAAGAATGGCAATTAATATGTCATCAAAGAATTAATAGCAAAAGAGAAAAAAAAAATGTTTTAGCCGAAATGTAGTGATTAAAGAGACTTTTTTTCCCACCCCTAAAATTAAATCATTGCAATTGATAAGTAAAAGGAACTGTTGTCTCAGAAAGCAGTCTGTCACAGACACAGATGTTTTGAACTACTTTTTTCTGCTGGCTCAGAATGACAGTCCTGGGAACAAGGAAAGCCGCTAATTTGGCTTCACACTGCCTCTTCTTCTGTGTGCTAACTTAGGAGAGTAGGGTTTACATTGCCTGTGATCAAAGCACCAGGCTATGGCACTCTTGCCACAGCTAGCTGAAATCTTTAATGAGATGCATCTCGCTGGTGCCAGCCAGGGCAAGTTGGCTTCTTGAGAAACCAGAAAAATCCAGCTTCTCGACTCGGTCCATACTGAAGCACTGTGACCAGTTTTGGGGCTGGGAGCTGGCTTCTGACCCTCCCACGAGGTAGAGCTCAGCCCTGGGTGCCAGGGTGGTAGGGAACTAACCCCGCACTGGGCCAGGGTACAGATGGGCCCTCACCCCAACACAGGCTGACAGCAGCTGGGCTCTGAAATGCCTTCATTTGACACCTGGGGCCACCTCAAAGCTCAATAAAACCCCTTTGGTCTGGGCGGGGGCTTTGGTGAGAGTCAGGGATATCCTCTATTCCCATGTTTTAATGTAGGGGAGATAAGCCCATTTGATGCTAAATTCTCTTTAGTTCCTGCTCAAGGAGGGGTTTTCAGCAAGAAAACTCTCTTACAACAACCTTCAGTGACAATTCACTCTCTCAGCAGCAGACACCATTTTTCTCAACCAGAACTTGACAATGGTTTCATCTTCCTCCAGGCAAACACTTTCAGAGGTACGCAGAGCAGCAAATCAGTTTTCTGGTCTATTAATACCTACAGGTTGCATTCTTCGGGGGAGCTGCCAAGCCACTCATGAGAGCACCTTGAAGCATTACCTGAACCTATCAGGTTCCCCACTAACTGGGCAGACTTCAGTTCTGTGACTTGAAGCATGCTTTTATCTCCATGAAATTCAGACCTGTGACATCAAGAAAAGGAGAAGAAAAGCAGCAGCTGCCCCCAAAGGGGGAGTAACTCACACAAAGTAGGAAAAGAAATATGCACATACTAGAATGTAATTAAGTATCATCGTTCATAGTATATGCTTTCCCTTGCCACTTGGAAGTTTTCCAAGTACACTGAACCCATTAATTCACAAAACAAACCACCCAGCATCCTTAGCACATCCTGCAGACTTGCTTAATTTACATAACATAAGGGATCTACTGCAGATTTAGCTGTTGGAAGCTGTACTCATTCAAGATGCTGTGGTGTGTTATTGTTTATGGCTTCATTTTTATCCACATATGGAGTTGTATTTTGTTTGTGGAATAAAAGGCAATAGAACATTTTCTACTACTACTACTATTGTTAGCAGTGCTTTAATCATGATACTTTGAGCAGTTCACAAAAGGTCACCCTCAGAAATGTTACGGAAAGCTGGCATCTGTACAGCCCTTCATATATATTTACACAGGGCACAGAATGTTTTTAATAGAGCTTGAAGCCCATCATATAACCTTCAGTCAGAAGTCTGGAGGAAAGCAAGTGAAGTCTACCATGTATAATGCATTAGCTAAAGTGAATTTCCCAGTGTCTTTGAAAAGAAGAGGTAGTGTCAACTTTTGCGCTCTGCATGATGGAGTTTAAGGGGAGAAGAGGGGAACATGCAAGGCTCATCCGACACTCGATGCTCCAAACAGGCTCTAGGAATTATCACAAGGATCTGTCAGAAAAGAAACCTTTCTTGGGAGACCCCACTTCCCTCCACACTTGTGAAGACTCCTGTTACATTGATTAAAATATTTAACCTTTGGCTTTTCCTCAGACTAATTTGACATGGAAGTCAACACTGCTTGATGGGGTTAGGCTATACTGATCTGCAGTACTTCCTGCAGCAGGAATGTCGGACTGCCCTGGCTACTGCTCAGTGACCACACACCTGTTTGTGCTTTCCAGCTGTAAAGTAGGAATTAAAAATGCATCTCCTTTCTCATCACCAGTTTTCTTCTTGGTACCAGACCCACTGCTGGATATCTTTCACCATCCAATTTTAATTTCTGCCCTGCACGACTGGCTTTGGGGCAACATGTTCCAAAGCTGAAGAATCTTTCAGCAATTCTGATGAAATGAGCTATCATAACATTTCTGTCTACTATTTTGTGCTTAGTCTTTTAAACCTACCTGTGATCTCTCCAGTCAGCATTCAAAAAGTAGAAACAGCATCATCTGCCTAAAAAAAGCATCAGAGAACTTAGATCTAAAATCCTTTCACCATGCTGCAATAATATTTTTGATATCAAGACCTTGATTTAAAAAAAAACAACCAAACAAACAAGAATAATACCTATAAGGAGCAGAAACCAGGAAGTGAACTAGGTGAGCTGGTATTCCAACAGAACAACAGACCATTGAAGGGAAGCTAGGGTGGATGTTGGGAAGATGCTTCATGATTCCTTTCTTGCCTCCAGCTTTGGTCACTTCTGTCACATGCCAGATACTGGAGAAATGAGAACCATGAAAAATTCACTTTTGTAACAAAATTTATTTCTGCTCTGTGGATACAAATCCCAAACATCAACAAACAAATTCCAGTGGAAAAATACCAGTCATTAACAATGAAAACTTTTATTATTATTATTTAATAAATAGAACTTTGGCATTCAAAATTCTAGCTGTAAACCCTACTTTAAAAAAAATTACAAAAAGAGGCAAGAACAACAAGCCTGAAGCTGAGCCAGCCAGTGGCTCCTTTACTTTTTACAATGAACACATTGTGATTAAGTCATGACAACTCTATTTACATATGAGGTATTCTGAGCGGTTCAAAAATTGAACCCAATTTACAAAACTACCAGTCTTCAGGGACTGATCCAGTACATATGTCAGCTGTGCTTTTACAAGAGAGCTCCAGACACTCCTCCCCGCTGAACTAATGATATACTGTAATTAATATACACAAACACACTATGATTTGTGTTTCCTGCTTACGCATCATATTCAAAAAAGCTGCATACTACGACCAGCCTAACATTCCAAGTGTACACCTAGTACCTAGTTTAAGTACTTCTGTTTCTAGACATTATGCAAGAGGTCTTACTACAAAAGCTTATTAACAAAGTAATGGCAGGTGAGAAGAAAACAAGGTGCAGTCATCAGCATCCTAACAACTTATCTGAAGTTCAAGGGGAATATACACTCACTTCAGGCAAAAAAAGGCACAAAGGTATGCAGCTGTGGAATTAATATTGCTAATTAGCTACTGGAATAAATCATCCCTTTAGATAATAACCATTGATCTGTCTGCAGTCTAAGAATGCAGATTAGTTCAGAAGATGTTTTTCCTACTTATGGTAGAACTCTTTACATCAATGAGAACAATACAATTATACTTCCAACTCCACTTGCATCACAGCACTGAGAATGACAAGGAAAACTGGAGCAAATTGTGCCCTTGTGGAGAGACTGCAGTGTGCCATTATTGCCCATACTACAGCAGCAGGTTGTGCAGAAAAGGGTTTGCTTTCTTCCTTTCTTTGTGCCCTTACCCTGCAAGAAAGACATCCAAAATAACTTTTGAAAGAAAAGGTGGGCAGCGAGAGCAAAGGAAGGAACGAAGGAAACCTTTTGAAGTGAAAAGGATGGAATTTCAGCTCTTGTAATGACTTCATGACCACCAGCAACTTCAAATGCTGGAGCCCAAATGGGTGGCTACAGCAATCTCCACAATGTCACACAACTATCACACCACAGAGCTGCACAGCAGAGACTAGCAACCTAAACCACATTTACACAACTGAGCTGCGTTACTTCTATATAGTAAATACATAGCATCATCTATAGCTTGTCTGAAGACAGTTACTTTCCATGTCTTTTTCAAAATACATTCTTAAATACAGTAGTTACTGTAAATATCTTCTAGAGAATCACATAAATTCAATCTGAAACTATACAAAATGTTACTGTACAAATTTGCTGACACCCAGAATGGTACAGTATCCATTCATTTGCGGTTGTTTTTCAGCCCTTGGGATTGTCTATTAGCTACAGCAAAAAGTTGTCATGACTAAATCTAAGCAATTCCAATGTTAACATTCGTTAATCAACTCTGTATTAAATATGCTGAATGAGACCACACACACTACATTTTAACCAATTAAACAGTCATGCATATCTTAGACAAAGCTTATTCCATTTAGAGGCATCTGTAAACTGATGCATATATAGTAATTGCTACCACTACAACAGGCCAAATTTTAAGAAATCAAAGTAAAATACTGTATCACTGGAGACAGTCAGTCGGTAGTCTGCATCTTTGGCTCATACATCCATCATTTACCTCCCTACTTGAATTTGACTGAGGCAGATAAACCCAGAGGGTTTTAAAATCAAGTGCTTTAAAGTCAACATAAATATTACAGGTTCCGTAAGAAAAATGTTACAATGCAAGGTTACAGCACTGCAATCAAAGTACTACAAATAAAATGGGACCTCCTTCCAGAGAAACTTTCAACTAATACTCTAAGAGCATAAAAGCTCCTGAAGTGCTCTGCAAACATAAATTACTGATCTCACCTTTCAGTACAGTATCACCCTTTCAACAGCAGGGACAGTGAGACACACCAGCCAAGTGACAAGCTTCACAGTTCAAAGTGATTCAAAAGATCTCCTGCTCCTCTCTCTAACTGCTCTATTAAACTCTTTGTTATTTACATCCAATTTAGAAAGATGCGTTGCTTGGTAATATTTTATAGGTACAACATTGCTACCTAAGAAAACAACGTGTCATATAGGTGTTTCCTCTCTCCCTAATACTTCTAATCTGCTGAATTCTGATAGGAGAGAGATGCCATAAACAGAAGACTACTACACTGCAGGGACAAAACCAACAAACTACACAAAAGGAATGAGCTGAGGCTTTAGTCACAAAAGCCAATACGGTCAGAGGCACAGGAAACCATGCCAGCCCATTTGTACAAAGATCCTTCTTTGCAGTCTTGCACTAGTAAAAAAGTACACCTTCAATGTGGAAGGTGTGTATTAATTTGGAATTAATATTGCTAATAAGCTTCAGGAATAAATAATTCCTTTAGATAATAACCATTGATCTGTTTGCAGTCTAAGAATGCAGATTAGTTCAGAAGATCTTTTCCCCACTTATGACAGAACTTCTCATCATCAATGAGAAGAGTAAAATTATACTTCCAACTCCACCTGTATCACAGCACTGAGAAGGACAAGGAAAACTAGAGCAAACTGTGTCCTTGTGAAGGGAGTGCAGCATGTCTACAGAAAGAGCACAGAAATTTAAAATAAAATGGCCTCTTTTTTTCCTTTATGTAGACACTAGACAATTTCACTTGAGATTGCATCTAGACGCTGTTTTAGTGCTCAAAGGAGCTGAAGCAGTCAGATTATTCTATCTGAAAACACCATATAGCAGTAATACAGCAACACTATTTTTCACAAATTAGTCCAAGTATAGTTTTAGGATAGAGAAAATTGCCAAATAAATAAGTGCATATACTTAAAAAAAATTAAACCACTAAATTATAAAACAACATTAATGGTAACTGTTTAACAAACAACAGAAAGCAAAATATCACCGAGTTAAAACTGGTAACTAGCACGCGTTGCTCTACCACTTTTTTCTATTAACAGAAATATAATCATAAAACTGAAGATACTAACACTTTTGCCATAAAAATGTTACAGAATTTTCTTGGTTCTAACTGCTGAGCTTTCTAAGAGATTTCTGCTGGTATTCCCACTACAGGTCAGTTGACTGACTTGCATCTTAAAGCATCTGAAACCTTCTTTTAATTCGATACATGTAAATGATGCACATATTTTTCATAATGGTGTGATCTGAAGGTGGTTTTGCTCTTCTCAAGTTTTTGTTGTCTTCAGTTAAATACTATTTTCCACCATGCATAACTGTGCAGCTAACTTGCAGTAACACTCCAGGAAATGTCAACTGTCCCAAGGGATTTAAACAGCACTGCCAAGTGACAGTCACTGAATAAGCTATGGAACATAATCTTACTTTTTTATGTAATTGCTTCCTACAAAAATGGAGAAATCAAAAATTCCCAAACTATTTTGCAGTTCTCAGGTAACCAAGTACTTAATACTGATAACTAGAAACATTCTGGTTTGCGCCCTGATTTTGCCAAGAGTCAAACACCTTTTCTATGGCTATGGTAAAAAATGGTTGAGGTGGTGTAGCACCTCATCAGAGCCCTTCAGGAACAGAACACAGACCAGCCACATTTTAAAATGGAGAGGACCTAAGGGAAAAATAAATACAAACACCAAAATACAGTTGTTAGGTTTTGGGGGTTTTGTCTGGGTTTTTTCTTACAGCCACATACTATGCTGCAGTTTCATGCCTTACAGCTTCTCTGGGTTTGCCACAAACTTCATATTATTGAAACTTCTTACAGCAATGTGAGAGCACTTCAAACAACCTGATACAGCTACATTTTATAGACCTCTTTGCATAAGAGAGTTAAACTTGGAAGGTTTTCTGCTATTGGACAAACAATCCACTACTAAAAACATCTTCCTTACATTCCTATTTTTAAACAACTTGGATAGCAGCTACTTTTTGTAGCGCTCCAAGATTGTTCCAAATGCAATTCTTAGAGTGAAGTGCAGTGGCAGACACCTCTGGCTTCATCATATACACCTATAGGTCCTTCGACCTTTGCCTCTAATACTGGAACACAAATAATGCCACACAAACCCTTGATGAAGGAAAGGACAGAGTAGTAGCAGCACGGCTGTTTTGAAGCTCTGATTCCAAAAACTAGGTGAAGTAGTTAAAATGAGCCCTAATGAAGGAAACAGTGTCCAACTGAATCACTCTTCACAGCTTGTTCCTACAGTCAGTAGTTTGGAGAAAAGACTTCTTGTAGTTTGTTTCGCTCTGTTCAAACGATGGCTCTCCCCTCCACACCACACTCCTGGGACTAATTACACACAGCCCTCACAGGTGCATGTCCGGCACTATTTGCAGCCTTCCAATATGGCTCCTTAATAGAAATGAAAAGACCTGTGACACAGCAGGATTTAGTAAGTCGTTTGCTACTAGATGAAGTGTTGTCATTGAGTAATGCAGTTGTCCCCCATGTCCTGAGCATAACGGTCCGACATTATAGTCCTTAATTCATCAATATCCTTCCGTAACTGACAAACGTCCAAGAGCTTCTTCGAAAGAGTTTCTGTGCTGTGGTAATTTTCACTCTCTTCAGCTGAACAGCTCAGTGCTACAAAAACAACATTCAAGGTTAAAGCTCTACCAACAGCATTCTGTGAATACTTCAACTACTCATCCCTTTGAAATAAGGGGTAAGTCACTTTAGTTACATCAAGACAAATCACGCTTCAGTGTGATGAAAAGTTAACAAAATGTGGTACCACATGAACTTGAAGTCAATTCTGAGCCCATCAGTGCTTCTCTGAAAGGTATGCTTTTCTACGTGCACCGAGATCTAGACTTGCTGAAGTCTGATGAATCAGAACAGCAGTGAAAAAAAATGGATAGAACAGCCATTTTCTAGAGACTTTGGAGTTTTCCACTCAGAAAGAGGCTAGGAGGCGTGCAGTAGCTCTTGCTGCACCAGACGCTGTACTTTGCCTTTCTACCTTGCTGATGGTTCCATTCAGCAACCTGTCTACCTCATTAATTCCAATTAGCATTCAGAAAACACTAGAATACAATACATCCATTTCAAAAAAATGTAATTGTTTGTTAAGCTTGATAAAACAAAAGACCTAACACAAACTTTGTGTGACTGGCTTTAGGGCATGCTTCTCATTAAATTTAACAGCTTAGTAAGTGCTGAAGACCACATGTACTGTTAACAGTACTAGACATGAACTTACCAGGCACCAGGCTTATTTAATACATCTGGACCCACCCATACCCAAACCAGACATTTACATGTTCAAACAAATAAATGTATATTCCTACCACTTGATCCCACATCATGTGTCTTTTTTTTTTTTTTTTTAGAAGCCTGTTAGCATCCATTAACCTTCGTGATGACTGCAGTGTGTCTCAGGAGGGACGGATGCCTGGCCACACACCTTTCTTTTCTAGAGCACTGAACACATCCATGAATGGGTCCACATGAAGGGCCAGCTACCTGATTTCCTGACTTGGCAAGGACATGTGTAGTCATATGCATTTAATGGCCTAAGCACACCAAGAGATCAGCTTTCCCAAAGAGCTCCATGAGTTCATGAACCACGGCTCCAGCTGCATGGCAAGGACACCAGCTTGTCCAGCCGGCGAGTTTGAGCACCGCTTAGCTAAACTGTTATTCCTTTGTGTCAAAACATTATTAAGCATTGGCATGACAACATCACTTACATCTGATTCCCAGCAGTAAGGAAAGGTTAGGCTCCTTGCCCTGAGCTCTCTGGGTAAGAATACTGCACAGTGCTTTCAAGTCAAACAAGCAATGGGACATTTCCTTGAACAACTGGTCTGCTATAGGCATCTTCTCAGATACCGGCTGCCTAGACTGCTCCACCAGCCGCATCTGCTCCTTCAGGCAGGTATTCTCTTCCATCAGTCTTTGGTTCTTTATGAAAAACATGAAAAAAAGGGCAAAGTTAAGTCTGCATCAAGCACTGTGGCAGAAAGTTTTCTGTTTCAAACCACAAACAATATAATTAAAAATAATTAATTTCCAAACATATAATCAGTATTTCTGTACCCCTTCAAAGAATGGCAGATAGACAGCTTTTACATGACTATTTCATGTTATCACTGCTTAGCCGTCTTCATCCTTTAAGATCTCACTTCTTGAGGTAGGGATGGCATGTATTATACATCTGCATAGTAGCTAGGACAGTTAAGTATGTAATTAAGCTCATAAAGCTCTACCAAGGCATCATATAATCATTCTACAAGGTTCTTTCCAGGTGGTGCAATCAGGGGTTGGGTTACTGGAGTTATTACTTACTTCAGAGAGAGTTTTATTCAACTGCTCTATATTCCTTTCTTTTTCCTCAAGCTCATTTGTCATCTTCTGAATTATTAGCTTTTCTTGTGAAAGCTTTTCTTGCATAGACTGAAGTGAATGAAAACACAGGTTAACAATTTTAAATTTTAATGCTTTATATTATCAATGACAAAAAAATGCATCCTCTGTAAATTCCTACGTTTCAGTTACTTAGTGGTTTTGTACCAATTCCTCATTTTTTATTTTCTACCATGTTTCACCTGGCAATATTCAGCTGTACTCCAACAGCTCTCTGTACACTAACGCAGCTATTCCAAGTATCAGTGAAACCTTTTAAATAAGCCAAATCTCTTTAGAAATAAAAAGGCTGAATGCATGCAAAACCTTACTCCAATATGAAATGAATAAGGTCTAAAATAACTAGGCAATATTGTTTATCCTAATTAAAAAAAAAATCACTTTAAATAAGCAGTAGATACATCACAGGAAAGCTTCATTTGTGTCATTCCCAGTTGTAACTGAAGATCTTTTTCAATCTCTACTTTAGACAAAGATTAAGGCGGGACTTGCCATAACCTTTCATAACAGAATTCGCCTCACCTATACAGCTGAAAAGAAAGCCTTTGATAGCTGATAGAGAGCAGCAACCTCTGTAAAATCATTCAGATACATGACAGAACAGTCTATACAATTCTACTGTACTGAAAAAAAACGTAGGCAAAAAATTAACTTATTTCTACTTCACAGTGTCATCTTTAATAGATACAATAATCACTATTTACAGTATGGCAGTTTTCATGACTGACTTCCAGTCACAAGAAGCAAGAAACAAACAAAAAATTGCTGCAACATGGCATCAGCTGCTGTCAATTCCCCAATTTTCAACTACAGAAATGAGAAATCATGAGATTTTTCCAAAGTGGAGTTTTTAGGGTGGATTCAGAATGACCACAGATGCCCTTGTTCTTAAAAGGACTCATATTTCTTCCACTATTTGGCTTTTAAACCTGTAGATATGTTGTTCAAGGTCATCTGTCAAAATTCAGAAAGAGGAATACTCAAATCATCTTATCTGAATACTAACAACAAATAGCAAGTATATAAACTGATGCTTTCAGAGAGATCTTTTCAGCTGTGATTGCCAGCTATAAGAATCATTAGTGCTGACGAGAAGTCAGGGAGAAACGAGAGACAAGGCAGGCCAACACCGAGTGAAGTTTTTAATGGCCTGGCCACTCACAGGAAGTGTTGCAGTATTTACAAAATTTCCAACACATTCAGCTCAACATCACATGAGCAGCAGGCAATAAGTACTCTCTTATACTCTGCAAAACTGCAAAACAATGGTGCTACCATTTACAGACTTATTAATATGCCCTAAAAACCCCACACACTTTATTTTCATTTAAACAGTAAGAATCAGCAGGCAGAACCTAGAAATGACTACTTGTTCTAAAAACCATTTTCATACACCTGACCTGCTGCTCTTTTCGCTCACACCATGCCCTCCACAAGGAAGTGTTGAAGTAACGTGCATCCTAAAGATAAGCTCTTTGAGAAAGCACAGCTACATGCACCCCTGCGAGGAAGGGCAGAAGGAAGGAGGGCCCTGCCCCACAGCAAAGGAAACATGCTGGGACAGGACAGGGCAGGAAATAACTGCTTCAGGCATTTCCTCTGCGTGCTTGCAGACGAGCACAACCTGAAGTGATGTTGAACCATCGTCTTAGTTTTTCAGAAACTGTCTACTGAGAAAATGGCCGTTACTGAGTCAGACTGAAGGTTCCTCTACCCTCGTTTGTGGCAGCAGCCAAACAGAAGATACTCAGAAAGCAGTAAGAGAACAGAGCAACACAAGGGGCCAAAACACCATCCCAACTTCAAACTATCTCCTGATTTTAACAGTCTTTGATGATGAGCAAGCTCAGGGACACCCAGAGCCCCAGGTATGATCCATCCATTAGTACTACCACTTACACATTTCATGTTCATGTCAACAAGAGACCTAAGGTTTGACTCCGCAGCCTTCCCGAGGGAGGGGAGGTGGTAGGGAAGACAGGGTGAGAAGTATTATCTTTACCAGTGTATTTTCAGAACTACATCTGCCATTAAATTTACATGACTCTGCTTTTATTCTTCTAGAATATTCCAAACAACGTGCACATGTTCAGCTCAAGAGTTGCATCGTGTAACAGGAACTACTAGAAGTGGAAATCAGTGTTTATTTTTAAAGGATACACCTGACATCTACCATTCTCTGCTACCCTAATATTAAAGCTCAGAAAAAGCAAATGCACTTAACAGCTTGGCTGAGTCTACAGTGCTAGGGTTTCCAGGTTCCTCATAGTGCTATGATTCCTCTGTACTTCACCCTTAATATTTCCATACGCTTTCCAAAGTTACAACTTGGTGGCAATGCTCCTAGCTGGCACAATTTGGGTTTATTGTGACTGACAGGATTGAGAAACATACATTGGATAGCATAGGCATTGTATAATCTAACTTACTTCTACTCTCTTTTTTTTTGTACCAAAAATGTTAATTTTGTGGTATCCAAATTAATCATGTAAATATGGATTTATATTTTTTTTAAACATCACTGTAATCCATAATTTTTCTGTTTCTGAAGAAGTACTATATATGCAGCATGGCATCTTGTCAAGACTAACCAGAATTTTAATCCCTCTCACTCAGAAGAACAAATCAATGAAGCAAAACCATACAAAGGAGACCAAAATCATTTCACCACAATTATGAGCAAATAGAAACTAGTACTGCTTCATACACTGCTGTCTGAAACAGAATTTGCTTTCAGCCTGCAAGTTAAAAACAATGAATTGAAATACATTCTCAAGCATAAGTTTATAATGTGGCAGAAGACAGGGAATAAAATAAGATCATTTGAGCTGAAGATAAATTGCATCTCCGTGCTGATAAGGGATTTCAATTTCTAATGAACTAATTTTCAGCGCTCCCCAGGTAATGAATATGGAAAGCCAGGGATATCAAGGATAAAAAGAATCTGCCGTAGCCTACAAGTAATTTGAGGGTTGACACCATTTTCAAGTCTTTTTTTCTGTCCTTAAATAAAATACTTCAAGAGGAAAAGAGAAAGTCCTGTAGAATAGAACACTACTCTGTTCTCAGTTACAACTACTCAGTATTTCCTGGTCCCAGCTTCCTAAAGTAATTTCATGCTAAGCACACAAAACACTGAAGATCACTAGTCTCAAGATAGAGGTGATGGTGAGAAAAAGATGAGAAAGTTTAGGAAACATGAAAAGATTTAGGTTGATGATAATACTTTGAAAAAATTTTGAGTATCTCTGATAAGCACAACACATACACAGTCTATATGTAAATAATCAACTACAGAGAGGGACAGAGAACTTCAGAAAGCTTACAGAGTTCAATTTGAACTTCTTTTTAATTATATAACACCTGAAACAACATTTGCCTGTGTCACAATTTTTGTATATACCACCAGGAGAATAAGGATGCTACTTAGCAACAGTTTTTCACTTTTTTATGAGTAGCAGCAAATTGCTAAACCACAAAAATGTAACAATTACATTATGAACATGCAAGAGAACACAGGTCAACTACAGGCCATAAGATTAGGTTCTTGGCAGTTCTACCTTTGATTCTTATTCAGGAAGATAAAAGAATAAAATTCAACTTTAGCAATGTTATTTTTATAAACTAAAAATGTACACAGTCAACAAAAGAATACACATTCTTCCTTACCTGTATGTCTAAAATCAGTCCAGCTATCTGATTTTGTTGATTGTCTATGACCTAGAATGTAAAATTGAGCAATTTAGTAGGCTTGAATCTCTTCATATCCTTGCCTAAAAATGAGCTTACAGGTGTGTAACCAGAGATTTTAAACAGAACCTTTGAAAACGTAAATGACAAGACAGAGTTCAACTCTGACAGAACACAAAAGTTGTGCAAAATAAATGCACTGAACAGAAACAGATATTGAAAAGTAATCTGAATTAGCAACAAATGTGTAATTCTTTAGTGAGGTATCTACTTTTAAAGTAGTAAAAGAGAAACGTAGTACTTAGGGCTAAAGATGCCACCAGCAGATCATTTCCAGACTAACCTTGCTGGCTTTCTCATTCTTCTCTTTGAGACATTCATTCTCACTCTGAAGCTGTTTTGTGTCCAACATAGGAAGCCGAATACCATCTTCCAGACATTTTTCCACTTTCTGTTGTAAACTGCCATTCAACATGAAAGAAAGATTTAAGTGGGCTGATAGAAACCAGAGGGTTGTGTGTTCTAGGAGAAAATTAGAAACTTGCACCATCTTCCAACCAGAACTGTAAAACTGTTCCTAGCAGATTCCAGCCTTATGAAAGAGCAAACCAACAGTGGATGAATGACGCAAAAATCCTAAACTACTCAAGTTGCCATGGCAGTGGCGAGGACACATTAATGCAGATGAATACAGGTTTTATGGGCCAGATTATGTGCTGCATCTCCCAAAAGGCATGGTTCCAGCAGTATTGTGTAGGGAGACAGGGCAAAGAGGAGCAAAGAAAAGCTACTGTGTGAGGCAAAACCAGTTCCAGCACAAATCAGAGGAATCTTCAAACCACTCAAAAACTTCAGGAGCTTTCTACTCAGATTCTCTCACTGGGGCAGGTACAACTCAAAGTGGACGCCAGAATCAGAGGTGGTGCCCAGTACTGGTGGCTTGTCCTTCCTTCACCCCCTCTGTGACTCATAACGGGGAGCACAAAGACACTCCTGCCAGCTGCTCCCACAGGAGGACGTGTCCTTCAGACCCCTCTGCAGCTCAAGTCAAGCCCTTAGGTAGCCCTACAGCCTCTGTCTGCTCACCTTCTCTCAGAAAGGAAATGAATTTTATTAGTGCTAATCTTGCTGTCTAATTTAGAAACCAGAGGTCACTCCAACTATTTGTAGGCTTTCAGAAAAGACAGAATGATCCTCCTCTAGATTACGAGGGGGATAGGAAGAAAAAAGGCCTTTCATTGGTAATATGGAAACAATGTGTCAACAATTTGGCTGGCAAGGCATCCCAGTCAGCTTGCCTTTCATCATGGAAACCCTTCAGACTCCTGTGGCATGCACCTTTACCCAAGAGAGGGACAGTGAACTGCAGTAATACCCACAAACTATTAAAAGGTATTCTCCTCTGCTTCACTCTTCCTTGTTTTGTCAGAAGCATTAAAGTAGCTCCCCTGATCTAAAATGTAACACAGTAACAAAGTCTCCATGTCTTACCTGGAATATTCTTGGGTATCTGTGCCATTTGCTTTTTCATTTTTATGCAAGTTCAGTGACAACAGTGATCTAACTTCAGCTAAATCTCCCTGTAAATACCCACACCCTCGGGAAAAAGGTGAGAAACGGCTACAATTTCTTGATATCTTCAACCCTTCCCTGACATACTCATCAGTCAACATCCAGGGAGTTTTTCCACAGCTGGTAACAGGATCAGCTATCAAACAGCTGCACTGACAGCTTCTATACAATGCCCCTTTGCCACAGAAGTTTATTCCACCCTCTGTCCGCCAGTAGGCTGTGAGGCCATTGCAGCAGTGTCCCACATCCTTGAAGGATGATAGCAAAGAGTGTCCTAGGCAGACTCTTCTCTGTGGTATTAATTGCAATTTGCCACAAATAAAACTCTTGCCATGAAAACTCATTAGCATTGCAACAGATTAAGATTACAAATAACATTAGGTCTTGACATCAGATGGAAAAGTACACCCTTTCAGGGCACGGGCTGAGCAGCTGTTCATACCTCTGCACTGTTGTGACCAGCTCTTTTTCTTTTTTCTTCTGAGATGCCAGCTGTAGTTCTCTCTCTCTGCACTGAGACCGGGCTTCTCCAAGCTTCTTTTCTAACTCAGCCATAGTTTCTTGAAGTTGCCTGTTCTTCTCCTCTAGAATTTGCAGCTAACACAGGTTATATTAGTCAGACATGATGCCACACCAGGAGAAGGCCTTGCAGACACCTGCTGCAGAATCTCAGGCCCATTTTGCTCATTTGTCTATAAGAAATCCTAATACCTACAATGATTTCTAAAACATTGAAATACTTCTTAAACAGATAGGAAGAAAAAAATATATGCTGAAACAGTAAAAGACTTGACAACAGAATATAGAGAGTTTACTTATATTTTTAAAATGTAAAGCAAACTCCTTTTACCTTACCTGTTTAGTCTGCCCTTCTATGTCATCCAGTGTTGGTAGGTCAGCCAGGTATTTTTCTAATGTTTCAATCCGTCTTTGTTTTTCCTTGTTTTGCTCAGACTCTTTCTGGCATTTCTTTTTCAGGCTATTAATATATCGGTCTCTAGTTTTAAGCTAGAAGAAAGAAAGAGTACATGTTTTATTACTACAGTAAAAAATAAGCCTGCTTTGGAAGCAGAGGCTGGTCACTCTTCAATAACTGTACTCGCAGCTGCATGAAAGGTTCGGCTACTGCAGAAAACAAAAGCAAAAATTATTAATCCCAGCAGCTCCAAGTAAGACACACATGTGACCTCAAACTACAGTTGCTTCACCTCTGCCTGAAACAAACCATGTGATTCATAAACTGAAAACAAAAAAACAGTTCAACAGTTAAAATACTGTTCATTTTTTCACCAGTGGAGATGTTCACATGCAACAAATGATCAGGACATATTTTAGTCCACCCTCTTTCTATGGACTAGGAAAACAATTTAACACACGGCCAAGAACTTTACCTATGAAGAATTGAAAATACAGTGATTTTGATGCAGTCTGACAGTCAGATCAGAGGACATGAGAACAGAATAGCTGACTTCTTAAACACAGAAGCCTTCTAGAGGCCTTCATTGCCCATCAAACTGGAAAAAAATTTTTTATATTGTTTTACCTTTGCATTCCTGATACTTTGCTTTATTACCTAGGTCAAAAAAGTGGAAAGAAAGTCAGGAAAAAAAGTGTATTTTCCACTGTGCCTCCCTGCCCTCTATCTCCTTGAGAGCTTCTTATTCAGTGCACAGAATGGACAGGTGTTAAGGGATGAATCAGGACTGTGCAGTGAATCAGGGTCCAACCTACACACCATCCTGCTGACAAAAGCCTTGCTGCATAGGTCCTCACCATTGCAACCACACAGCAGTTCCTCCACAGTGAGGAACCCAAGCAGTAAAAGCTAAGGAGAAAGCAGCATTATCCAATTTTTGCCCTTCCTGAATGAAAAGCTTACTAGGCTCATAGGAAATGGTACGGCAGAATTTGAAATTAATTATGCAATCTCCTTTGTCTTCCCAACTAATACTTCCCTGTACCATATTGCCCCTGTCCCTTGAATCTGCATTACTATAAATCTAAATCCAGTAATTTAAAGATGAGAAGGTAACAGTGACAATGTAACCCTAAAACATTAGTCAGAAACCCCTTGGTCAATGGCACATTCCTGCTTGCAATAAAGGAAGGTTGTCAGTACATTCAAAACCACACCTGGGAATTGCTTCAGCCTGTAAAGAAACCCCTTGTCAAAACAGTTCCAAGCACACAGCCATCTTTGTCTCAGATTAAAGTCTACTCTGCACATCCTAGGAAAGCCACAAGAGAATCACTCCTGCTGAGTAGGCACATACAGGCTGGTAAGTGCATCTCAAAGCACGAGGGCCACATTTACAAATGATGCCAAAAATAAGGATTTAATTTTCACGCTCTATGTTTTTAAATAATACCTTGTTTATTGTAATAAATAATTCAAGCTACAAGAATTCTTAGAGCTGAGTAGCATTTTTTTGAAGTTTAACTGATACCTGGTTAAAAATGTCATCACGATTATTGTTTTATCTAGTACCACTTTTTAGGATGCATTCTCTATGAGTTCAGATTTATCCATTAGCAACACCTGAAATTATTAGCTTTCAATTTTTCCATCAGAGATAGTTTAGCTACCTTTTGAAAACGGCTCTGACACCCACATACCAAGCTGCTTTCTAGCAAACAAAATATATGCTGCTGTAACAGTGACAAGAGGAAATGTGGAATATGAAAGACACTTACTTTCTCCTCCATCTTCTTTTTCTCCTCACTAGACTTGTTTGAAAGCTGTTTTACAATTTCGCTGAGTTGTAATTCCTTGTTCTCAGCTGCTGTGATCTTTCGCTCAAGCTCCTCAAGGTAGGATGCTGATCTTTCTGAAATGTGAGGTTGCAGTGGTGTGCTCTCGTACTGTGGTTGCTTACGAAAAGAAATAAAATAATCAGACAAATGAACACACACATACCACCGTGCACTTGAACAGCACAGCAAAAAATAGTCCTGCTTTTTTTTTTTTTTTGCTGTCAGGAAGGGTGGGGTTTGATTTTTCAAACATTAAAATACATGGCAACAGCATGAACTGCAGGAATCTGAAGTACAAAAAAACAAAGAAGCTGGACACTTTTAAATTCACAACACTCGCACAAGAAAATTGCAGGGCCACTTTCCCCCTCAGATTTATGGAAGAGGCATGATTTTCCTCCCAAAATAAAACCCTATAAATCCAAATAAAAAGCATTTTCAAAACAAATTACTGCCACTGAATTATCATACCATTTTCCAGGAAGAAAACCACTATAAAATGGCTATCTATTGAAGTAAGAGATGCTTCAATCTGAAGACCCTTCTAAAGCAGCACATTAGTACTAGCAAACTAGAGCCATCACACCTGGGATGAGAATGGTGCAAGGACAAGCCTGAGACTAGAGCTACAATCAGAAGTCAGGCTTCCTATCTTCTATTCTGTATACCAAAACTTCAAACTCCACTGCCCAGAGACAGACAAGCACAAAATGGAAGTCAGCTGCATGTGGGATGAAAAAGGTGATGCATCCCATTAAGCTTTCAATTTCAAGCTTCTTTTAATAATGTAAATCAGTATCTTTAGAAATACTGCCTGTGTAATTTAACTAGTGACATTTCTTCATCAAAGCATTAAGAGATTAAAACCTTTATTAAAGTAGATTTGCTTTTATAAATCCATCTTATAGAAGGCACACTGTCAAGCAGGAATCCAAATACATTATAAACTTTCAAAATTCTTTAAATTATGAAAGATTAATGCATCTGCTACTTTGTTGGAAGTGTAATATGGTATACAAAGAAATACAAATTTCAGTTTCTGCACTACTGCATCTTGTTTGGTTTTGTTTGTGTCCTCCTGCCCCCCCAAAAAGTCTTAATCCAGATACATTTTAAAGTATTTTGTAAAAGATCTGGAAGCACCAAAAGCCACATTCCTACATGTCTGAAAAGGTTTCTGGATGCTTAACTTCACACTGAGGCTCCACTTGCATTTCTCTGCTGTGTCACACAAGGTACATTCTCACATGATGTACAGCTGTGTTATTCCAAGGACATAATTAATGTCATGTTGAAATATACTAGCTGAGATTCCAGCGCAGTGTTTGTGACAGAAAAAGATAACGCAATAAAAGAGGACAGAAGAGCTATTTCTCTGCATATCTGCCTGCATATCTCACTGCATTGCCTTTTAGATGTGCAAAGGCCTGGAGATGGAATTTGTGTACTATAAGCAGCCACAGTCTTTAAAGTGATCTGCATTTCTTGGTTAACCTATGCTACCTCATACCTACATTATCTTGGCACTGGTACCAGTTAGATGAAAATTAGGAGAATTACAGCCAAAATACCACCACATATTCCCTTTCATACTAAGTGTTCCCTAGGAGTAATAGTCCAGTCTGTTTGCCCTCTCACATTTCCTCCATATTGTACTGGTAAAATCTAACCATTCAAAGGGTTAGTAACTCCCTCTCTTCAGAAAACCTTTCATTAGTTGTTTTCAAATACTCCATGATGTTAGATCCTTACTCTTACAGCATCATAATCCCTCAATCCTATCTCATTTTTATCAGACTTCAAAACAACTACACACAAAATTTTAACATTACTTATATTTCTGCAAATGTAAAGTACACTACAACACTTAGAGGGTATTCTCTATACAATTCACTGCTATGCAATTACACAGCCATCATTAATCACAAAGGCCCTACATTTTGGCCTGCAGTAAAGTGTGAGCATGCTTTCAGGTGCCAGTTACTGGGCAATGGAAAACTTGTTGAAAGAAAACTACCCATCCTACCTGTAGAGTAGTCACATAAGGTTCTTCGCAGTTCACAAGATGGCTCAGTCTTGCATGTTGAGCTCGTAATTCATTTTCCCTTATCTTCTGATGTAAATTGTTAATTTGCTGATTTTGCCTGTAATACACAAATTTTATTTGAAAAGGAATGGAACAGAGATTAAAAACACATTGACCTAAAGACTTATACTGAAGAATACACTAACAATGCTGTTCAGCTATCCTGAATCTACGTTAGCTGTGGGCTTTTTCCCACTGTAGCAAGACTGCAAATGGACTAATTCAGCACTAGAACTGGGATCTCATCAAGGTATGAACTTGGAAACTACAGTTACCATATGACTTTCACTTAAGCATGCCCAAAGGGTCTGTGCTCAATTCATAATAATAAGTAAATCCTGTAGAAATACAATTTGAGTGCTCTATCAATTTTGTGGGGTCAAGAGAAGCTTCTGTTGTCATTTGCTGGTAGGGCTAAAAGTATAAGCAGGGAAAAGTATACAGAAAGCAGAACAAAACCAAACAAAAAGACCTTCATTTTACTTGGACTTCTGCTCAGTCCCTCTCTTTGCCAGAGCTGATTTTCTATGCTGGTTGAAGAGATTTACAAAACAAGGGAAGCAAAAGGAACTTAAGAAGAAAAGGTCATTGTGTAAGACAGTCAGCACAGCTTTCCTGCAAGTGTTTCTTTTTGCTTTGCTTAAGACTTTCTCACTCAACTGCTTTACGTAAGATGTACCCTACCATAGGGTAATATACCGACACTGTGTACTAAAGGAGAATTAACCCCTTGCACCAATTGCTTGTCCAATGTGCAGCAGAAACAGTATCACTATTATATCACTATTTAATTATATCAAAAATGTTATCACTACTTAAATCATGGCTGCATTTGAACCAGCAGCGCTGTAGGGCAAACACAAGCCAGGTCTCTGCCCCAGTCCAAGTCACAGCCCTGCAAGGTGTCCAGTACTGTCCGTGGAGCAGCAGGCACCTCAGCAGCTGACTCCAGAATGGAGTTGTCAGCACCCATCAAAAACACATAGAGTTATCTTCTCAAGAAACTTAAAACCAGCTTTGTGCACTCCACTAATTTTCATTTTTCCTTCTTTTTTATCTGAGGATATATTTGCATGCAAGTATGAAATTATTTCTCAAAGCTTCACCTCTAAGCATGCAGTAGGACTGGCTTTTCTGGAAACAGTGATGCTGAACTCAGATGTCTAAACTCAATCTTAAGAAGAGATAAATAGTAAATACAGGTTAATTTCAAGAGAGAAGACCTGCCTGTGAACACACTAAAAGAGCAAATTCTGTAAAGTGCAGAAAAAAAGATGAAAGCAACTGTGGCTTTTTTTAAAATTGTGGAGAGTTGTGTTTATACAGAACATCTTGGAAATACTAGCATGACCATAAAAAGTAAGTATTATACAGTTTATAAACTAACATGAAATATGTCTTGGTTGAAAAGATGCAAATAGTTGAAAATAAGAGGCAAAAATCCAATTAAAGCAACTATTTTAGCTACCCTCTTCTACCTGGTCATCAGTCAACTGTATCCCAATTATTTGGTTTATAAGAGGAATTTCATATTTGAAAAATATAAATTAGCCTTTTCTCAGCTAGATGTGTTACAGAAGCCATAATGTATGCCTACAGAACATATTTTTTTTATATTTCCCTATTTTTGTATCTCTAAAGAACAGCAATGAAATATATATATACACACTGCCATTTCAAAGTACCTTAGAACAATTCAGTCAACATGATTCATAAGAAGGGAGAAACTGCGTGTATTTATGTGACTCCATAGCAAGTCTTAAAATATTTTCTATCAGCACAGGTGATTTTGAGGCTTCCCTCTTCCATCTACTATTTAGATGGAACAAGCTTGTACAAATATAAACGGAGTATGTAACACTGAAAGACTCTGTACAGTTCTGGTTGGCATTCGTAACATGGCAGTACAAAGAAAAAGCTTCCAACTTATTTTGGAAGAAGCAGATTTCAAGATTAGGTAAAAAAATATGCTCTCAACTTCTAACAGACCTTTTATAAGCTCAAGAGTTTGTATACTCATATGAGAAAATATAAAGTTTTGATGACTTCTCTGCATGCCTGGTCACAGACACCAAAACTATTTAGTATGAGTTATCCTAACCTATGAACTGAAGCAAATTTTCATTTGTTATCACCTTATTACTAACTAGAGAGATGTATTAAAATTTATTTTCTCCATGTGCTTTAAAATTATTTATCCACTTGTCACTTATCTCTTGGAAGCATTATGTGATTTTATGTTTATGGCTGATTGTAACTTAGTAGTGCCTTCTTTACCAGGCAGGATCTCAACAGTCCACACTAAACGCTACAGCCTGCAGTAAATGTTTGAAGATATTTCTGAACTCCAGTGTAGTTTGGACTACATTACCATATTTCCTTTCATAATCCTTTCCCTACCCTACCAAATCCCTGCAGGAAAAAAGGTGAGTCACATTAATCCGTGACAAGACAGAGCACAGAGTTTAACTAGCTTGCTTCTTTTCACTCTGCAAAGCATGAAACTCTCCACCATTCTAAAATCTTGCCAACAAAACACACCATAGAAATGTTTTAAGGCTGTGTAGATCCCACTCAGCTTCTTTGCATAACTACCTCTCTGAAAACAACATTAACCTCACGACACCCAGAAACAAAAATTCTGAAAACAGCAGCAGTCACACGAAGATAAAAACTGTGGAAACATATTTACTATTTACATACAATCCTCTAAGTCTTTGGAGATTTCATACCAGATGCATTTTGTCAGTGATACGCCCACATGCTAAGACAGTTTTAATACTGTTAGCCCACTCCTGTTACTGTTATTCTTCTGCATAACCAGACTGAGCTTTATTTAAAGGGAATGTAGAAAATTCAAATGCTCTCAAAAACACAGCTCGCCTATTAGAGTGGGAACACTGTCCCCAGAAACCTTTCTGTTACCAATCAATCATCCCAGCATTTAAGAAAAATCCAAAAAACAAAATAAAACACAATCAGCCTTTATGATTTAAGTGCATTCAAGGTTCTGTCGAGCTCCTCAACCTTTAGTGATTTCAGAAGCCATCTCAGTAGGCTATGTGGGCTCAGTAGGCTATAGGCTCAGTGGGCACAGGCTATGGCCTGAGCTCAGGGCATGGGGGAAACAAACAGGAGCCCACCCTTGAGACCTCTGTGCACAGAAACCAGACTATACAAAAATCAGACCACAGTTCACACAATCAGGTTCAGTGCCATGGAAACTGCTCTCCTTCCCAGTTTCCCCAGATTTTTTCCCCCCATAAGTGAGTGTTACAATTCTATGTCAATGCCAAAGGAAGAGTTATACTGGCATACTATGTAAATGTCATGGCACTTCTCACATGGTTTCGCTCATCTCCTTTGTCCAAAGAGAAAAAAATGTCTTGCCACATCCCTTCCCCTTGCACTCAGACTAAAGTAGAAAAGGAGGCAATACCCTGATCTAAAGTAATCAACCAACCAAAGGGATTCAGAAGCTTGTTTAAAAAGGAAATAACGCGAAAAAAAGCCACAAAAGGCAGGAATATAAAACATCCTTTTGGGACAGACATTTTAGTGTTCCTTATTTAAGATGATCTTTCAGAAGGAAATGTCATTAAAAGATGTATAAACTAACTATTCCATACAATTGATTAATAAAAACATGACATTAATAACACTGTTTTCACAAACACTTCTGTCACAGATCTTTCCAGCTGTCCCTTAAGGTGTAATATTGTCTCTAGGAACTGGGAGTGGCAGTGTGGAAACAAAGAGACAGAAAGAGAATCTACACTCCTCTTGAGGTAGGTGAAGATCACCCAGTACACCAAAGACTGTCACAGTTACCCACGGAAGAGTTCTTCACTAAAGACATCGTTTTGTCTTTTTCTTCAGGTAAAATGATTTTAAGGCTTTTTTTTTCACTCAGAAGCAAGCTGGTTTAGTTCCAGTATTATAATTAAAATTGCACTGATATCCTGGACTATGCCTTTTCACTCCATTTTTTGAACCTTCGGCCATAACTCATAAATTACTTGAGATCAAATTCTCCCTGCGCTTCTCCCCAAGTACATTGTTTCTGAGGGAGCTCAAATGAGTGACAGGTTATCCAACATACATGACTCAAGTGGTGGCTGCTCTGTGGTCTCCTAAACCAGATCTTCTGTCCCAGTTCCTACATGTCAGTTATCTATGTTCTAGCTAGAATATTTACAGAAAACCCTACTATTTTCACAACCTAATAACTTTGTGTTACTTTCATGTCTTGTGAAATATAACATATTTTGTTCTCTTTTCCTGTATTACCTCAAACACTCTTTATTTTTGTAAACAAAATTTCAAGGCTTCAGTCATGATTCACTACAGCAGATTACTGATACTTTGTTAGGAAGGAAAAGTTAAAAACCTGTCATGGCAGATTGTACCATTCTCTTGGCTTTCCCAGAATTACCAACTACCATCCCTATGTGAACTGCTAAGACTAGAGACTAGGCTAACTAAGAGGCTGATTCTGTGTAATATTTTTGGCATCTAAGGAGAGTAGTTTTCCTTATCTGTCTTCCTGCCTGCCACAGGTATTTCCATTCAGGAAGTATCCAATTGGGTTTGAAGGAGATGCGGGATAAAAAACAGTCTTGTGGTAATGAGAAATGCTGGCTCTGAACAAAACTGTGGGGCTGACAAGGGAGATCTGGAGAGGTGGAAAGGCAGGGGTCCAGGCAATGCTGCTGCGGCTCTCCTTCCCTTCCATGGCACACCAAGGGTACACACCAGCCCAGCTGCCAGGGCTGGAACAGGGATGTGTGCTGTGGCCCACTCCAGCCCTGCCCGGCACCCAGGAGAGTTGGTGATCTTCTGCACATCAGTGAATGGAGAAAGGATGGACAAGCATTGACTTCAGGGATGAGTATCACCTCACTAGGACATTTGTATTTAAAGTCAGACTCAGAAAACACTAAAAGGTGAGCAGGGAAACAAAAAAAAGGGTTCAAATGTGTGTTTCAATTATGGGTCTGTTAAATTTTCAATCTCTTTGCCCATGGCCAGCAAGGGACTGCTTCTGGAGGTGCGTATGCCCTGTGCCACTATTCTCTGCATGCAGGACAAACTATGCCCTACGAAATGGCAGCCAAGCTCCCCCATCCTGAGACTCCACTTACAAAGCTGTCTGGAATTCAGAAGAAAACTACTGATGCTATTTGACACTAACTGAATCCTTTTAAATGAGCAAAACAAAAGTTACACCCGTAAGAGAGAAGTATCAATGGGGAGAGGGAGAGATCCCTATTTTGATTTAATTGCAGTTCTGTCCTTTAGCTCAAACAGTCCCCTTTGAAAAGTCAAGTCAGAGCAAAGGACATGGGATAGCAGAGAACAGCACTCAGCTAAATGTGCGCAAGCCTGGATTGTCTCCAGAGACCAGCATTAATAAACTGCTTCTTCTTAAGTCTCAAAACTCTTAGTACAACATAACTAACATTCACATCGTTTTCTCGCATTCACAACAGGACAAGCATGGACACGTGCTTATACAGACACTCATATGCATTTATCTAGAAAAACCACATTTTCTTGAACCTGAGACCAATTCATCTGTTCTCCATACGCTCATTTTACCCTTTACTTACTCTTATATGGAAGAGCCTTTAGAAACCCACATCTGTCAGAGAAGCACCTCCTCCCCTCAAGTTTTAAGTTTTTCTTAATTTTAATTTTTTAATTAGCATAAATCTAAGTCCCACACTACAACTCAAGATACAGATCCAGTATCTTCAAACACTTCACAGACTTTAGAACAGAGTTTACTCGACTACAGAAGGGACACTACTAACTTCGTAAGAAATCAAATTACAATTAATGCTTACCTTCAAAAGTCATGAACTAATGAAAAGTTGCTGCTTTAGGTGGAAATGTCTGAGCAGATTTCTTCAGAATCGGGATGCAAAGTAGAATACAATATGGATCCTCCTATATTACAGATATAATTTATTCCATACTGCTGCTGGAGGTATGCTGCTTTGTTTTGTTGCTTAAGAAGTTGGATACAAATTTTTATATCCCTTTGTTTTAGAGGCACGATCTCTTGGGACCACAAGTCCAAATGTGCAGACTACTGATAGGGAAAGAGATCCTTAGTAAACAATGTGAATACATTTTCCGGAATTCGGAAGATAATGCCAAAGAACTCCAACATCAGCAAAGCTCGTGAGAAATGTTGATCTTAAATTTCCTATGCAATAAAGTCTGCTTTTTTGGTGAAATTAAAAGCCTGCAGTTCCTAGTGAACCTTTGCACTAGTCACAGTAGAACTCACCTTGAAGAGAAGATGGGTACACCACCTTGGGAGTCAAGACATGGTCTCTGATCTGGATGCCCTGGGTTCTTGTGTGTTGTGTATTTTGTTTTGGGGGTGTTTTTTAATGACTTTTCTGAATTGCATAGAAGTTTGAAACGCTTATCTGACCCACAGGAGCTAAGGTAATGCTGAAGCAAGGCAGACAAGAGCACAGTCAGCAACTCGGCTTTTTTAAATGCTTTGGGCTACTTTATCAAGGAGGGGTGAGGCTTGAAGGGAACACAGAGACAAACATCTGTTCAGGGAGAGGACTGCACACTCCTTCCCCCAGCGGGAGGTCTTCAACTTCTGCAGTCTCTTGACAGGACTAACACAGAGCAACTCCTGCACCTCCCCTGCTGTTCTCAGCTCTGCCAAATACGAGAACTTCTAAAAATATTTAAATCCACAGAACAGAAAACAGCTTAGCACCAGTTCCTCAGAAAAGTACTTGGGATTACAGCTGACCAAAATTACACAATGCTGTACCGCAAAAAACAAACACTACACAAGCATGGTCTGTGAGAGACAAGCACTCAGAGAGAGAGAGAGGCCTTGACTGGCCAGTTTGGACACTTCTGGGAAGATGTGCTGATTAGCTGGAGAGATCTCAAGGAATAACAAAAGCTACTTGAGGTCTAGAAAACATGACCTAGGCAGAAAGACTAAGTCATATTAGGAAAAGATTTCTAACATTTCAGCTAATTAATCATCTAAGTGCCCAACACAGAAAGGCCGTAGAACATCTGCTATTGCAGATACCAATAGCATAGATACCTAGTTGACAGCACTACAGCTTGTCCTCTCTAGGGCCTGCTATGAGGTTAAATAGGTCCTTTCTAGCCCTAAATCCTCTCATTACTGCCAAGATTTAGTTTATTATATGAAAACTAATGTCAACAAATTCCATATTCAATTTCCTTGTGAGGGGAAGAGGAGGGGCAGGCACTGACCTATTCCTTGTGGTGACCAGTGACAGAATCCAAGGAAATGGCCTGAAGTTGTGCCAAGGTAAGTTTAGGTTGGATATTAGAAAGAAGTTCTTCACCCAGAGAGCTGCTGGGCATTGGAACAGGATCCCCAGGGAAGTGGTCACAGTCTATCCAAGTTCAAGAAGTGTTTGGATAATGCTCTCAGGCACATGGCGTGACTCTTGGAGATGGACCTGTGCAGGGCTAAGGACTGGACTCGATGAACCTTGTGGGTTCCTTCCAACTCAGCATATCCTGTGATTCTGTAATATTACTGGCATTCACCTCTGAAAAAGTGACCTTTTAAAATAATTATGCTGTAACAAAACCTTCAGGAAAGTTTATCCTCCCAAGATAGAAAAGTCTCAACCATAAATTACTTGGGTGATTGGTGGTATCAGAAAAAGATAAAGGCATCTTTTTTCAAGGTATTATAGCAAGCAAAGAGTATTTTACAGCAAAGCACTCTGAGGAGGTTCCTCACAGTCCCACTCCCTGCACAGGACTTCTTGCTATACATGCATGCACTCACCACCTGGATGGTGTAAAGCTTCAGAGTTTCCTCATAAATGACATCAAATTACCACTCAAGGGCATATGCTAATGCTGCAGATCTTAACAAGCCACTCCAAATGACAAGAATTACATCTTTACAGTAGCATTAAAATGAGCACTACGAGAGCACATACAGTTTGACGTCTGGTACTGAGATCAGGACAATTCGATAACAATACAAAGAATATCTAATTCTCTTGTCCCAGTAAAAACATCCAATCCTAATCCTGCTATGGATTAGAAACTAGCAATTTAGCAACTGTTTTAAGAATGTAAATGTTGTCATGCCCTGAGGAATACCAGCTATTCACTAAAATTGTATTCCTCTATCACCTTTCCTTAAAAAGCTGTTCAAATGCCCTTATGCTGTCTAGAAGCCAACATTGCATGCACAGTGTTATTCTCAGCATCTTATGTCATATGTTGAGATATTTGGCATTTATTCAGGTACTCCCTGTATGCAGCCCCTGCCACACAACCACTGCCAAGATCACACTAGAGACACCTACAGTGTCAGCACAGTCTCATAGGACATTCACCATTGTACCAAACACTGCAATTTCACTGTTGTTATGTACTGAACAAAGGAGCAACATAAGGAATTAAAATGTGATGCTGTAATTTTCTAAACCAATACAAACAATATTGGCTCCCTCTGGTGCTAAACATAATGTAGTGTTACATACTAAACCACCAGAGAAGTAAGGCAATGATATAATCCAATTATTTTGTACAGTAGGTGACAGACATTCTAGTAATAAGTGTTACAGCAGCAGATTTCCTCTTACAGACAAAATCCTTAAATCCTTATTCATGGTCTGTACCAACAGTTCTTACATGGAGAAAACATGACAAAAACCTTTAAGAAAAGCCACTGAGATCCCAGGGACTCACACACACAGAGCAGACTCACTTCCTTACACCACTTTTTCACTAAAAGTACTGTCTTTCCCTCATTTTTTTAAGAGTGGAATTAAAAACCATTTCAGATTTTTATTCATTGAATTAGCAGTAACTTCTAGAGTAGTTTTAAACAGCAAACCAAAACCACTTTTAAACCCACTCATTTATGCTACCATGTACAACTTAAACAAATGCCTTTATTATGCTAAAAAGACTACACAAATTAAATAAATTTTAATTTACCTATTAATAAATCTGCTGATCAACACAGTGTACAGAATAAAAACTGAGCCATGTGTTCTATTCAAAGGCACAAGTGGTTGTTTGGGTTTTTAAAAATTCTACTTCCTGAATTTATAGTGACACACCAAAGTGTACAAACATGCACAAATACACTGTAAGCATTATTATTTGAGTTGTGTTTATAACTATTTGAAACTTACTTGCAACTATTCTGAACTGTTAGATTTCCAATGCAAAACAAGGAAGCTTAATAATCTAATCCAGAATGGCTGGAATTTTTTTGCCTTTTTATCTTTGTGTGGAAGGAAGGGAAGCAAGTAGCATGTTTCGTTTTTCTTCTCCTGCTCTTCCTCCCTTTTTTAACACGATAAAGGTAGAGCAGCTTAAGGATACTATCCTGTACAGAGAATCCATTTCCTACTAATCAATACACTCAAGCACCTCCATGCATAACAAGGTGTGTGATATTAATCTCCTCCACCTCCTAGATTAGTAGGACACCAGTACAATTCCCAACAGAAGAGAGTTTAACCTTAAAAAAAGGGGTTAATGATCCTGTGGGTGAAAGGAAGGCTGGTGACAAGGACAAGAGAAGGGGTTTCCTGGTGTTGCCTTTTCATCCAGCTGTTCCTTGTCTCTGCCAGCAGCAAACAGCTCAGTCTGGAGCACTACACCAGCTGCTGTCCCACTCCTCTGGTTAGCCCATCTCTCCCAAGCTTCTATCCCCCCAGAATTAAACAGTCTTGCTGGCATCTTCCAACTACCAGTTTGTAAATGTAGCATGAGACATGACTTAAGGAGACTACACCTTTTAAAACTCCATGAGAATCACAAGTACAAAAGGC
The DNA here is from genome assembly GCA_035221455.1 of Xenops minutus. Taxonomy (NCBI): domain Eukaryota; kingdom Metazoa; phylum Chordata; class Aves; order Passeriformes; family Furnariidae; genus Xenops; species Xenops minutus. Next base: position 66,361,208 of record JAWWEE010000105.1, on the reverse strand, counting down.
CTTCTCAGCAAACACCTACCATCTAACCTCAGTCAACAAATTAATTCCTGCTCCATTTCCTCAAAGCATAAATTCTGTAGTTTAACTACCCCCCTCTTGAATTAATCAAACTTTAGCAAAACTATTTTTATTTTAGGTCACTATTCCCAAATAAATTCAGTCTGAAAAGAAGTTTAAAGGAAACTCAGGAAGACCAGGAGAGCTGGAAGATTAGGTTTACACCCAAACATCACCTTGCTGTCAGTGCAAGGCTTTGTGTCTTCACGTGTTAAATGCAGATAATGCCACATTTTCACTTAGTGCCACTTAGTGCCTTGAAGAAAGGTAGTATTCACACTTAAGTTTTATTAATACCTCATCTGATAAGAAATGTAACACTAGTGCTTTTTTAATTGAGTTCTATTTCAAGGCTTTTGCACAGCAGCTATGTACCATTTTCTTAATGAGTTAAACTAAAAGTATTTTTATCTGTCATAGAAAACACTACCCCTTCTTAAAATAGAAAATAAAAATCTATTGTAAAAATTGTAAATATGCAACATCAATTTGTACTAATCTTAAGTAATAAAAGCTACCCATTTTAAATGTTTTTATTTCATTTTAACATAACTTTTAGGGTATTTCGTCCAAATGGAGGCTTAATATTCAAATCGAGCCTGTTCTGTGATGTTTTGTTATACTGCATTATTAAAAACTACAGAATTCTTAACTGTAAAACCAAGTGTCTACTTAAATGAAATGCCTGTAACATCACTAAGTGGTCTTTGTTTCACTTCAATAGCTTCCAGAGTGTATTTCGTCATTTCAGCTGAATGAAAAGAAATTATCTAAACTGACTTCTGGTCAGAAAGCCAGAAAGAACTGTATTCATTATCACTAAGTCACTCAAAAGTAATGACTTATATATTAAAAAAAAAAAAGGAACCAGCACACTGCCACTGGATGTCAAGAAACAGCTTTTCTTCTTCAATATGGACAGTATCAACCAATGTTAGCAGGAAACCAGGTTACAAACCGTCACTTCGGAAACTTCACCCTTGACTGTAAACACATTTCCAGTGTAAGAAGAGGAACATGAACTGTTTTTTTAGTTGCCACTGTATAACAAGCCTTCATGTGGAGTGCAGAGGAAAATAAGCTCAGCAGAGGCACCACAGTCCGCCCCAGCCATCATGGGCAATGTACTTACTCAGACTACTGACAGCTCGGGCCCCAGGATGTGGGCTGCAGGTTTGCTACTACAGCATTATTACTGATACAGAAAGCCTGAAAAACCACAAATTTAGAGAGCCTCTACCCACCTCATCAAAAGGCTCTGACACAGGAGATGTGAACAACAGCTATGGATGCTGCCATTTTTACTGCTTTAATCCTTGGGATATCACCACCCCTGCAGGAAGGCTGGCAGAGTGCGATGGTCTGCCCATGCCTCAGTTCCTCACTGTGTGTCACCTTCAGCTGCAGCAGCAGGTAAATACACACTGACATCCTACATGAAACTGGAGAAGACAGTGCCAACCTCCATTACTACAATGCCAGGAGATGTACCAGCCAGACTACTAGAGGACAAAAACACCTTAAACCACAGCAATGCCTTGCTCTGTTGCAATAATGGAATGAACAGATCTTGCACAAACTTAATTCTCCTGGTCCCAAAGTAAATTATGCCCAAGCTGTCTATCTCCACCCATAAAAAAAACAGGAATTCCCAGATGAAATATAAAACTATTCATAATGGACACCTGACATTACTGTGATCAACATATGCCTGCTTTACACAGTTCTTCTCATGCTGTGGAGCAAACTATCAATAACAAGAGCACAACTATATCAAGATCAGAATAACCACTCCTCTTTCAGTCACGAGTCAGGAGTTATTATTGAAACACATACTAAGCCAAATTACCATTATGTCAAATATAAAAATACTCTCCTTAAATGTCCTACATCCAAACTCTGCAGCACCTGGTGACATCTATTTTAATGTAATCTTCCTTATACTCAAGCCCTTTATTAAAAGCGTATTTTCTTCATTAAGGCTTCGTTTTATTGAAACATCAAGAACTTCAGCAATTACTTCAGATACACTAGCAACTTAACAGCAGTAAGTTGCTTCAAGGCCCATTCAGATTGACAGTAATTTTAGCAAGAAGCTATGTATTTACTGACATGTAGATCTGGGATTTAATATTTTATTATCTGAACAATTTGTATGACCATCTGAATAGGATTTTACTGCTGAACATTACTGCAAAGGCCAGTTTCTCAAAACTTTATCAACTGGCTTCAAGCATACTGCATTTCTGTACTTGTCAGGGAAAAGAAAAGCAGCACCATGCAGATGACCAACTTTCATCTTGCAAGTCACTTCCAAGACCTGTACAAGCAGAAAAATGCCTGATACACATCCCTAGATCAGTAAGAAGCTAAGAGGGGAAGCTGACAGCAGAACTGGCTGCTCAGCTCACCTTTCCTTTTCCACTCCAGAGGCATGAAACCCCTTAAATACATTTCCAACTTTGTAAAAGACTTCTAGCCAGCTGCCAGTCTTCTCTCCTAGCAAGGATTAGCTCCCACGTATTTGTGCATAAATAGTGGCTGGACTGAAGCCTAACAACTTTACTGAATAAGCAGCTCTCCTGAAAGCCAGCTTTTAAACTGTAGCTTTTACCTAATCTAATCTAATGAATGGAACAGAAGCAGGTTACTCACCGATCAATCACAAACTCTTTCTGTCTTAGCAGCCCCTCTTTAATTTTCATTAGAGATTCCCAGTTGCTGGAGTCCTGATAGCTGGTAGCTGGGTAACTTGAACGAGATGTTCCAGGTGAAACCTGCATACAATAATTGTAGGATTAACCCGGGAAACATTAAAGGTAAATAATGTCCTAGATACTAGGGCATTTACAAAGTGGTTTATTCTTTCAGAAACCTAAGAATTATTTTTCAGTGTAATTCAGATTGGCTTTGTATAAAACAATTGGATTTATAAACAAGTTTATTGAAACAAACTTCAGACCAGTGCCAAGGATTTTATCATTTCTCTACTAAAGATTTCATAGCTTTGAAAGAAGTTTGAAATTAAAACTCATTTAGAATTTAAGTACATCATTAAGGCAAACATCACATAATGCTGCAGTTCTTGTAGCACTTCAAACAAGATAGCTTGATAACTTTAGACCTGCTGGTAACTGCAGGTAACAGTTACCACTCACCTGTTCAACTCCCACCTGTAATGTTAGAATACAGAGAGAAATTTCCCTTTATGTGTGTGCATTTAAAATAGAGAATATGGGAATACAATTCTGGTTTAATTATAACTGATTCTGAGAATATAAGTTTCTCAAGTAAAAGGTTTCAGGCTTTCTATCCCATTTTCACAAAAGCCAAGCTCTGTGTCTCACAAGAAACTGTGGACAACTGAATATGAACCAACAACATCATGGTTTGGAAGAAAAGTAAAAAACTAACTAGGATGTTTAATCAAGAAAGCATTTATTAGAAATTCATTACAAATATTTGTATCAGGAACTCAAGGGAAGGTTTAAGCTGCTTAAGCTAGTTAAGGTTATCGCTGCTGAAAAGCAAGGCAACGAATTTTGCAAAGTTAAGAACAGAGTAATGTTTTGTCAATTAGATGCTCACAATACTGTGTTGGTTTGCTGGTTTGGGTTTTTTTCTGGGTTTTCTGTTTGTTTGGGATTTTTTTAATCTAATACGTAAGACCTGTTTAGGTGACTCACTGAGATGCTCTAACTTTGGAATATAACTAATCCTGTGGAGTACATACATGATGTATACACATATATAACAATAAATAACATTTTATTTTGCCTTATAATTGTGTGCTTCAATTTTTCACTCTGAACAAATCAGAACAGCAACAAAAAATGTTTGTTTCTGATATCATGTTCTATCCAATTAAAAAAAAAAAAAGCACATACTAAAAATACTTCTTAGTACTTCCCAAAATAACGAGGCACTTCACTCATCTATGAGCACATGGTGTTGACTACTACAAACAGCTTTCTAGCTGCTTTGAATGGTGTGGTAACACACAGGCAGTTCACTTACATTTGAGTATCTTGTCTCCTACAGATATCAAACCAAATAGCGAGAGCAAGATACACTTCCAGGGCTCATGTTCAGAAGGCATCCACTACTCTGAGTTCTCAGCTTGAATCTGCCACGACTACAAAACTAAACACCAGCTGGAAAGACACAGCATTCTTTTCTATCTGCCCTACAAAATACAACTATTTTTGTCACCTGGCACCTCTTCCAAGAGTATCAGCCTTGTCCTGAGAACATCTGTTCAGTTAGAACAGTACCCTTTGCACATAGGCATCCTAAGGTTCTTACTAGCTTGTTTTTTGACAAGGACTTGGCAAGCCTTCAAGTCACTGCTGAAGCAAAGTCAGCTGCTGGGGCAAAAAAAAACCGAAATCTTTACAGTACTAGCCTATATGCAAATATTTACTGGTGGAATGGACATTGCTGACTGATTGTATCATATTTCTTATCAGTGGGAAAACAATTTTTCTCTGGACAGAGTGTAACACTATTTAGATAACTTAGGTGAAATGTGGCTGGGTTTTAATTTGAGCTACCTTCTCCTAACATGATCATCATTTCTGCCTGAAGTAGTTTGGTGTCTCAGCACATAGAGTAGCACAGCACTCCACTTGCAATGTGCTGTAGCACAAAGTAAAGGTGAAGTCCAAATATGTCAATATAATAGCTAATCTCAAAAAAATAAATAAATAAATAAATAAATGGATTTGAAAGGTTGGGTTTGGTGGGGGTTTTTTTGTGAAAGTTGCAGTTTAAATAATTTAGTGTTGTCTATACTACAACTGTAAATTTTCACGGTCCATTACTAACAACTAGCAGAGCATGAAGGGTTAGACTAAGTGAATGATCCTTTCTGGCCAACTGCTTGCACTGCCCTACACTATCATAAACCCCTCTCTGTAGGCACCATTCTTCTCTTGCTGTGCTGCATTTTACAGGCATTACTCAAGAGAAAAGTAATTCCTTGCATTCACAGCTCCAAGGCAAAGAATCAGAACAACCATTGTTAGCACAAATTATTCCTTTTTTTGACTGCTAATGGAGTAAACAAATATGAGTGTCCCCACAGGCTGAACCTCAGGGACACAGCACTTGCACTGCCACATCACTGGACAATGTGGGAGAAAGAAGGGGTGGATGTGACAGCAGCAGGCCCAAATGCATTATTATCACAGAAATGCCTCTTGCTTTTCAGTCACCTTTGACAGGCAAAGAATTAGATCTGTAAAGGCAGAGCAGCAGACAATGATGAGCTCTGCAACTGCTCACAATGCTGGGTAAAGGAAAAAGGATTCATCTGTCCCTTCCTCCCCACCCAGATTTCTTCCTATCGTCAGGCCAAGTGTTTCAGCTCACAACAGCTCCCTTAATTCAGACAACCCTGAGAGACCATTCATTCTTTTGCAGGCAAAACACAACAGGGCTAGCAGGTCTTATTCAGGAAAAGCAATAGGAGGCTGCGGCCACGGAGTAAGCCCCTAATTTTAAGGAATCATTTATAAAAGAAAGGATGCGCCCTGCTGAAACATACTAAAAAACCAGCCACAGAGCAGAAATACAAGACTCCCAAATGGGTAAAAACAAGACTAGACACTGATTGAAGAAATCCTGACTTACGGTATCTGTGTTTCCCCATCACCTACCTACCGCTCTACTCTGCTCCATCTTTGCCTTTTTTAGGGAAGATAGTGTTCCTGCTCAGCAGAATATGATCACTGCAATTCTTGGCAGCAACACACCTAGGCTGTATCCCATTTTGCTATGGTTTCACAAATTTCCAGCAGTCATGTGGGACAGAACATCTAATCATGTCCTTGTACCCTTATTCTAGCCATGGTACATGTGGTGCTCCTCAGAGAACTTTTTAATGAGAAGAAGAACATTAAAATCAAAATTGAAACACCATCAAATTGTGGGGTACTGGAAAATACAGGTTTATTGTAGAGAGGTTAGCACTGCTAATAGCAAAATAAAAATCAATAAATCTTAGAAAAAAATCCCAAACACATACTTTATATAGACACACAATCTGCAAAGTAGTTGATATAAGAGGGACCACAACTAACAAGGAGAATAAACTTGACAGGAGTTCACAATTTAACCTGCCTGGAAATCAGCTTAAAGCAAGTCAGGATTGCACATATATGATATGTCAGGTTACAGAAAAAGGAGGTGAGGGAAGGAACTAGACAGTGACTTTAAGAAGTTCTGGCATAAACCCAATTGGAAGAATATGTCTGGTAGCATGATGCTTAGAACCAGAAAGTAACTGAAACACCAGAATATGTTCAATCAAGAGCAACTTTCATGACTAAAGGTTTAGAAAGAGTGATTTGCCAGTAAAGATCTAAATACTACAAAGGCTGACGAGACATGAAATCACACAGCAAATATTTTGTTTCTTAGGCTGAGTGTCCATGCAAACCAAGGTTGACTGAATCAGCCATATCAAATTGAGATATGACAATCTGGGATAAAGGTATCAAGAGAAATAAAACCAGAAATCAATGAACAAACAACAAAAAAGCCATCAAACCAACTAAAGAAATGGAGAAAAGCACCAAAAGCCTATCACAAAAAACTGAAAGAAGATCCAAATTTTAGGATTTTAGAATCTACACTGAATAAAGTTTAGGAATTAAACAGCAAGCCAGTCCTTACTTGATAACACATAAGGACTTCTTCTCAGTGTTAAGCTGACTACACTATGCCAAGAGGAGAATAATCACAGTTAGGCTCTAACCTCATCAACAAAAATACAAGCTCAAAACTCATTTAAGAAAAGGATCACCTCAAAAATACATAACCAGAGCTGAACTGAATGGATGCTACACAAAGGATTTTCACAGAATAAGCAGCCACTGTGACAGATGCACTAATTGTTATCCCAGTTTGCAGTAGTCTAAATCAGCGTTGTTAATTTGAAGTCTCAAAATTGGCTAAGCAATACAACAAAAAGAGTATAATCCCACCACCCCATTTTCATGTGGACTTCTTGACATTATCAAATCAGGGCCTTTCAGTTTGTAATTGCAACATGATACAGGGCATTACAAAGTCAGCAGGTTGAGGGAGGTGATTCTGCTCCTCTATTCAGCTCTCATGAGATCCCATCTAGAGTACGGCATCCAGCTCTGGGGTCTCTAACATAAGAAGGACATGGACTCACTGGAGCAAGTCCAGAGAAGAGCTACAAAGATGATTAGAGGGCTGGAGCACCCCTCCTATGAAAACAGACTTGAGAGACCTGGGGTTGTTCAGTCTTGGAAAAGAGAAGGCTCCAGAGAGAGCTTACAGCAGCCTCTCAGTACTTAAACAGGGTCTACAGGAGAGCTGCAGAAAGGTTTTTTACAAGGGCATGCAGTGACAGGACAAGAGGAAGTGGCTTTAAAATGAAACAGGGCTGGTTTAGATTACGAGAAATTCTTTACTGTGAGGGTGGTGAGACACTGGAACAGGCTGCCCAGAGAAGCAGTGCATGTCCCATTCCTGATGATGGATGCCCCCATTTAGGCCAGAATGGACAGGGCTTTAAGTCATCTCATCTAGTGAAAGGTCTCCCTGCTCACAGTAGGAGAGTTAGAACTGCATGATCTTTAAGGTCCCTTTCAACATAAATCATCCTATCATTCTACCAAGTTCTTTGCTAGTGCACTAACTTGCTCCTTCTTCTCTTTGTAGCAAGTGTTTAAAATTGTGATAAGGAGATCTCTGTTCTGCAAGGGGCAGCCAATGTGCCTCTATTCAATTAGATGGAACCACATTATTCCATCTTGTATGACTTTTTAAAGCTTTTCCAATAAAACACTAAAATACTATTGCTATTTACAGACACCACCATTATCAGTGGAAAGTATTCAAAATGGAAAAGAATAAACAGTAATGCCATTCAAATACCTCCTAAAAGCAGCACTCCCTCTCGTCATTACACTTTTACAAGCATGTTTGTAGAAGCTTCCTTCACAAATGAAATCCCCATTGCAAACAAGGCATTACACACTTTATTACAGGCCTCACAGATCTGACCCTCATAGGCCTGGGAAGAACTTGACGGTCCTACAAATTACAGTTATTTGTACATTTACTTCTTCCCCAACATTATTTATACTGCAGCTGAGGCTTCTGAACTTTATCAAGGTCAGGTTTGATAACCACAACAAGAGAGAAAGACATGGTCCCTTAGCACAATAGCTTACAAATAATTAAGAACAAAGCACAGCAAGTACACAGTTGCCAGGATACTAAGAGGGATGGGAGAAAACAAATGCTAAGGTCAAGTACGCTATTCACCATGGAGAAAAAAAATAAATTAAAAAACCCCCAGATTTGCTACTGATGGCATAGTTACATGGTTTTGATAGCAACCAGGTGGTCACTTATATGTGGTATAAATGTAAACTGCTATCAAAGGGAGGGGGGGCTGTTCTCCTGCCCCTTCTCACCACTTCAAACATTAATACCTTTCAACTCCCTCCTGACAGCCCCAGTCCTACGCTCTCCCCTCCATCCCACGCACATGATGGTGGTTATTTGTATCTAGGACAGACACCTATCAGATTTGTTGTACAAGGCCATGTGAGATCTGGCACTGGCACACACTTAAGTGGGAGAGCAGCATACAAGACAACACATTTTGCAGCGGCACAGCTTTGTGCTGGATTAGTACGAACACAAGCACAAGCTAAATTATCTCAACTCCAGGCAGTGCCAAACCCTTCCAAAGTATCAGTTTATGAACTGAATATTTGCTAAGCTTCTGAAAAAACCCTACTATGCAGTTGCTGTGACATTGTCAAGTTACTGGCCAAGACCTGGTGTTAAGATATGCAATCAGCTCAACAAAAGGAACTTGCACATGAAGATAGCATAACAGAATAAAACCAAAAGCTTCCAGTTCTTTATTACCTTTTGAAATAGTCCTGCCTGTGCTGGATACTGAAATTGTGAGAGCACACACAGGACCCTACTAGGACACTACTAGCCTAGAGTTAGAGACTGTACATGTGAAAGATCTGTATAACCTCAGAATCTGCATCCAGCAGGAGATCCTGAATAAAGCAGACATATAGCTGGGGATTAGTAAGGGAAATGAACTGAAATTCTGGCCACTGATTAACTGCCCAGGTTTCGTTCCTTCTAGCATCCTTAATGGTAGTGTGCAAAAGCCTCAAACTACAAAGAAGCCGATACATTATGCAAGATTCCTTAGGGATGGATGTTGTTACTGCCTGAAATAAGGGGAGTCTTGCTAGAGGAGGACACAGCCACTCAGTAATCTGCCAAGACCTTCCAGTCTCTGCCACCTTTGAGCTCCACCGTTCCTAAAGGCTGAAACTGGCATCCCCAGCGCTGCACATGAGATGATACACCCTCTTCTGCTTATCTTGCTAACTACATTTCGCTTGCTTTTATGTGTTGTTATAACATTCCTTCACACTACATGAAACACCAATATTTTTGTCAGAAATCCTTTCCATTTATATTCTGGCAAATGTTATGAACACAAAACACTTCTAGGTGCCACTTAATATGACGTTAAAAGCAACAGTGCCTGGAATTTTCCACTGATAACAACTGGGTATTTCCTAAGTATAGAAGCACTTGTTTTATTAAGTGTTCATTTTATCTTCCCATTGCTTTTAAATTTAAGTGTTCTTTACTAAAGAAAAAAATTTTAAAATCTGGAGACAAAAGATCTTCCACAAGAACAACCTTTTTTTTTTTTTTTTTTTTTTTTTAAAAGCTATCAGGAAAATTTTCAGTGTTAAATTCATCATTTGCTTTTGTTTCTTATTCTGTCCTGGAAAGCAGCATGACCAAAAAGTGACTATAGCTGTTAAAAAATATTATTTTAAGTGTTGAACAAATGTAGGACATGTAACTCACTAGAAAAAAATTATGAACTCTAAAAATAGGATAGAACTAGCTTAGAAAACAGGAATAGTTGGTAAAAATCACTGTTGAATAGAATGACCCCTAAAAGTAACGTATCTCAGGCATCCTCAGCCAAATTCTGATCATTTATAAAAACCTTTATGTTAAATGTACATTCCTAATACCTACAAAAACCAGCTTATTGAGTGCCAGTGTTGATTGCTCATTCATTACTTATTATGCCTGCTCATGGCCAGACTGGATGCAAGAGACCTAGAAAGCAATCAAGAAAACATCTATTTTTTTTGCCAGTCTGTACAAACTTCTGCTTTCTGTTTGCTTTATCTTTTCATGACTTTAAAATAAATAGGATCCATGAGTGTAATACTCAGCACAATTAACTGAAGCTAAAAAGAAAAAAAAAATCCCACAAATATAAAGCAGAAAGGTTCAAAATATTTATATTACAACCGGGCCAAGTATTCACACAAACTCAAAAAAGTACACTTTATTTAAAAACAATAATCCAGGACTCGTCTCTATGAGCCTTTGTAGAAAGAATGGAGCGAAATTACTGGAACATGAGTACTTATAATTGGTGGGGAAGGAATTATTAGGTAACATACTCTTTTCCACTCCCTTTTAGGCTGATAAATCAAAACAGCAAGCAGAAACAAAGTCACTCCCTCACACACACCGTTGTTCTTTGCCAGTTCTTATTACTATGGACACAGATTTTAAAAAAGACAAGTCAAAAAAAGGCAAGGATGTTCTATAAACAGTGGAAAGTGGGATATTTAGTAAAGCCGCCTTACTGGGGATTGGAAAAAAAAGTGTGTTCTCTACTAAAACAGTCTTGTACAGAGTTAACAAGGTCTGTGGACATCAGAGCCCTGCACAACAGGGGTACAGTACTCATTTACATTCTTTGGTGACTACCTTGAAAAACTTCCACAGATGGAAAAATTAGACATACTCATGTTTTCTGCCCCAAGTGCAGGAATTCTTCCTGGAAGGAACTAGCTGTGTTTCAGCCAGCAAGTCAGGCAGGACAGCACATGGATCTACTGTGAACATTTCGATTGCTTCAAGGAGGAATTTTAACTACCATCTCTGTAGAGCATCACATATGTCGCATTTCATCGTGTAAACAATAATTGCTCAGTCACTTGTCCCAGAATTTTGAAAAATTTAAAAAAAAAGTATTTTTTTTTCTTTTAAACTCACAAGGAGAGACCACATATTTGTGCAAACTTCTGAATTTCAGAGGCCATTAGAGACAAATCCTTCCCTATGCCTCTGATAAATCAGGTTCTGGAATCTCGAAAGTCAAACATTTGAAAGTCCTGGCTTGAAACTTCTGCATCACTGACAAAGATAAGAAATGCTGCCAATTTAACACTGGACTGCCTGTGAAACTAGGAACCACACAGGCATGGAAGGTAGTCACATAATTTGTGTGTGGATTAAGTGACAGATATTTAAACTGTTTGGCTTCAATCCAGATTGAGCCTTTTCCACTTGAGTTTATGAAGGGTACTTGAAACGCACTTGTCTCCAGCAAAAGCAGCAGTTTGATGTAAGGGTGCATATGAACATCCGTGTCAGTGTGTGAAGGTGTTTTCCTTCCTTAGAAGATAAACCTGGGGGGAGCCCTAGCACCTTCTTAACATAGGCAGAAAGGGTAGAAGGTCACACTAAAAAAAAATAATTATCACTTTCATCACCAGCAAATAGTACTTGTAGGTCTCCAAGTATCTTAAAAAGAAAATAGATTTATCGTTCTCATTCCACAGAAAGGAAACTGAGACAAGAACAAAGACAATTTGTCCATGTCTCTTCAAAGGGCACCAAAACACAGCAGATTCTCTAGTGTGAAAGCCATTTTGTAAGCAAAATACTGGTTTTAACAGACAAAAACAAGACTATCTCTGTATAAAGAAAAATAAATATGTGTTGATTGAAGAAGGCTTATCTAGAAGGTGGGAAAATTCCTCTTCTACCTTTGTTTTGAACTACCTTTGTTTTCATTTTCTAATTCACTGAGATGTCCCCGATATGCACATAACCGATACTGAGGGCTGTATTTTAAAACCAGAACCAATGCATTTTCAATAAAGAGCACAAAAATAGGAAAGCAAATAGTTTCTTCTGTAAGAACAAAGTCATAAAAGCAGGAAGAAAAGCTCTCTCTCACATCTCATTAGTGGCCAGGCAGCTACAGCCAGAATGATCTGTGAGACTACACTTGACAAAGCTTCCATGCTTCCAGTGAGTGACAGCAGAACTTCCATGAGGAAGCAGCTGACTGTAACAAAATGCAGAGTCAGAAAATATTTGCAAGACCAGGAAATCTGTTATTGTTACTCAGAGATGGTTTGAACCAAACATTTCTATTTGGCACATTCTGCAACAGAGTAAAGAAAAACATGAAGTTCTATAGCTCAAATTCTCAGGTAAATGGAGTTCAAGATCTTAAGGGGATTTTTAATGCTTTTTTTTCCTTCATATGTAATAATGAATCAGCACTTCCTTTCCACAGAGGAAGAAGGTATTATGCTACTTAAATAAACTTCAGTGATTTCTGATGAAATAAAATAAAAATCCCCTTGTATTTTAGCTATGAATCGCATGTAACAAAGATAGGAAGCAATAGATAGCTGACAATCACCATGGGAATTGTGCTTATTTATAGTCACTCCATAGAAGGAAGGAGAAAAAAAAAAAGGCAGAGTAATGAACAGAAGAAGTGAAGAAAGGACACATACCATTCTTTAACACCAACCAAGAGAAACAAAGATATTTCTGGTTCCAATTTCCCACTTTTCAAAGTAGGACCAACTGAAAATTAGCCTGAAAACACCTTAAAAGTCTGATTTACACCACCTCCATGTTGATCTGAATAAAGATCCCAGTCAGGTAAGATGTTGAGGCCACTGATCTATATGCTGTCCCTCCGTATTGTGCAAGGGTGATCACTGCAATACTCTGCACAAGAGACTCCCTCAGCTCCTAAGTGCTGCCAATGTGTTCATCCTTCGGGCAATATTCAAGAAGTCTTTGGATGATACTCTCAGTCACATGGTGTGATTCTTGGGAATGGTCCTGTGTAAGGCTGAGGGTTGGACTCAATGATCCTTCTGGGTCCCTTCCAACTTAGTATTTTGTGCAATTTTATGAATATTTATGCATTTCTGTTAGGACAACAGAAACCTTCAGCTGAGGATAGGTATCAGCAAAAGCTAAAGCCCAATCACTCCATCCTGCAGTTACTCTTTAAAGTGGAGATAAGCCAGCACCACCACTTGGCAACTAAAACATGGTCTTCCAACTTTATCTCTCCTTCATATGCCTTTGTCCTGCTGTTCATCCATCACTCACAACATGTCAAATAACACAACTAATCTCTGTGCTTCCTAGAACAGTGTATCTGAAAGACATTCAACACAGTTTCTTAGGTATAAGGATCTCAGCACACCACTTCAAGCATGAAAAATCATTGAAGACACAAGTAAACACCAAAATACAGTTTCCCCAGGCATTTCATAGAAATAAAAAACCTTCCACTGTAATGAATATCATTGAATTTCCTATCCTCTATCATGTTGCTATTTTGAAGACACTTTGCATCACTGCAGTTAGCTGCTACAATTAAATTATTTGACCTTAATTAATCTAATAAAAAGGTATACTTCATCGATGTGAAAGCCACCACGTATTTACAAGAGCACAGCTTCTTGTGCTGTCAATATTTTGCTGCAAAATAAACCAACTACATGGGTCAAGTCTGGGCTAACTTGCCTCCAAGTGAAATAAGTGCTTCCTATGGGAGTATGGGGAGAGGAAGGACACGGTGGATTTTCAGAACAACAGCCAGGCAAAATGTCTTGTTCCTTTCTCTCCTAACACTGGGTCAAAGCACCAAAAACAATAAACAGGCGTGACACACTTATGCATCCTGTGATCTTCTTTAATGGTTAAAGGTTCATGCCAGTAACAATAACTGAACTGAAAACATTCAAGATAACCTTCCCAAAAATGTATTTGGTTAGTTACAAACCAGATGATTAGTCCTGTCAGAGCTTTTGCCATTCTCAAAATGAGAAATATTTCAGACCAAGATGTATACCTTTTTATTAATTTATTTTGCACAGGTTTTTTTAATCACTTTGCAATGGCATGCTTCCCAAGTTGCAGCCTCAAAAAGTAATTTCATCTTGTTTGTAATGAAGAAAAAAATGTGAAGATTAAACTAATTTAATGTCTGTCCAATGCTTAGGAGAAGTAAATACTTATTGTCCCTAGGGAAAATAACAAGATAAAAAGCCTAGATTTCTCTGTTTCCTGTAACACTAACAAAGACTCTAAGTCCCACTACATAAGCCGGAAAATGTGCAGACTCAGAAATGCAACTTCCTCCACATAAAAAAAAAAAAAAAATAAAAAAAAATTTGAGATTTCAGATGTGAGATGCACTGAAGTCAGATAAGCATTAAGGAGGTATCAGGTAAAACATATGGGTTATAAATCTATCATATTCAAGAAAAAAACCTCAAAGGCATTAAAAAGGGAAAGGAAAAAAAAAAGTTATCTCTGAATTGATTTGGCCGTTGCCTTATATGGTGTAATCCTGTAATGCTGTTCATACCAGCACTGAAAATGTTGCTTTTCCCGTATTTTGTTAAAGAAAGAAAAAACTCACATCTCCCTTTAGGCTGCATCAGACCTGCAGCAAAAATGGAACTGAAAGATACATTTGCTGGGTCCATTCTCTTAACAGAGATCAGCAAAAGAGGCCCTGTAAGACACATTTGTAATACCTGGATAACTACGAGCAATTACACATGCTGCAGGAAGCATCTCAGAAAACTACTGGTTACAAAAAGGAAAAATTTCATTTTAGTGTTCAGCTTCAATACCAAAATCTGCTACTCTGTCCTACTTACAAACCAGTTCACATCTGTAGGAGCATTCACTTCTCCCTTGCCTGTGTTTTTTGTTACTGTTAAACCAAACATGTGCAACACAAGAACCTTTGCCCTGTGGTATCGCAAAGTTACACTTGCATGAAACAACAAGCTAAACATGAGCACTCAAGCCTTACTGCTGAATTTCTTTGTTTATGCACTGTAAGTAATTGGACTGCAGTCACAGTTCAGTTCTAATGCAGTCAGGATTATCACCAGATAGTGGCACCTCAAACTCTTTACACAGATTATACAGATGGCCATTGTCTACAGCTGAAATTTTAAAAACCAGCACAAAAAAAAGACAAAAATAATCCAGGAAATTATTATTACGTGAATAAAATAATCCAGGGAAATATTACTATGTGAATAAAAGTCTTATGATTACTATTTAAATAAAAGAGCTGGTATGTCTAAGCACAACATGCCTCTTTTTTGGACATTATCCCAAACATCAACCATATCGCTAAACAAATTTATGAGAAAAAACATGTTCTAGTGGTAGATTCCTAATTCCCCTGGAGAAAACCCAGATCATCTCCATTTAAGGTCAAGCAAGCAACAGCTGCATATTTTTGTTCCCCAGAACAAAATACAGGAGACCAGAACCTCCAACACAGATTCCTTTTTTTAAAGCTTTTCCTTTCTGATATCCACGGGTGTCTGGACCTGTTCACCCCGCAGTGAATGAAAACAGTACAGTGATGTGCTCATATATCTGTACCTGTCAGACTGACATGTCCCATAAGCAGTACTTTGGCATCTGCCTCAGAACCCCACCAAAATCCCTGTGAGTTACACGAGGGAATGATACTAAACTGAACTAGAAAAATGTTCTCGAGAGAGGGTACCCAAACAAGCTTGTTTTCAGAAAAACATCAATACAAGATCTACAACATTCATGTGGTCTGAGCTTATGCATGTTATTATTATTTTAAAAATACATTTTCTATCTTAAAATTTCTTACTGTGTCAGCAGCTCACAAACAAAACCAACATTCTTTTAAGGTATCTCATTTCTAAAAAGCTCCAATTCATTAACAATGAGAGCCAAAAATTTGGGGTGGAGTAACTAAATAACATGACAATTTTACAGTGAGTTGGCAAAAAGGAGGAACTGGCACTGCAGCTGCTGCAGTGCTGGGTGTTGTACTTAATAACAAAGTACAGAGGTGAATTTCAATAGTACAAGTACAAAAAGTAAACAATCCAATGATAGCACTTTTCTTGAATGACAGCACACAATAAAAACAATGAAACTTCCTCATAAAAAGGCCAAATACAGTCTGCTTGACTGTGAGAAATTTACAATGTTAATAATGTCACTATAACTATACTATGAAACCCTTTGCATTGGTAAAGAACTATCACTCCTCAGTGTGGAAATATTCAATTAACTTGCAACTGAAGTATGTGACCCCAGATTTCCTCGGTTTGATATTGAAGGATAAAAGAAAGCAGGCAGATTTACCATATTAAAGCTGAATTTGTAACTTCAACTGTTACAACCAATTTTGTTGTAACTAAACCATATTTACAAAAATAAAAACGGAGTTCAGTTTGAAAACAGGGTGGTACATCACCTCCAAGGTCTTTCTGTCTCTGGTTTGAATGCTGTACCATAGCAGGGCTTCCAGGAATGAAAAAAAACAACTAAACAAAAAAAACCAGTATGTCTGGCTTCCTGCTTAAAGCCAAAGACTCGTCTACACTAAACAATTATTGTCAAAACTGAATCTTTAAGTGTTCAGAGTTAGGCTGAGCTTCTGCATCTTTGCCTCCAATTTCCAAACCAGGAAAAGGCACACGCTGTAAATTGCATCCACACACAAAGCCTGATGCTGGATGCTCACACGTTCAACAGTTTAATCCTTTCATATCCAGTAAATCCTTCACTTCCCAGATGCACAAACCCTACTTTGTATATGCACTGTGTTTGTCATTTCTCAACACAGGATAATATATAAGTTAACCTGTAAAGTAGCAACAAGCTGCTATTCCTATGCAAACAAAACAGAAAAGGTTCTAAAAAAAAATAAATAAATCACTTGAATAGCTTCCAGTCACAAAAAATGGGAGGGGATGAAACAGTGTGGGAATACGTTTTAAATGAAAGATCAATACTTCAAATTATATAGTAATAGTAAATTTTGGAGATGAACTTATAAATGCCAGATTTTATAAGCCACAAATTAAAGGTTGGAAGAAACTTGAAATACAGAAAAATTACTTCAGTTCAAGCACTGTGAAAAAAAAGATGATATCGGAAAACACACATCATACAGTGTAAACTGAATACCAGCTGTGTAACAACTATCAAAACTATATATAATGAAAATGCAGTTTAAAAAATACCTTGTAGAAAAGAAAATTATTCCAAGTCAAACACCCACATGAAATGTGATATCCTACACTACTTATGCTTTTTTATGACAAAGAAACATTGCTGCAGCAAAAGTAACACATCCAAAACACCACCCAGAACAAGTTTCCATTTAAGTTCTTGTTTGAGAAAAGGCAGGGAGTCAGCAAGCAGCACCCTTCGCTATCCCACTGAAGCATGCCGCTTCCCAGATTCTCTTATCCTGTGGTTGAGCAGGTGGTCTCCCTGGCACACAGTTCCCTTCACAAAAGGAAAGTTGTTGCCCATGTTTAATATATTACTGCTGTGAACAAGTTCAGAGGAGCCACTGCCTATGTCAGAAGGCAAATGGGACCAATCGACTTGTGAGCTGCTGAATGACACTCTGAGTCCTGCCTCTGAAATTTTTGTTCTTTTTTTCACTCAACTTACTTCAGTTGTTTCCACAACTTAGTTACAGACTAAGACAAGTTGCCAGAGATCTACAGGCACGTCCCACAGCCTGGAGCAAGCTCCTCTGTGCTTCACTAACAACTGAGGTAAGGAACCTCTCTTCTCTGTAATGCTTTTAATTGTTGCATCAAGGCACTCTGTAGGAGCAGTTTTCTACAAAAACTCCTCAAATTATCAGCTGGTTATCAAAAATATGGAAATGGAGGCATTACAGCTCTGAGTCAAAAATATAATGCTGTGAGGGGAGTATTTCAGCAACAATAAAGGCAACAGAATTTCTACACTCGCTGTCCCTGGGCAGATGATTCAGACAGGTGACATTGCACCAGAAGATGAGAAGGTTTCATCACGTTCCTCAGATCTTTGTATTTCCTTTTAAATTTAATACCTTTTGCTTGGTTGTGTTTTTTTTGTTGGTTGGTTGGTTTTGGTTTATAATCCAAAATCCATAAAGAGAGTAATTCACTGAAAGTGTTGTAGAGACATTTGTTTCCTAAAGCTGCCTATTCACAGCCCAGCAAAGGTAAGAAGCTCTTTCACCATTAACTCAGGAAAGCATTTTTCTGATCTAACACATTGAAAGAGCAAACCTTTTTTTTTTTTTTTTTTGCTGTATGATGAGAAATTATCTGCAATTTAAAAATTTAAGTGGTTTATAGCAGTGCTAGAACTGAATATATGTTACTATAAGTGCAATTCAAGCTACAGAATCCATATAGCAATTTTGCTGTTCATGCCGTTAAAGGTTCATTTTCTCCTGCTGTTCATCGTAACTGCCAAACTTGTCCTAGATTGTTTCTAATAATAGATAAATAATTTAGCTAGGATTTGTAACATCATGAACTGAATTTCAAATGAAGAAAGCAATCCATTTATTTCTAATGGAAGCAAATACATACTGTACAATGAAATACAATCCTAGCTTTAAAAAAAAACCCCTACCTTAAAAAAATAAATTGCATCTCACACAGAAACATCTTAAATTAAGAACATTTAATATTTACATATACAAATATTTGTTAAAAATAAATATGATTCATGAATATGTAGCCCTCTGAGGTAATTATGCTCCTTACAATTATGTTCCCCACTTTCATCAATTCACACCTTACTCCTTACGGTTCTGATTTTAGAAAAGACAAATAGAACATAGACCTTCATTTTGTGAGGTGTGTTTTCCCTGATATTGAACAGACATATCTAATTACTTTTCCTACTAGTGACTAGTAGGGTTCAGGCTGAGATAGATCCAGGTACTTGGTTTTTTGCTCAGCAGCCTTGTGCCAGTGTTGAATACACAAGTGATGGATGTGTCCAGACATCCTGTTGTTCCTGAGGCAAACTATCTGTTACGGAGTTCTCTAGAAGCAGTTTGCAGTAAAGCAGCACTTCAGACCTCCCAGCTGCCTTCAAACCAATGCCCACCAAGGAGCAAGAAGATTCTGAGACAACCAGATTTTTTTCAATGCTAAAGTTACATGAAATGTGTTTTTAAGTCAAAAGAGGAGTTAAGGTTTGTTCTACCACACAGAGAATCTTTTTTTCCTACCCCAGATACTACATACACATACCTTTAAAAATACAGAGTTTATGCATACACATATGTGTATGTTGAACATACACATAAAAACACAACTGCCATAGGCAGCTCTTTAGTAGAATCTGGAGTAACTACAGCAGGTCAGCTGCCCAATCATCTGAATTTTATTCTGTCACAGAGTTCGGTAATTTAGCACAGATGAAAGAGTGGCTCAGCTGTTGAGTTAAATTCAAAAATTTGACACTGATAACATCCTATGTCACAGATATACAAACCCTGATTAACAACAATCTACAGTCATGACAGAAGCATGTGCTACATAGCAGGTGATAAGTGTTACAAATCAGATGTGAAATAAGGCATTTAATTTATAGCAAACAATTTTCTACCTTATTTTTTGCTACTCATTTGTCAAGATAGAAATGTTATTGATATTTGTACTTAAGAAAGATTCAGATTTATGCATATACCACATTTCTATTTCTAAAAGTTGCACTTATTTCTCATCCTCTGAGGAGGTTAGCGATATGTCTTCATTGTACAACATGAAATTCACTAAAATCAGCTTGCAATTGATCGCATAAAGATGATTTTCACTGATTTTTTTTCCAGACCATCAGGAAACAAAAACATATGGGATATGTCTACACAGCTATAAGACCAGCTTTTTATTTACTTTAAAAATAATTTGACTTAGGAATAGAAAAGTACCCCAATTGGAGAAATAAAAAACCCAGAAGAAAGTAATGTTATGTTCCCTAAATTACAAGATGTGAGAGCAGGAAATTGCTTTTGCTTTCTGGAGATTGATAAATGGCTTAAAAGGACTTTCCTGGCATCAAGTTACTTCTCAGAAGTTGATTTTACCTACTATATCCTTCTCAGTCAATGCCATGTCATTATTCCCTGAGCCACTAGAAGGTTAACAACAAAACTTGGAACATTCCCTTTTACTTTTTATACATGCTAGGCATATTTCAATTTTTACTTCAATTCAACTTGCATTTAGCCAAATTCCTATGGAACTTACATATGAACCACCAGAACCCAAAACTCAAGATGATAACTTTTTAGGTACTCAGTGCATGCAGTGGAGGAAGGAGTTTACTTCCTAAAAGAAAGCTACTACGTAAAAGGCAAATCATACCAACAGTATGGAAATTGTATACAGCTATTTTATGTATTATTTTGATGAGGAGAACTGATGAATATGGAGACTGAAGCAGTAGCCCAAGATCCCACTGCATGTCCTGAAGCAGTTGCGGGGAATTTAACCTTGCCTAAAAACTAGCTCGAACCTTTGGCTCCCAACCTACTCTAATGGACCAGTTCAGATACAAGTCCCAGTTACCCCCACGGTATGTGGACACCTTCCAAAAACCAAAATGCCTGGTGTTCAACTATTCATCAGCCTAACTTCTTGGCATCTACACCTTTCACATTCTCATGGGCTTGAAACACAGGTAAAGGTTCTTCCTGTTGGTCTTGCTTCTTAGAACATGGAAAACACTACAGCTAGTGAGAAGAAAGCTTGTAAGAACAATAAATTAATAAGAGAGGGAAGAAAAAAAGGATTCTCAAGTGTCTTTCCCTACCCTCTCCCAAACATATGAAAAATACTGACACTTCAGCACAAAACAGATTTTAAAACAAGTGGTAGAAAGAAGGGTAAAATGAGTATGCTTTTCCTCTCATCTGCACTTCTCAAACTGTGAGATGAATTGTTGCTTCTTTCCCCATTCCAAGGTAATGTTTTCTTCATGTAATGGAAAAATGACATTATATGCCACAAATCAGTGCTCTAGATCTTCAATCGACAGAAATTGATAGTACTTTTTGCATTGCTGTTTATGGTTATTAAGACATTTCTTTTCAATGGATGAAAGTGAACTACTGGGATTTTGAGACATTTCATTACAAAAATCTATGTAATAGATTTATGCAACATTACTTTTTAACAATGCCCCTTCAGGGCCTCACTTGGTTGCTTGGAACTGCAAGAATTCAAACAAGTTAAATCTCTTCTATTCCACTGATATCACTGCTGCATTTAGTAAACATATGACAGGAAACAGGCTGTGTCCAAAATTGCTGTGGCATTTCCAAAGGAGCCAAACTTATGCCGTGTGACTTCAAAGGAGTCAATGCAGTTGCACCAGGAACGAGAGTGGCCCACTGTTTTCGCTCACATACCCTCCTCATATTGTGAAGGACACCCAGGAACAAAGATAAAAATAACCTAATACAAATCAGGGAAACAGTCACATGTCAGCGAAGAAGGAAACAATAATTGTGATTGGTGATTCGTTCCAGGGCAGTGGGTATAGGGAATTCCCTACATAGTAACACACAGGGTCAGCCACAAGACCTCTTCCTACAGACCTGCACTGTGCTTAAGACAAGCCTTTACTATACATTAAGAGCACTGATAAAACATACAACTGCACAGTAATGCAGCCAACCGTTCCTCTCACACAATGATCAGTCTTGTCACACAATTAACACGTGTTGACTTAAAAAAACATATAAAATATAGTTTGTCCTTTGGCCGCACTTTTGTTTCAAGAAGTGGTGTGTGCATGCATAATTCTCTTTATATTGGCCTAAACCGGGGGACTGAACAGCAGAGAGCAGCTACTATTTGTGGAAATGATCAGCCTTCATTTCTATGTAATTATGTTCTAGGCCGTCCATTTTGACCTTGATAGCCACGCAGAGGCAGCTGTGTTACTGAATCTGTTTCTCTCTATGCACACTTTAGGTGGGTGACAGCGCCATGGAGGATTAACAAGCAAGGTATGTGTTTATTAGTTGAAATTGAGAACTTGTAAATACAAATTTGTTGAAATACAGGCACAGAACTGGTTTCTTTGCTTACAAGAAAACTTCTCCCACAGGCAGGCTTACCACTTTAAACAACATATAGCTGTTTCAAAACCATGTAAGCTTTTAAATCAAGAAACCCAAGTTACTCTATTTTGCCCTTTCCTCATCCCTTCTCTACAACATTTTCTAGCTGCAAAAGGTATATATTTTAAGTTACACTACCTTCCATTTTTTAAGATTCTTTTTCATTGCCTGTCTTGTCACATACATCCAAATATCTAATGCCTTCTGACCTACTGCCAGTTCTCTCAGCAACATCCCTCACTCACTCCAAAGGAAAGAATCTTTTTTTTCTCCTCCCAGAGCAATCTCACTCTCTCTCCTCACCTATTTTGGCCTTGCATCTGTAATGCCCAACCAGCTAATACTGCTTTTTATGGAAGCACTTCAGAGCCCCAGGTCCTTGCCCCTTGAGTCATGCAAGTGAAACACACACAGCAACACAGCAGTGCAGATGCCAGCATGCGCACACTTAAATGTAAAGCTGTACACATGACATGGACTTATTGTGCATATACACTGGTGCACATCAATGCTGTTCCAATCCTTCCATGGGCCCCAAAAAACAGTAAAAAGAAATATTGCCAGGAAAAAGAAATATTGCTGTAGCAGTTCACGTAGAGCCCAAAGACAAAGGGCTGGGCACTCTCTGCATTAAAAAAATTACATAAGAAGCTGTGATGAAATCATCTGCAGAAAATACTGTTCTCTGTGCAGTGTCTGTCACACAGGCTGGTCACACAAACTCTTCTCTACTAGCATAAGTGCATTACTGGTTCATCTACCGTGACTTGTCTGGAAGAAGATAAACAGCTTAATGCACTCCAGCCTACACTGGGCTGGAAGAATGAATCTGCATTCAGCCAAGAGACTTGAGAATTCCTGGGTATGTCTTGCTTTTACTGCACTTGGGACAGACAGTGACTAGCATAGAGCTAAGCAGAATATACTTGGCAAGCACTTTAATGGCTTAAATAGATGAAAACAGGTACAGCAAAAAGTCAAACAAAGATGAAAAATTATAGTCACGACGAGAGTAAGTTCCTGATGTGTGTTTTGTTCGCAATAGAGTTAACATCAACTACAGCTCAAAACATCATAACAAAATCTTAAGTTGAGTTTTAGAAGGGGATGTCATCACATAGAATCCTCTAAAGGTATTAAAATAACCATGTGCAATCTGATTTCTTTTCAAAGTCTCTTTTAAATACCAATACTGCCACTGACAGCACATATATTCTGTTCATACAGTACCCTTGGACTCTACAGCCCAACATGGAGGGATTAAAAAAAAAAAAAAACAAGCCTGAAATAGTTCTGTCTCCTTTAAAGGTTTTTCTGTTTAGCCACATATAAAGACAAATTCATGGGCAACAAAATGTTTCTGATTCAGTCAGGATTGTTATGTAATTTGGGCAAGACATCTAAGCAATGGTTTTCCTCTATGTGGCATACATGACGGGCATTCCACTTATTGCCAAGTTAAAAAAAGGGTGCCAAGAAGAGGCCTTCTGTGAAAGATACAATATCAATTCCTAAAACATTTAGGGTCAAGTGCAGCTTTAGGAACAAAGTTTGACACGTGTATATAGCATCATTATCTTGAAAACAAAGTTTTCATATTGTGACAGCACCTACAGAATCCAACTCACCCTGAGCTAAGCAAGCATGTATCAAAGCCAGCTTCCTGCCAGAAAAGGTTCATACAGGAGGATTTTACACTGCAACTACTTATTTGGAATTTTAAGATAACTGACACCTTGTGCTTCCATCTGCCATTAAAAAGGGGGGAAATATATTTTAAATAAAACAAAGTTGTATACATGTTTTATTTTGTTCCTCATAGCATTCTTCTGCATTTGCAGCCACATTTTGTAACACACTGTCCTCCATGCAAAAGAGATTTAGTCTTTACTCTGTCTTGCCTGTTGAGAAATATATTACAAAAATTCCCTATATCAGTGATGCATTAGCTTTTAATTGCCCACCATAAACAACTTTTACTTGTAATGGAAATACTTCAGTAAGATTTCTTTTCCTCCCTTCCAGGAAAAGGTTCTGGTAAATCATATTATCTGTCCCTGTCAGTGAAGCCAGCAGTACTACCCAGATCTCCTGGCTGAAAGTTCTGTGACCCTAGTCTTATCATCAAGCTTTCACATGTGCTTGAACAAATAAAGCGGCGGGGTGTGGGTGGGAGGGCAATGAGCCACAGCCTTTTCACAGAGTGTGAAAGATGAGAGCTTAGGATCTAAAGCAATAATCTGGGCAAAATCCACATACCCACAATTTCCATATTACAGTTCCTTACCACAGCTAAGAAGCAGGGGTTCAGTAGCCTTCAGAAGGAGAAGCACAATACAGCAAAAATCTAAACTTGAAAAACATATTTTCAAAACCCTGTTTTAAATTAAAAACACTGCAAAAGCAATATATTTCAGACTTTTTAGAATTTGAAAATAATTTTCATTTGCACTCTTCGAAACACGTCTGTATTTCTAATTCTTTGCTTTCCTGCTTTTCCAGCTCCACAAAGGCTGTCTAACACAAAAAGAGAAGATATTAGGCACTTTGCACTGCTCCTGACAACTGTTCTTCTTTCCTGCACTCCTAAAACCTCTGATTTGTGCTCTCTGCTTTCTTGTTGCCATGGAGAAGGTGCAACACATAACCCGCTCTGCTCTGAGGAGAGCCTCAACTATTGAGGTCAACCCACAAGCACGCCAAAGGCTCCAAGAGCTCTTTGTGAATTTCTGCCTGATTTTAATTTGCCTCTTGCTGATCTGTATCATTGTGATGCTTCTCTGAAGTTCCAGCACTTCTCTCCACTGTCCTCTAGGAAAATCATCCCAGGAAGAAGAAAGACGTACACCTGCAACTCCCAATGGAAGGATCCTTATGCGACAGGGGCTAGCACTCAGACTAGAGTGTGTGCCAATCAGAGTGCCCTGTTATCTTACTACCTGCTACATGTATTAAAAACACATCTTCTGTGCAGAACAGTGTTTAGAGCCTGTAGTTACAAAGCTGTGCACAACCCAATCTGTTGGGTCTCAGTCAAGAGGTGTCTTTACTAAATGAGATAAAGTACTGGCAAATCAGTTTATCTGTCCACATCAGTAACAGCCATCAGTTGGTAAGTTTCTCAATCTTTTAGTTAGATACACAGCAACTTCACTTTTGGGGGGCCTCTAGACCTTTAGGTTTCTCTGAAAACCCTTATGCATTTAGAGGGGTTCCAAATTTGGTCCACATCTGCCCAAGGAAGAGCTGATGTACACAGCCCTCAACACATCTTAGGGAAATTTCTGCTCTTTTTAGTTCAAGGTGCTGCATCTCTGTATTATCAACTGAAGGCAATAAAATTGCCTTAGTGTTTTTTAAGGAAATATGAGAATAAACCAAAAATCTCTTCTAACACAGAAATAAAAACTATTTCATATGCTTTTCTCCCTGTTTAAGGGATCTTATGTATGTGACATCTGAAAAGCTTTTTCACAATGTTTTGCAGAAAAAAAATTGACACTACCACACTGAAATAAAAATTTTTGTTTTCTATAGTCATTTAACTGACATGACAACTGGCACAACTTGGAAACAATTCTCAGAGTGCTTAGTATTTGACTTCAGACAACTTAATTATGGCCTGCTCTAATTTATGTAATAATTCCCCTAGATTAAAACTACAAAAAACTTGGAACTTGCCAATGTAAAAAAAGGTGGCTTATATCTGATGTGGTAAAGAGAAAAGTTTAGGTCACCATTATTGCTGTGATGGAAGTGTATCATACAAATACAAGTAACACCCCCACCTTCAACTGCAAATACCTGCTAGAGAACATGCAAGTATTTTCCTCAAATAAATGCTAGATTAAAAAAATAAATTATAAATGATTATGCACAGGAGGGAAAAGCATTGCAGAAATATCTTTTCAACATGTAAATCAGGGGCTGTACACATAAAAGACGACATTTCTACTCCAGCAATTTTGAGTAATAAGACTGAGCAGAAGACTTCCAACTCTACTACATGTTGCGGGTATTAAGCTAAGTTCCTAGAAATTGGACAGTTTTCAAATTTAAGGAAAGCTCAAGAATCAACAGAGGTCAGAGAGACATCCATTTTTTAAAGACTTATCTTTCTATACCACTCTATGTTAGCAATCCTACTGATGCATACAGAAAATCAAAACGAGTTTATCTTAATCTTGTATTCTGCCTTTAAGACTTTATATTTCATGAGTAGAGCCTGACAATGAACAGCTGAGCAGGAAGGGAAGAAATCTTTGAAAAAACTTTGTATTTACTGGAATGCAAGTAAATCAGTGGTGATGCACTTCCTATCTGGCGAATAGATATGCTGAGACCAGATCTTTAAAATAAAGCTAATCACTAGAGGAAATTAAAATAGCTACTCTCTGAGGGCTAGGGCAAGCAGTGGTGAGACTGGCAAAACACCCTCACAGTTGCAAGATAGCGCATATAAGAATTACTGATCTGAACCATCAATGTAAATCTCAATTTCCATTTCATGCATTCTGACCACTGTCACAAACACGTGAGATTCTAGTAAGCCTATTTTCCCTTTTAATCCTTCTTCCCTTTCTTCTGGTTCACTTGTGTCTCAGGATTCTGCTGATCAGAAAATCTGCTACCATCCTCTTTATCACCAAATGTCAACTGAACCCCCAGATTAAAAAAATAAAACCTTTTGTACATAGTACAATCTTCTTCGTAGACTTTTATGAGCTTTTTAAAATAGTATCTATTGCATTTTTATTTATTCAAATGACTGCTTGAGAATATATTAATGCATAAAATGCACGCAGTTCTGTTTAGAAAGAAGATCCATGCTATCATTTACTTATTAAAGTTATGTGAAAAAGAGCTAGTCATAGCACAACTTTTTAATTTTCTACACTTCTATTTATTCTGCTTTGGTTTTCAAGAGTAATCTTGACTGTTTTGGGATGTCCAGTTCACTTACACCTAATTTGCATTTAGTATCTACTGCTCATAAGTAATCCTAATGAATTTTATCAAAGTGTAATCAAAAAGTTCACTACTTTTATGAGCTGTAATAAAAATTGCAAACACAGCATGCAGCTTGGATTAAGTTTTCAGTTCTTTGTTCTGTTCCATCCAAAGGCTAAATATTTTTCCTAAATTCATCTTAGAAATTGATAGTGAATAAAGGCAGCTGAAATTACTGGACAATCTGGAATTACTCTTCCTCCAAAAAAATTTAATTACAAACTTTTATGGCAATTTTATACTGTGAAGGAGCTGAATCAGGAACAAAAATATGCTGGTTTTAAAGATGTGTTTCCTCAGCCAGCTCCTCCGCAAAACAATATAACTTCCCATTATTCTCCATGTCAAAACATGACGCATTTAAAAACTGCAATTTTGCTCTGATCAAAACTGGTCAGTAAGGAACTTTAGAAGGAAGAAGATACTTGGGTTCACCATTAACTGTTCTGCATTGATTTAGCAATAACGGCCCATCCTAGCGGAATTGAACCACTCAGTGGAAAGACAAGTGTAAAACAGATTTAACCGACACTTTCCACACAACATGCACAAAATGTTTGCCACTGCCACTGCCCAGCACAAAGAATTTTTATGTAAGTTTTGCTACAACTATACTGATGGCCAATGGTACAACTAGGCCAGTGGTATCCTGGGGTACATTAGGAAGAGCACTGCTGGCAGGTCAAGGGAGGTGATCTGCCCCTCTACTCAGCCCTAGTCAGGCCACATCTGGAGTGATGCGGGCTCCTCAAGACAAGAGAGACATGAGACATGGAGCTCCTAGAGCAGGTCCAGCGAAGAGCTACAAAGATGACCAAGGGACTGGAATATTTCTCTTACGAGGAAAAGCTGAGGGAGCTGGACCTGTTCAGTCTCGAGAAGAGATGACTGAAAGGGAACGTCATCAATATCTATAAGCATCTGAAGGGAGTCAAAAGGATGGACCAGTGGCATCCAGCAAGAGGCAATGGGCAGAAACTGATGCACAGGAATTTCCACCCAATTCTTTACTGTGCAAGTGACTGGGCACTGGGACAAACTGCCCAGAGAGGTCGTGGAGTCTCCCTCACTGGAGATATTCAAAAACAATCTGGATGCAATCCTGAGCCATGTGCTCTAGGATGACCCTGCTTGAGCAGGGAGGTTGGACCCAATGACCCACTGTGGTCCCTTCCAATTTTACCCATTCTGTGATAGACACAGAACATCAGATGCACACACTTATACTGAAACATACTTTACCTATATCCTCTCTGCAAAAATTAGAGAAGAGTAATTGAACACATTCATTTAGAGAGTGTTCTTCTTTATATCTGGAAGTATATTAATATACTACAGCTTACAGACCTGATACCTATTATTTGTATGGCTATTAAAAAATAGTGCCTGGCAGAATACAATTGCAAAATATTTGTGAAATCCCACTAGATCCATATATATCTTTTATTTAACAACAAATGCAGTCCTTTTAGCTTTGACCTCCATGACAAAAACTGGGAGAAAAAAACCTCAGAACATATTTATAAGGATTCCTTTAAAAACTGATGTTCATCTCAGTAAGAACTGTGATAATTTAAATTACTTACAACAGGCCCTAGATTTACTGTAATATCTGACTGATTTATAAGCTCATGTTTTAAGGTAAAAGAATGCCAGAAGTTACATCTTTGTAAAAAATGTAAAATTATGAAACATTGCCCTCTTGTGACCATCTGTAAAAATGTGGCTGATTATTACAAGGAAATTTTGGCAACTGCTTTTGCTGTTAGGGCTCAGTAGGTTTATATGTTCCTTTCATTTATGTATATATATTTCTATATATAAAACACAATTGCTAAGTTACCTTAAAATAAGCTATTGCATATATGCTATTAAAAGCACTAAGGACACATCCACTGCCAGCCCAATCTAGATTCTTAATAAGGCATTTGCAAAGCTGCAATGAATTTTACACAGCACATTGCTGGCAAAACACAACCTACTGCAACTGCAGAATGCCAAACTGTAGAAGGGTAGGAAATACTCCTAATTAACAGAAGTACATTTTGCCCAGATAAGAAAGCTTTCCTTGTTTTGCACTCACAGATATTTCAGAAGTAAATTTTCAACAGTCTGTTGCTGAAACAGAGTTAAGTCTTGAGAACAATCATTCTTCTGAAAATTAAATGGGCCTGAAAAGTACCACACATTTAAAAAAAAAACATTGAAGAGCCAAACCGTGTAATAAAATTCAAGTCTTTTCTCCATTAATTAGTTCTTCAGAAATTTCTCAGCAGTAAAACAAAGGCTAACTTTTTTTATTTTTTATTTTTTATTTTAAGGTATTGGTGAAAAAAGATCTGAAGGAGCATCCAAAATCCTTTTCCAGAAAAAGAAAACAACACAACCTTAGTTATTGTAAACAAATAGTTGTTTTTTTTTTTTTCTTAAGTGGCAGAAACTACAACCAAGTAAACAGCTACAGATACAATGAAGTTCATGTGAATCTACATGGCTTAGCACTGAAGGAGCAACCCAAAGCTACAATTAAGAGGCTGCTGCAAGCACAAGAGGCAGGCTGATGCACATTATGGATCTTGCCAACAACAGAGGTCTCAACCTGCTACTCAATTTTCTGCTCATTGTCTTGGTTCTGGTGCTCGCATTTATCCTTGTGAAGCTGCTGTGAAACTTTGTGAGCCTCTGCTTCCTTCTCAAATCTTGTTTTGAGAGTTTTGCTATGATAATGTAGAGACTTAAACTACCTGAATATAAATATGCAAAGACTGTAGAGGCTGAAATATCTGACAGAGAATGCATTCCCACACCAAATTTATCAGAAAGCAAGTCTAAAAGCTGTGCACAACTATGTACCTGCCACTGAGTGCAAAAGGGATCTAGAGTCTAGCTGAGTACCTGAAGAAATTCAATTATGCATGAGCAGCTACTGTAGTTTCACACTATAGCAGTTGCTTGGTATTTAAAGACCTACAAATTATCTGCAGCCTTCAAAGAACATCATTTCTGCAAAAAGGGGACAGCGGAAATCAAATTTTTTAAATGGGATTTCTGTAGAACATGTACTTCATGGTAAATGATGTGGATACAGCAGGAAGGCAAACCAAAATGTCAACACTGAGTTGACAGCACACATCAAATTACCTGTGGAGAGAAAAGCACAGATGCTGTACAGAGAAGCAACAATATCCATGAAAGGCAGCTTGCAGCATCCAAGATGGGTATAAGAGAAGGTTAAATATGAAAACGTAATTATTAGTTATACCTTTTTTCACCACCTATAAGTCACTGCAACACCTTAAAAGCCAGAAGTCTTAGTGTTATCTAGCAGTATCAAAAGAAGCAGCTCTCAGAACAACTGAAAAACAATCAATCATTAATGAGGGTTATCACAACTCTGCCTAGGAAACCCTTAACACTGGCATGTCCACAAGCAGCAGGTGCACCTGCACAAACCCAAGAAGTGTGTTACAGTCTCAGTAATCTGGATTTACCACTTAAGCACAGGTCAAGTGAGCAGTGCAGGAGCCCTCCAGCCGTATTTGACATACCACTTGTTACTTGCCACTGCAATCATTCAGTCCATAGCTAGTCCTCACTTCTGAGCATGTAACATGAACTTGCAGGACCTTCTTATCTGGCCCTTTACAGGATGCTGTACTTTCACCACAGGTCTTTGAGAAGGACAGTGACCAACAAGAGCACACTTCTCTTACTATCTGCCCCAAAGGCAGCTCTACACACCTGATACATGCTGGCAAAGGAGGTGACCTGAAGTACATTTTCACACAATTACACTGAGGCCAAACAGCTTCCTCTTAGCATCTCACTTCCCCAGCAAAACATGGGTACACCAACATATATACGTGTGCACCAACTTATATACGTTGTACAGTAAACTCATTATTGTAGATATGCATATTAAGTCTTTTTGCACACATGCAAAAGAGGCAGATGTTGCTTCTGGGGTGGGGGAAGCTCCAGCTTCCAGCTTTCTATTGCCAACAGCACATCCCTGACTCAGCACATACACTGCTGAGTGTCGAGTATATTACAGAACTAATCTATACATGTTCACACCCAGGATTTCCATATGATTACTGTTGTTGTGGGGTGGTTCAGTTATCTGGAAGAGACCAATCTAAACTATGAATAGACTTTAAACAGGAAAAGGCAGTATGCCCAGCAAACCAGAAAGCTTATGTAAGTCCTACCATTAACAGGTATCCATGTTCCACTCTATGCTACCTGCTCCAAAGCTTAGGCAGCATTAGTGTGCTGGTTTGGGCTCAAATAAAGTTGATTTTCTTCCTAGTATAGTAGCTAGCATGGGACTACGGTGTAGTAAAAGTTCAAAACATAGTTCATACCAGCTACTATGAAGACAATTAACTCTGCTCCAGCCAGACCAGCATGATTAGCTACAGCAGCACAGATAGTTAAAATGAAAGCTTTTCTCTCACCTGCTCTGAAATACATGCAATAGACATTTGAAATAGCTTCTGCAAACTACATAGCCATGGCTTTTTAATGTTGATAGTTATAATAGTATGTATTCCCATGTTTGCATTTAAAGCAGAAAACTCTGCTCAGCTACATCATTGTAAGGACTTTATCACTTTTTGATAATCTTGAAATATTCTGCTGTAAAAAAAAAAACAAACAAAAAACCAGAAACCCTGTACAAGGCATATATATGATAATGGCTATGTAGTTGTTATTGTTTAGGATGATTTTTGCTCATGTTTGACAGAGATGGTTCAAAGCACACCCATAACACAGAAACAAACAGGAAGTCCACTCTAGTCCAAAGCAGAATAAAAACAGTTTTCCCAACAAACAGGTTATTTGCTGATATACTGCTTGAGACTATACAAAGCTTATTGTCTGTATGACCTGTATTATTCAAGTCTCCTTATCCTAGGGAAACTGCTATGACAGCAGTTGGCCTTCACAAAAAATAAAATCACATACTCCTTTTTATTAATAGGACAAAGATGAATCTAGTGCCACCAACTGTCACGTATTTCCAGATTCAAAATTACATGCAAAGGAAGTCTGTAAGAAACTTTACCATTAAAGCATGGAGAAACAACCCCAAGAAACAATCCCAGTAGCCTCCTCTCAGCCAGCAATGAACATTACAGAATCCTCAATTAATGCTGAAATACACTGCTGAAATTGAAACATTGCATTTTACTCAGATGACATATAAAGTTGTCGAAGTTATCAACTTACCAATGCCAAGTCTCTTTTTTGCAATCAAGCACTGTCCAGGTTTGGTTTCCCACTGTCTGCTGGCGCTTACTCCAGACTGAACCCTCATATGAACTATAATGAATGGAATCCCATTTGTTGGGCTACCAACTTCACAGCAAACGGAACAGACCATCAAAGCTTAATTAGGGCTCCCAGTGAAGGAGTTCACCATGCTAACTCAAAGTGATAATTCCTCATATTACTTCCTGAAAAGTATGGTTTCATCAAAATGTGATGCAGGAAAAATGCTGATATTAACAATTTTTAGTTTTCTGATCTGCCAGGTTTGTAAAAAAAGAAAACAAAACAAAATAGTAGCTTTGAGTTGACATTTAAGAATGAAGTTTTATTATGGCAACAACGTTACTTGAAGAATGTTGTAACTTTTAATTACAGTTTTGTTTACCAATGTTTAGGTATGCATGGAGTTTACTTTCTTCCTTCTCTGTTCTGCAATAAAAGTTATCTCCAATTTTCTCAATGCATTGAAATTTTATTTCCAGTGACTTCTATATGCATGGTGTGATCAAGCCAGTGTTTTCCTCATTTAAAAAACTGCACTAAACCCAGTACATTAAAGGGAAAAGATGCACTTAAGCAATTTCCATCTATTATCTCTGCTATATTCTGACACAAATTAGCACACCATCAAGAAATACAGATGTTCCATACACTTGAAAAAAAAAGATTCCTCCTGTGATACCTGCAACACTGTATAAAGTTAATAAGGAGACATGCAACCTTCTGAAACCTTCCTTCACACTGTATTATCTCCAACAATTTTAAAGGCATGCTTTCATTCTAAACCTAATTTCTAGACTGGCGCACAGCATGTACCTAGATGGACTCAGATAATAGGCTATATAATGGAATGGAATCACATTTAGAATGGATTTAAGAAATGCCTTTACATGAAAACATAGAGCCTTTCAATCTAGAGTTGTATGGCCTCCTAGTTCAGTAAATCGGAATCGCTGCAGTGTATTACAAGCCTTTTTTTGCTTAGCACAGGTCTTATCACACATTTCCTTACTGAAAAAAAATCAGCTGTCCTTTGAAAATAATTAAACAATTAAGTGTATGGTGAAATAAAAATTCTGCATGGAAAATGCTTTCATTAAAGCACTGTTTCTGTGCTTCAGTGCATAAACTGAACTTCATAAACTGAAGCACTGTTAAAATCTGTTCCTTGGAAACACGTAGGAGAATGTTTATCTCCAAAAAGCACTCGTTAAATAACTCACAGTAGCCAGAGAAATGAATTTTCATATGCAACTCCATGATGTTATGCAATAACTCAAGACCAAATTCTCCATGAAAACTTATTTATGAAATGTACAAACATCACTCACACCCACAACCAAACAATACACCTTTCTCTGAAGAGGCTTTTTGTTGATCCACAGCACTTTTTCTGTAGTTGCAAACCTGACTATGCCCTGGCAGAGAATCTCAATGTAGCTGTGGGTCTTCTACCCAACACTCTGAGTTTCCCTTACAACACCAGACAAATGCACAGGAAGTTTAATTTTAAAACCCACATTTTACATTTGGAATGGAAAAGCCACATTATAGGCTTTTTAATTTAGGGAGCAAAGTGTAAGAAAAAACACTGAGTTCAGTCAACTTTGGACAATTAAGGAAGCAGACAATCTTGAACTTGGAACTAATTAACCTTGGAACAGCTTTTGAGAGCTGTTACATTATACTTTACATTTGCCTTTAGAGTAAACACATTCAAAGTTTCTCCGAATTTATAAAAATTAACTCTAACTCAGAGTTTTCCATGATAAACTGTCTACACTAACCTTCAAGGGTATAAAAATTTATTTGAAGGCTTATTGTATTATTAAGTCCAACAGTTGTTCCTGGACCACGAGTCCTCAAAATCAACTCAAAATTGTTGCTGTCTATTCTCACTTCAACAGTGATGGAATGGGAGTCTACAGAGGGCAGCTATCACCCTATCTTAGATATACACAAAGCTGTTCTAGACTTGGAGGTTGAAAGCAAAGTTCATTCTTTTTTTCTGTTCATGGCAATAGTAGTTTTAAAGTAAAAAAAAATGACAAACTGTAAATTTTTTCAGTCCTGTAAAAACCACTGTATTTCCACCAGCCTATATATGTAATAAAAACAAAACAGAAAAAAGCAAAACCCACTAAGGAAAAAAAAAAGTTTCTCTAGAGGTATGGCTTTTCCCCCTTTTATAAATCATCAACTTTCTCTATCAAAATCTTATGCTTTCTACTCTTTCTCTTAGATATACTGAAATTAGGACTGTAGTTTTCTTGGTTTCTCAGAAATAATAAAATATCAGTTCCCAGGTGCACACAGTGCACATAGCACAATAATGCTGAGGCTTCTTTCAAAACAGGTGTCAAGATAGGAAGAACCATTCTCTTTTATTCATCTTCTGTGACATCCTTCCTCCTTACAGCTGTAACCTCTGCCAGAAGACAGGGCAGGCAGGGAGGGCCAGCAGGGGATTCCCCCTAAAATCCCAAAGGCTCACTGCTCTTGTACATGCTTTAACTTTCTGTTCCTCTAGGTCCTATTTCACAAACACATCTCACTTGAGGAAATAAACCAAATCACATTTCGAGGCACATCAACCTGACTCCAAACCATACCAATGGAAGTGCTGGCTAAGGCCATTAGGAACCTCCTCTACAGAGATGTAAAAGTAACAAGTGCAAGGGGAAAAAAAAAAAAAAGAAAATTGCCAGTTTTAGGTTAAATTTCATTCTATAATCTTTCAATCTCAAAAATCTGGAAAGGTGTAGCACTGCTCTACAAATCCAAGCCAAAAAGATAAATAATGTGTTCTCCCTGCTGGCTCTGTCATCCAAACATAGCTTAGCAGCAATGCCTGCATGGATGAAAGTTTTTAAGTAACTATAATAAGACATATACAGCATTTCATCTGTTTCAAACATTAAACTTTGTCTTGACATCATATTTAATCACACTCAGAGTGAGAAAGCAATTGTGAGACATGAAAGACAAAAGCTGGGACTTGTTTTGACCTAAACAAAAGTAAGTTTCTAAAACACCCATCTTAAACAAATTGTTGCGTAAAAGGTACATAAAAGATAATGAAGAGACACATACCTAAATGAAGGAAAGAAGTAAATAACGATTTTATCTCTGCTCTTTTGAGACACCACCTGGAGTACTGCATACAGTTCTGGTGTCCCCAACATAAGAAGGACATGGAACTGTTGGATCAAGTTTAGATGAAGCCACAGAGCCGGTAAGAGGCCTGGAGCACCTCCCCTACAATGACAGGCTGAGAAATTTTGGGCTGTTCAGCCTGGAGAAGAGAAGATTGCGTGGAGACCTCAGGGCAACCTTCCAGTATCTGAAAGGGGCCTACTGGGAAGCTAGAGGGACCCTTTGTCAGGAACTGTAATGATAGGGGCACTGACAGGAGCAATGGGTACAAATTGGAAGAGGGGAAATTTACGCTGGATATTCAAAAGAAATTCTTTATGGTGAGGTGGTGAGACACAGGAACAGGTTGCTCAGGCAGGCTGTGGCTGCCCCAGTCCTGGCAGTGTTCAAGGCCAGGTTGGGTAAGGCTTTGAGGGACCTGGTCTATTGGGAGGTGTCCCTGCTCATGGCAGGGGGTGTTGGAATGAGATGACCTTTAAGGTCCCTTCCAACCCTTGACATTCTAAGATTGTATATATTTAAATCCAAGAGGAGAACCACCAGGCATAGTAATCTGCTCACAAACCTCAGGGACAGCACCCCTCATGGCTGCAGCCAGCTACATTTGTATCAGGTGTTTTGGGTATACTCAAGCACACGGACAGACCAAATTCCTTCATGGTGCCCTGCTGTCACTTCCCAAACTCTCCCGTGTGCTCCTCAATGCCACAAGCAGCTGCCAGCTGCCAAGAGCACAGCCAGCAGTGCCCCAGACCCAGCCTCAGCAGTGACCCAGTTTCTGTCACCTCGGCTCTGAGAGGACCCCATCTGCCTCTGCTCTTTACCTGGGGAATTTCTCACATCAAAATCTTCAAAAAAGAGAAAGATGAGTGCTTCTGTAGCAAAAAAGGCAAAAGGTGGCTACCCCCAAAAACCCCCAACAAAATAAAAACCAACCACACCACCAAAAAACAAAACTAGATCACCTTTAAGAGTGAAACTAGAACATGAAGCTCTAAACCTGTCAGTCTTTCCTTCCATAAACACTGGAAGAAACAACAAAATTTGAGCACAACTCTCTGTAAATTACTTCACGTACTTCAGGCTGGAGAAAACAGGTCGTTTACACATACAGATTATATCTGCTCAGATAATACCTAGTCTAACCTTAAAATGCCTTTCAGACAAATTTACATATTGTACATTGCTTAGGAATTTTTGGAAAGTGAAGCCAAGTTTACCTACACAGGTAAACATGGACACGCAGATTTTAAATACTGCCTTCCTTCACAAACTGTATTTTCCCATAGCTGAAAACAAAAATTGAATTGTCATGATAGAAAGGGTTACCTGTCTCAAAACTATGTGCTTGATATTCTCCATATGAAAGTATTTTAAGTAGGACACACAAAACCCACATATTATTTAAATAAACAAGATTCATTGACTACTATTAGTTCATTTTAATTAGTTAAAAGATAAGCAGTAATATCAAACTGAATTCAGTTTTTAAGTGCTAGGCATAGTGATATTGAATATTCATTCATCCTTGCAGTACACAGGAGTCATTCTCAATTTTCTGAATGCATAAATGTAGCCTCTTTTTAAGCCCATTCAGATCAAAATACATTCACATTTACCTCACTACACTGTGATCAAAGACACTCTCTGAAACTACTGAAAAGGTTATTTGATGAACCTGTGACCAGCTTCATGTAAAGAAATGCTAGCCCCATGCAGACAGGCTCAGTGAGTCAGAGTAAACTGTAAGCAGACAGCAGGGGGGAAAAAAAACAAACAAACAACCAAAAATATCCCCAAACAACACAAAACTGTTTGCGCTCAGGTAATAATGAGAAACAAGCAGCAATATCCCCAATCAAAGCTTAAAAACGTCATTGCCTGTTTCCCCTCCAGTTTCATTAGAAACCATCTGTTATTCCTCAGATATAACACACGATGCCACATGATGGCAGCAGACACCAAGCTTTAGCCTTACCTGCACAGGCTGTTCACCTGCTATTCTAAAATCTTCAGGCTGCTGCACATGCCATGCAGCTACACCGTAGGGCTCCTCAGCAGGCCTGCAGTCCAGGGGATTTGCACGCAGCTGTTCCTTTAGCCACATTTGAGTCCTCACCGCTGGCTGTATGGGAGCTCCACTCACAGCCTGCTGTCCCAGGGTCGCGTATCTCTGTCCGAAAGCTTCACAACTGGCTGCCATAGGTTTGCTTTCAGGTAAGGCACTGTAGGTCAAGTCTAAGGCATGTCTCCTACCTGGGGAATCTGAAACAAAATCGTCTTTGCTGCACGTTTCAAATTTATATTTGCAGTCCAGTAGAGATCGTTTTTTCCCCATTTCTTTGTCCTCAATTTTGAGCAACTCCATGCTGTCATGCAAACAACTTGGCCCATTTGTCCTTAACTGTGGTGACACGGCTTTGTCTGTACCAGCTCTGTATTCCACTGAATGACTACTACCATCCTGACTGAAGGTATTTGGTGAGCTGAGTTTAGACAATGAGGACCATTTTCTTACAGGTCTTGCATCTTTCATGTCAAGAGAATTGTCCAGGGACCCCTGATTTCTGCCTCCTCCTGACCGTACAAAGCTTGTACTCCATTTTGAGCCATCAGACTTGAAAGCTTCCCTGTGTTTGGAAAGCGAAGAGCTGGCATTAGACAGCATCACATGGGCAGTGGGAATAGAAACCAGTGATCGGCTGGGCTTAAACGAGGATGTACCACTTGAAGTTGAATGATCTGTGAAGAGAGATTTATCATGTAAGTAAGTACAGAACTCATTAATACCAGTGCACAGAAGACAAATCCTCACATTCAAGGCGAAATGCAAAAATAGAAGGAAAGAAATTTTTGACAAAATAGGGCCTTCTAAGCCATCCAAGATTATGAGAATGGAAATCAATTAAATTGGGAGTAGTTTAAATTTATTTTGCTCAGTTGCCATCAATACAAAAAGTGCATTAAGCAGTGGCAACAGCACATCCAGAGAGACTTCTCAAGCTGTGAGCCAAAGAAAGCATTGTTCATTCCCCAGCTTTAAGGGGCCAGGATTTTTCCACCACCCAGATAATACAAAGTAGTTTCTATTCCACAAGTGGTAGAGGTATCACAATTCCAGAGCCCTAAGACTGCTTCCTTGTCCATCCTCCCTCTTCCCATTTTTAAAGGCAAAACAATTCACTAAATGCACTTTGTAAAATGGCAGTGCTGGAAAGGAACCAGTTTAACAATGGTCACTTGGACAGAACTCTTCATCCTTTTTGGATCTCACAGATTCCAAAATATGGTTTTTGTGCTGGGTTTGACTGGGATAGAGTTAATTTCCTCCACAGTAGAAGGTATCGGGCTGTGTTTTGAATTTGTGCTGAAAACAGTGTTGATAACTTAGGGATGTTTTAGTTCCTGCTGAGCAGTGCTTACACACAGTGAAGACCTTTTTGCTTCTCATTCTACCCCACCAGTGAGAAGGCTGAGGGTGCACAAGGAGCTGGGAGGGGACACAGCAGGGACAGCTGATCCCAGCTGACAAAGGGATATTCCATATGATAAGGCATCATGCTCAGCAATAGAACTAGGGGGAAGGTTAGTTTGAGAGGCTGCTACTCAGGCAACACTTGGCTGGTGGTGAGCAAGTGTTTTCATTTGCAGTCTTTCCTGGTTCTTATGTCTCACTTTGTAATTTTCCTTAGAATTTTTTATTCTTTTCAATTACTGTTTTTATCTCAACTCTTGAGTTTTTTCACTTTTACACTTCCAGTTCTCTTCCCCATCAGACCAGGTGTGGGGGCAGGAGGAGTGAGTGAGTGACAGTGCATTTACAGATACACCACCACACCTAAGCTGCGTGTATCTTAATATATAAAATCTTTCCCAAGCCAAAGTATCAAGAACAGAGAAATGAGTGAGTTGTTATTCAGGAGGGGACAGGAGAACCAAGATGAGAAAGGTAAAGCAGAGGTTACTGTGGGCTGGCTGAGGCGTCTCACACATCAGTAACATGTGCTTAGCATGAGTCTGTGGACAACAAAAATAAACACCTAATCCTCCCATTAGAGGATCAGCTCCCGCCAAGTCACATGGCTGCACCTTAGCAAGCTCCTATTGCTCATTAGGTTCATGGCAGATAGAATGAAACTGCTCTAATTAAAAGATTCTTTTGGTGTCTCTTTGCCAAAAGCAAAAGCAAGACAGATACACTCTTCTTGTTTCTCTCATCCTAACTTAGAGAGAACCTACTTCATTGAGATTTGTCAGCTGGTACAAGAATTCATGGTGGGACAATTTAAAAGAAAGAATAATTGTTAAACAAGTACAACTGGCATACCATTAAGTCAATGTGATTTGATGAAAGCCAGAACACATCATTAATTGAGCACACTTTCAAAGCATGTATTTGACTCAATATACCACACCACAGGCAGGAAAAAGAGCAGCTTCCAATGGTGCAACACCTTTTAAAAATGGTAGCACTTCTTTTCCTTTTTATTCAAGTAAAGATATCCTTATCCCCATATTGAATACTCCTCTATTTGGGACCAGACTGCCTCACTCCTTGCAGCACAACACAAAATAATACTGTTTTATAGTCACAATCTTCATGACAAAAATTAATTACAGCCCACAAAACAATAAACAGTTCCTTGATAGCTACCTGTTTATTACACAGTTAATGCCAGAGCTCCTAAGAAGGCAGAAAATCTTGCTGAAACCCTCCTGCCTCCTAATGAGTCACTGCCCCCCCCCCATGTACTCTCCCATTTTAAAGCATAAGCTCGCACCACACTGTTTCTTCCCTCTACCCAGCCACCTACTTTCACAGTAGTTACAAAACATTACTCTCTTTAAAACTTGACAAAACTGCCCAAGCTGGATGATGTGGACCAACAGTTTAAGAGCTATTCATAGGGTGCTGATGATGCCCAGAGAATACACACAGGGGCTGTCCTGTACAGGGCCAGGAGTTGGACTTCAATGATCCTTCAGGGTTCCTTCCAACTCAGGAAATTCTATGATTCTATGATAAAGTTAAATGGAGAGTAGAATACCACTAGCTTGTTACCTGATTAATTATGCTGCTCATTTATGTGGGTAACATTTTTAACATGCAAGATGAAAGACCTTCCCTCCTCTCTGCGCTTCTTCCATAAAAATTCTATACTGCAGAGAGAAATACTTCTCTTGGCTGTTCTGTCTGGTTACTAGGGCATGCTGAAGAGGAAGACAGAAGGCCACACAACCCTTCTCAAGTAGAAGGAATCACAGATTCTAACCAAACACATCAGTGCCCACAGATATTGAGGAGATGGTGATACTGCAACACTATTTCCAAAACTGTGATATGCCCACCACTTGTAAATTATTGTAAACTATTTGCCTGTGCCAGGTACAGTATCAGCTTTTCTCAGCTCTGCCTGACTGTCTTCTCTCATAGATCATTAGATGCTTCCATAAAAGGCCAGTACAAACTGGGTACATCTTGCTACACTGTCTGGCAAGGGCTGCAGCTTCCAGTCGTGCAGCTTCCAGTCCTGCTCTCCAATAGAAGCAAAGGCACACAACCCTCTCTGTCTGAGGACATGAGAACAGCAACAAGAAGGTGACAGAGGTATATAACCTGATGGAGCTGGAGTCTCACACATATGTATTATAACATGGAAAGCACAGGGTTAGAGTCCTGCTTTTGGGAACGTGCAGCAGGAGAGTAGGAAGAGACTCTTGCTCTTCTGCTACTCTTCCAGGGAAAGTAGGGATGGAAAAGCACAGTGAAAAGAAATAGGTGTCTTCTTGTACATAGTGCTCACCTAAAGGCTGCTGCCTTTGTAACACTCAAGAAAATTAACCTTTGTACTGTGCCTTATCCAGAAGCTGAATCTGACAGTCCAGCAAAAGCAGCAGTCCCAGGCTTTTTTATATCCAAAGAAAATTGATTACATGAGAATTCAAAAAAACCCCAACTCTTAGGACCTATGCTTTAGGCTATGCAGATTTCTAGAAGTAGAAACATCACATATGCAATAGAAAGGTAAGTGTGGGGAAACTGCACCAGGCCTGCAGATTTCTTGACAGAGCAAGAGGAATTTTACCTTGGCCAGACTGCTGTGTACCCGT
Source organism: Xenops minutus (assembly GCA_035221455.1). Classification (NCBI taxonomy): domain Eukaryota; kingdom Metazoa; phylum Chordata; class Aves; order Passeriformes; family Furnariidae; genus Xenops; species Xenops minutus. Next base: position 66,319,474 of record JAWWEE010000105.1, on the reverse strand, counting down.
AAAGATAAACAGCTTGCAAAGACTGAGAGAACTCAGGAGAAGCAAAAGATAAGAAACCTGGACGAGTTTGTAGAGAGACAGTAGTTTGTAACTGTGGCCAATAGGTGATTGTTTGTGTGTAATGAGCACCAATAATGTTAGTGCACGTACACTTAGGAAATATATAAAAGTAGCTGTGTGAAAAAATAAAGAGAGAAGAAGTTGCACTTTTATCTATTCGGGATCTTCACCTGCTTTTTATCGAGTCCGTCCCAACAACAACAACAGGTAAGGGAAGAAATTCTGTATATATGTATCTGTGAAAGTTAAAATAATTAAAAAATACATAGTAGTATTTAATATAGCCTTTTCAGTCTAAAATACTGACTTAATAGTATCTATACACAGTCTTCAAACTAGAATTAAACCCAATAATAATTAGTAGTATATGATCAACATTTACTAGATTACAGGATTATTAATATGTGGAAGATTTTTATTTTTCCTTCTTCTATTCTTTATTAAATTAAAAATTAATTAATTTTGAGTTAGAATTTATCTTCCTCTCTTCCGATTCTAAACTCTTCAAGCAGATTTAAACTTGGAATACCGCTCATATCTAACTACAGCTGATGGATGTCTCCAATAATTTGTCTCAAAGTGAAACACAGTAATTTTGGCTTCAAGTTGTCCTAATTAGTCTTCCCATTAACCCTCACTGAAACATACGAGAAAATTCACACTTCTTCTTAGAACATATTGCTCCCGTCTGCCTTGCCTGCAGGCTCAGCTGGAAAGAGAGCCAGTCTGCATTCTGAAACATCTCACTACACAAAAAGCAGGAAATTTGTAAATTTCATTGAAAACAGGAGAGAACACAGAAAGCATCATGAAACTTAAAAGACATTACTTTTTCTATAGTTGCAGGAATAAGCTCAATTTGGCCAAATCCTGTGAAAGACTACTTTATCCCAGCTGCAGGTTTTTCCCTTCCATACAGGCAAGGGTAAGCAAACACCTAGTTCAGAATTGAAAGCTCTCTCTCCTCAGGATTACCTGGTTTTTACATCATTGAGCTGGTATTTATTTGAAGATTACAAATGCTTTTAAACATGGCTTGTGTGTCTCTAGAGTCTTTCAATGCTTAAGACTGCTCTCATTAATGAAAACTGAAAGAGACAGGAGGAAAAAAAATGGAGCTAAATGCTTCTGATTTTTCTTTCAGCAGAATTAAGATTATATGATGAATTTTGCTTTTCCATTATCCTAATAACTTTTTTTGGGGCCCACCATAAAATTCCCTAGAGCGCTTTTCTAATAGGCATGACATTTTAATACCTGATCTTTAATACCTGATCCAATACTTCAAACCCCACAAAAATAAGAGAATTGAAAAAATGCTATTTTTAAAACACGTTACAAGATATCTACCACATAATAGCAGCATATGGAATAAAAAAAATAAAGAAGATTTCATATGGCTTTCTTACTATCTTGTGTTACACTTCTGAACTGTTTCATTACTGCATATCTGGCAGAGAAAACAACATAACAGAATCAATTTTGGTCTCAATAAAAAAAAAATAATCACAGAGAGAAAGCATAGCAGACACTTTCTTCTGAAGTAGGGGGAGAAGAAAGAAACCCTCCAATACAAAGTTAATGAACACCTCATACTCTTCTACATTTTCTTGTGCTATGCTTTTTACATCACTGGAAGAAAAATCTCTGAAGCCACTTCTCAGGCCAGATGCATACCACCATCATTCAGCCACCCAAAATCCTTATGTCGCCCAAGAGTCAATCCAGCACATGAGTCAGGAAAGGTTTACTGTAACCCTAAGCAACTTCTTTAGCTGCAAAATAAAACTAGTACTGTGAGAACTCACATCTACAAGATATACTTCTGCATGGGACAAATTCTTCACTGCTCCCAATAAGATATTATCAAATGACAGCAGTGTAATCAGCTAATATAGTCACCTAATACTAATCATTTGATATATGTGTTTATGGGATGCACGTGTATCTAAGGCCACTGAAAACAGAGAACCTTCCTTGTGTGAAGGACTTTGAAATCTGATATTTTATCCAGGGTATAATTAGAATGCCCTGACCGTGGAGAAAAACACCAGTATGAAAAACAGCTGACCTTTTCTTCCTGTCCTTCCTTCCTTCCCACTGCTCCAAAACACTGACACAGTTTACCCCAATCCTGGAAAATAAACTGAACTATTCTTAATAAGTGAGCAGAAGATAAACAGGGGAAGTCAAGCCTGCATTATACAAATTGAAAGTCTTGAATCTGGCTGTGGTTTAGTGTACAAATGCTCTCACATTCATTAGAGGATGTCAGTTCCGGCAAACTGTTCTGTAACTCTTAACTGCATGGACTGCAGCAACGAGCCAGAAGCAATTCTAGCATCCAACATAGGACTGAAGGGGCCATGAGTCTTCAATCTACCATGCAAACATGTGGCTGCTTCCCAGAAATCTCCAAAACAGCTCCTTTCAACAGAAGTGTCTATCTCTCCTGGGAGTTGTTTGAAAATGGTTCATGATGGGATGATGTACATGACAGCAGTATTGATGCTACACGTGTGTTCCTCCCACCTACATACCCACAAACTGCACAAGCCTTAATTCAGCACAGATAATCAGATGAGCCAAATGAGAAATTTCAAAATGGACAGGCAGGAGGTCAGTCCTAGCAAAAATTCCTGAAAAGACTGACCTCTGGAAGCAAAAGCATGCCTTTCCAGGGTGCAGCAGCAGTCACTGGAATGGCTTGGTTGTTTTGGTTGGCATTTTCTTTGTTTCTTTGTTTGGGGGGTTAGGGGGGTTTTCATTTGGGTTTTTTAGTTTGTTTTTTTGTACTGTCTAAATATCTTCACCATTTTTTTTACATGCCCTGTTCATAATTACTTCAAGTTTACTATATCAAAATGTGAGGTGAATGAAGGAAATCTCTGCAAATAACTTCTTCCAAGGAATAACGCAAAACATGCATCACAGAAAGCTGTAGCAGAAAAGGAAGCACCGTAGACACAGCAGAGAACTGTTCAGACTTTTAACAAGTTCTTTATGAAAAAGAATTCCTAACATTATTTGTTTATAAAGTTCTGCATTTCAACAGCAACTAATACAGAAGAACAACTAACAAAAAAACTTAACTAGAGGCAGAACATAATTTAATATTAATTCCGTGATAATGTAAAATAATATTAAACACTTGGTGCCATTAAAGCGAGATGGTTGTGTCACATTTATGTCTTCACAGCAGAAAGAGTCACATGGTGTTCAGAAGCAAGTTCAAGTAATGCCATTTGGAAAAAAAGAAGCAAGCTCACTGCCTTCCATCATCACCAGTTAGTATACTGCCAGTAGCAATCAGAACACTTTTACGTAAGATGTGGATAGCAAACTCCAAGTCAGTTCTACTTTGTTTCACACTAATTGTGTAGGATTTTCTGTAATCTACTGTGCTGCATACCAAAAGAACACAATTTGTACCTGTAAAAATTGCTGTTTTTAAAAGCTAAAGTAATTTAAATGCTACATAATTCACAAAGAAATCATACAGTACAACCCGGAATAATAAAAATGCAAACTTAAAAGGTTGCAGCTGAGGCACGATTTTCAAAAACTGAAGCAATATTGCTTTTATGACTTCCCTTCAGATGAAATACTGGTAAAGCTACTACCCCTGAGCAATGCTATTGTAGAGAGATAGAAGAAGGAATAAATGGTAGGTCAGCCTCACAGACATCCTACAATGTACAGAAATAAAAAAGTACCAAAAGAGGAATTAAAAGGATTTTTAGTAAGTAGAGCAGAAAACCATGCTGGAAAGAGTAAAAGCTGCAACACAGAAGCACCAGGGTAGCATTCACACTCACACAAGAAAAGAAATGCAGAGGTAACACTGAGTTCCAGCAAATGGCAAGCAGCTTCTTGGGCATCCTTACCAACAACAGGAGCACTACATACATATGAACATACTTGAACAGAAACTTGCCTAACATATCCCATCTAATTTATTATGGCCTGGCCATTTGGTATCCATCTTTATTATCCTTCTCCTCTACAGTTCTGAGTTTGCTTTTCCCCCGATTTATGACATCTCATTCATTTCCACACCCTTCAGGCAAACACACCTTCTCCTTTGTTTGCCAGAGAGGTGATAAGGTAGCAACAATCCTACTCAGTGTAAGAACTTGCAAATAATTCAAAAAAAGGGGGAGTGGGAAACATGTATGTTCTAAAGTTTGTTTAATGAAGCTTAACACAGTAACTGACTGTCACTGAATAAGAGAGAATTATACCTCCTCAGTGTGCAAATAATAAGTATTTACTCATAAAGCGAATTACTCACTTCTCTCTAACATCATATTATTCACATCCTGTTTTCTGCTTACCCCATAAAAGGTTGCCTTGCTTCACTCAGATCTACCTACTTCCCCAGAACACAGTATTGACAAAGAACATGCCGTGTAGAACTTCCTACTCTGACTGTATTAAATTGTAGTATTTATGGTACTGAAATACTCCTTCAGAAGTCTGCTCTTTGATCAATTCTTATCAGGACACAGACAACACCAGCTTTGATTTATTTAGAGCACTGTCCCATACCTGAGAGGTCACCCCTGTACACCAACATCAGGTTCCCACCATACCTTCTGAGATAGCAGACTTGACAAAACCTCACTTGTGAAGTTCTTAGATCCCAGCAGCAAGGACATGCAGCTAAATGACAATGGACCACATCTTCATATGATCTCACCTTAGCACTACAAATCAGTCTCTGCATTCCACATCCCCATTCCAAGAGCCAAAATTCTTAATTCCATCACTTAAGCTAGATGACAAGAGGCAATCTGAGCATTTTTGCAAAGAACTGCATATGGGTGATCAAACCAGAACAAGTGCCAAAATGAAGCACACAAAAGAGATAATTCATTAGCCTTTTTGACCATACATGATCAGTTTAAAAACCACTACACCACTACACAGGAGACAAGTTCAGTAGAAAGTATTAATTTTCTCCTATGTGCCACAGAAGTCAGATTGAAGACCAAAGCTCCCAATACTATCTGAAGTTAAAAGATATTTGGTAGAATGACCTGTCATCCAAAACAATCCTCATTAAAAATTAATGCACATTTCCCTGAAATATATAGTGGGTTTGGGGAACTTTTTTGTGCAAGAAGATATTGGGTAAAATGATCCACATTCTGCTTTTATAAAAGAAGTTCCTTTGAATTAGCTGATTGGCAGTATCAATTATCACAAGATTCAAATAACAAAAACTTCACATGCATTTCAACAAATACAGCTTAACAAAAACTTCTAACAACATTGTGTGTTTTGCAACAGTTGACTTCAGGGATACTGTACCAAGCCAGTGCAACAATAGGGGAAAACAAATACAAACTCCACTAACAAACAAAAAAAGGCAAACACATGTGAGTGGTACATGTGGTTTTGAGTCGTACAGTAAACCTCCTGGGATTTGCAAGGATAAAGCTGAGGTCTTAACACTCATTATGTATATACATGCAGAGAGAAAAATAGAAAAGAAAAGCCCTAAGCCCCCAACATATTAGATACATACCAAGTATAGGCCATCCTGCTTAACGGATCTTAACATAACTGATATTTTAGGATACAAGAGTGCCATCTATTAGTATTTCTATGAAGTGACAATTTACCTAGCAATATCTAGGCTAATAATATTCAGATGGGGAATCCATAACTCTAGACGAGAAATATCGTCAAACAAATTTAGTAACTTCCTACTCTTGATCCAGATCTGGGTCAATTTAGCTTGCTCACATAAAGCCCAGATTCAGGTGACATAACAAGGGACCGTAAAGAGAAGTAGCACTGTATAAGGTGGGATGCTGCCACTCCAAAATGGTCCTGTGCAACAAGGACAGATTTAGTGAACATGCATACAGTTCAAAAAGCAGGAAGTGAAACTCGTTTTATAGGAAAATACTATTCAGCAGAGAAAAATAAATTAGAGTCGACTACTCAAGACTTTATTCTGTTTTTCCTTACTGTACTCAACTATTCCAGATGCCAATGCTAGAAAAATGTCAAAGTATAACTCACTAAAAGCACATGAGACAAATACAATACCATGGGGTATTTAACTGATGCAGAAAATATTTCACAGATTGTATCTGAGCAGAGAGTCTAAATGGCAGGTAAGCCCAAGAGCAAATTTTTACTCCATATTAGTCACTGAAAACAAGTTATTTATGACTGCCATTGGTGTAAGCCTGCAATGGCCATCTGCTAAACTAATCTACAAAGACAAAGGCTAACCGAAATTACATAAAAATCTCTTCAGATGTGAAAATAGAGCACGTTGAGCTAAAAGCATGTCTTTAAAGAATGAACTTGTTTTACCAGACTACCACAGACCTTTTGATTTATGCAATTTGCCTCCTTATCCCAAAGGTATCACATCCACAGTCAAATATAAATGATTTCTAGTAACACAACAGCATAAAGGATGCTCTGAACAGTCATTTTCAAAGTCAAGCTTTCTCAGCAGTAACTGCCACACACACAGAGATACTCCATTCTCAATGCTTTCTCTTGATGTGCCCCTCTGCATACCGATTCAGTTTTGGTCCCATTATTACTGCTATATATATACAGTACCTGACAGAGAACTCTGCTACAGGATGTTCACAGGCTGCTGTATGAGTACATGTGAGTTACATGCAACTGGCCTCCACCAAATAGTAAATATTATGCGTACAATGTGGGTGCTCTGTGCAAGAGCACAAACTGAACAAAAGAGAAATTTGTATCCCACAGTATCTATCCATTTGCTCCAGCAGTCGAGAGCTATTTTTGAGAAACAGTTACATAACTAAGTAGAACAATTTTTAGATTAACAGGTTCTATTTTCCCCCCTCAGGCCCCCCAGGGTAAGAGGATAAAGCAATATTCCAGAACAGCAGTCACGTAAACAGGCAACTACATTTTGCTGACATAGAAGTATGAATGAAAACCTACACTGCCACAGGGAACTCTTCCTTTGTGGTTGGCTGTTCCGTTTTTATAAAAGTCTAGATCTTAACTTGTATTTGCCCTTTTATGAAGGCCATCTACCGCTTCCAATTCCATTTTCCAACAACAAGCACTTAACAGTGAAGACATGGGGAAATTAAATATCTCCCTAGGATCTTCATTAAAAGTAATGGCTGAAGGGGAAAAATACTACAGATGTCACAATATATGTCTCCTCCTGCCTTTCTGAATCTGCAAGATACCCATGCTCCAGGGATGGTGACTCAACTACTCTCCTGGGCAGCCTATTCCAATATTTGACAACCCTTTAATGGGTACCTTCCAAGTATCACACACACTTCTGTACAGTAAGAGCATGCGTGTACATCACCCAGATGGAAAAAGAAATCCTTTTACAGACAGAAGCAGGTGCTCTAAGCAGCCACAGCAGCAAGGCTGCCATGGGTCCAGTGAGGCACAGGGATACTTACTGCTTGACAGCTTTCACTGCTTCATACCAAGATTGTCCCTGTCTGCCTCCTTCCTCCTTCCTTCTGCTGCAGACAAAGGTCAGGCCAGGTCGCCAGATACTGCAGCACTGCCACGCACCTCTTGGAAGCGGTTAATGTACCACAAGCAATTTACTTAATACACTTTGGGAATACCTATATCAAGCAGTAATCCCTTCCAAGGGTCAGAAATCATCTCAAGGAATCTTAAAAATTTCAACTGTTGCCTCAAGAATAACTTAACTTATTGGGGAAGTCTCTCCCCTTCAGATGCTGATCCCCAAATTGTACAAGAATAACAGGTTAACGGAAGCTCATATTCAACTGTAATAGGTCTGCTGATGACCTAGCACTCTTGGTCTACATAACCACTTACCAAGACTCGAGAAAAAACATGTATTTAAACAAGACATTAAAAAAAAAAAATAAGAAAAGGGAAAAAAACCCCAAACAAACAGAAAAAAAAACCCCAAACCTGAAAACAAGTATTAAAAAAACCCATAAAGTAAATACAGAAAAGAGTATAATACAATACTACAGAAGTTGTTCCAGCACTCTGTTTTCTAACTTTTATATTCTTAGCTTTGTTATTCTACCCTTCATTTAATATACAATAATCTCACCTTCCATTAAAGTGTCTTGGACACTTTAGGGCTCTGATAAAAAAATTAACAGCCTACTCCACATGTAGGTCACCATCTGGAACCCAGCTCAGGTCACAGAGGATTAACCTTAAATTGGATTTTAGCATAGCTCTATATCCTACGGAAGTAGTCACTTTTTATACTCCAAAAATTAAGCCTCGTTAATCCTTATTTCTCAAATTAATTACAGGAGGCAAAGTGTTACAACAACTATCCTAATGTCACTCAGTAAAGCTTACCTGTTTCCTCCCACTGCTCTCTACACTGAGCAATACTGGCTACCCTGGTTTAATTTGAGCCTTTTACATTTCACAAATTCAAGCAGAACAAAGAAGGAATAAACTGGGGGCGGGGGGGGAGGGAAGAGGGTAAGACCCACCTGGAATTCACAGCATTTTCCTACAGAAACCAAAAGCATGACACTTGCCAAAGGAATTCGATATTCCTATAATTAAGAGAAACATTCTGAAAGCATGAAGAAGATACGGAAACGTTACTCTATTCATCCTACAAAAAACAGATGTGGAAAACCCCTTGCTTTCCTGCATCATCTGGCTTTCACCATCTTGACTCCAGCTCCTAATATTCTCTTTTCCAGACACATCTGTGAAGCCATGATACTAAGACTGTTAATAGCTGAAAGTTGTTCTAATTCCAGTACACAATTTACCTACAGCTTAAAACAAAGGAGTGGGATTCATGCTTCTGTAATGCTCATAAACAATTCTTCCCTCAGGACCTCTAACTTCCATACACACACTCTCAGGACTTAATTTTACTTTTTTCTGGAGGACAGTTGACCGTTTGAGCAAATGTGAATAATAGATGGGTAAAATTAGCAGTGTTAACTCAAGAGACTATATTTAGAACAAAAGTACACACTCTTAGGAGGATTTCTGTACTGTAAAAAATAAGCCTCCAATCCAAAAGGGAACTACTACGGTCACCGTATAAGCCCACCATCAGAGAAGCCATGGAGGACAATTTTAAAGGCAGGAGGAAAAAAACCCCTAGACTTCATGCATGTTACTATCTGAATAATATTACTGCGAAGTTTTCCTGGAATATATATATACAAATCTAAATGCTTGACAGTGTTTCTTCACATGCTAGTAGTTTGTCTGTGAAGTAATGACAGTTATATACTATTAATCTAAACCTGTATGTCACTTTTTTTTGAAAAATTCTGAAAACTAAAGGTCATTCATGCCCTTTGAAAAGGCTGACTGAAAGATCTGATTTCAACTATAACTGATGCTTAAATAACCAGATAGCAAATCAGGAGAGAAATGCATAATGCCCAGTAGAGTCTTTTATCACAGCTTTTCCTAATGACAATATTTAGCTTTGTAAATAATTTCTAAAATAAAAATAATTTTAAAAAATTAACAGCAATTTACTGCTGCTCCATTTTTCACCAGCAATCTATTTCTAAAGGTTGTTGTTTCTCCCCCCATTATGGCACAGAAAAGATAGTTTACTGCCCTGACATTACAATTTAATTAAATGAAAACAACAAATCCAATTAAATCATAAAAGCAAGAAATAAAAAGTAATTAATTATGAAAAATGCTTTAACAGAATGTTTCTCCTTCCCAAAGACCAAAAATTCCTTTGCCAAATCATATGTATGTCAGGCACCATTTGGTCCACCAAATTCATCCTCCCTGGAATTAAACACAAATTATATCAGCAGTCTCAGATTAAAAGACTTGACTATAGGTAACAGAACTGTAACCTAACTCCAACTTGTGGATTTGAGATTATTTCTGTAGTCATTTAAGATAAAACACGCTAAAGCATTTGAAACAAAAAGAAGGCAACACACACATACACGCACACGTAAAAAAATCCTTCCTTCGTGAAGTTCTGGGCGTTGATCACCATAACTCTAGAAATCAGCTTAGCATCTCAATTCCCAAAGGCAATGTTTACCTAGCACCTGAATGGGATGCTGCTTCACTGCCAACACGCCTTCCTGAGTACCCACTGGATACCCAGCAGTACTGAGCAGAGCCCTTCATGTTTACACAGAGCATACCACATGACATAACAACTGCAGAGTTATTTGAAGTGCTGCTACCTGTATTGTACCCAGTCTTCTGAACACTCTCCTAGACAATATGAAAACAGAAAAGGGGTTTACAGAAAACTAACAAGCTTGAACACGTACAATCTACATTACATTTTTCTTCTTTTAGTGATCACTTCTCTCTGCTCCCCATGAAAACTGGAAGACAGTTTTTATGTCCCTTTTGTTTTCTGATGTGCAAAGTTAAAAGCACAGAGCAAGAGGTGGGAGAGCAGGCACTGTTTCTACTGCTGTCTTTGATAATGGAAAGAATTTAGTGTTTACAAACTTATTTCCAGTTGTTGCCTGATATATTTAGATATTTATAGTACTCATCGCTATGGTATCCAAGCACATTAGCAGTGCTATGACCCACATGAAAAAAAAACCAAACCCAAAACTGTTTCTTCTCCACTCTCCAGCCTAGTAAGAACACCTCAGTTAAGCTATTACTAGCACAGTATGTTCCATAAATTAAAAATGAACTCTTAAAAAGGTAGACTCAATTCCAGAGCTTACTTTTTGATTAAAACAAGCCGGGAACAAAGTATATCATAAAAGCTGGTGTAGGAGAAAACAGATTACCAGGACGTGCTCTCTGGATCTGAAATAAAGTCAGCTACATAACTACTAGCTCAGAAAGTCTGAATCATTCTTACGGTAAGTATTTAAATTTAAAAAAATCTACAGTTGTCTAATTACATTAATAATTGAAGTCATCTTTCACCCCACAGAAACACAAGACAGTCATTTTGCGCAATGCGGTATCTAATGTGTTCTTCAGGGTTACCCAATAGCACCAGTAAATCCCTAACATAGCAAATTGTAATGGCATTCAGCCCACATCCAAGCTACCACGATGAAATCTGAAACTCTGCAAAGGGTAGCAATTTTAGAAGCTACACACAGATCTTCACATCCCCACTCAAGAGGTATAAGGTTATTGATGCACTTCAGCTTCAAAAGAGAGGCTGACACAAAAGATTTTTAATAATCAAAGCTACCATGCCTCACACTCCACAGAATATTTTTAATCAGCCATTGTTAAATTTGCTTTCACATCTTGGGCTAGCATTGGTAGGCAGATTAGACACAATTACAGTATTGAAATAATAAAGCAGTGGAAACAACTGCATCAATAACAACTATAAACACTGAGTGCAAGAACAGCTCTTAACAGAAGCTCCAGATATATTTTTATCCCGTATTTTTGCAATGTACCTTATTTTTAGATTTTCATTTATATTCTCAATTATTACAGGCCAAAAATAATAGATATTGGAAAAACAAGCATGGTAACTGTTTTACATATATATGCCCATTCAAGCTCATACACACATACAATAGGTACATATTGCCTATTCGTAAATCCATCTATGTATGCACATGTACAAAGGTACACTGATTTAACCAGCCTCACAAACCGGTAAGTTTCAGAGGAAAAGGGAAAAAAAAATTCCATGCTTCTCTAAGCTTGATATCAGATTTCTGAAACACAGAAGTCCACCATATGTACCATGTACCATTTACTTCCCAAAAACTAGAATAACACCCACCCATGTAAGTACCAGTTTAATTAACTTTTACAGTAAATTACAGTATACTATTTCCATGGGAGTGCAGTACTCCCAGAGTCATATAAACATGAACTCTTGGCAGTAAGTCATAAGCTGTATTAATTCTACTAGACTATGCTACCTGCCAGGATTAAAATAAATATTCATATGTATTCATAATATTCCTACTTTCAAATTCCCATTTCATTCCAAAACTTCAGAAGTACTTAATGAAAAAGCTTCTGAGCTTTTCCCATTCCTCATCTCCTTACAAAATTCTGTCCCTATTTCCATTAACAATTAAATAGATTTTAATTTCCCTTAAAAAAAATAAATTCCACTCACAAGCAAACATAAACCCTTCAATTTTTGTTATTCACTCATCATGTCTAAATATATAACACATCTTTGTATGCCACAATAGTTTGATGATGTCACTTATTGACATTAGTCTTAACATGAAGAAAAAAAATGCAACTGTCCTAGAACTTATTTCACAAAGGAAAACAAGGAGAAAAAAAAAGAAAAAGAAGGACAACAGTACTACTGCACCACCTCGTAAAGATGTTCTAGAAGCTGAAATGCCATCAGTATAAATTAAGGACTGTTTGTTCTCTTATTTACATCACATACTGTTCTTTTTAAGCCAAAACCCAAGTTTTACAAGAACTGCGCAATTACAAACATCAGAAATTACAAAGACCGTAAAACAGGAAGTCTGACCAGAGCCAACCTTTAACTGTTTTCTTTTTTTTTAAGGAACTGACACTGAAAGAATAGAAAAGCAACAAGCTGAAGCAACTGTGTATGTAAAGATAATCCAGTTCGGCATCCTGTACTGAAGTCCTCTGTCATGGTCTCCTCAGCATCAATGAGTAAGATCATTTGAATACACGGTGAAGGAGAGAGATATTTCATGGAAAGGTCTGAATGTGGAAACCATGTCTATCTTGTGGACTACTTCAAGTCCCCCTCTTCTCCCTGCACTCTATTAGGAGAGAGAAAGCAACATAAGATCCAGTTCAGACCTCATGTCACAGGGGCAGCTCACTTTCAATTTTACAGAAGCCATGAATCACTTCACTCAGAACTTTTCAGAGCCTATATGAGACAACAGATATGTAAGGAACCCCCACAAAACGTTGCACTGTTTTCAGAGAATCAGAGAATGGCTTGAGTTGAAAGGGACCTTAAGAGATCACCTAGTTTAAGCCCCCCCAGTGTGTGTCTTCTCTACCAGGGCTTTTTTAACTCACTTTTCAAGCTGGGCTAATTAGAATTAAAACCTTGCTATCACTCTCAACAGAGAAGTATGAGTGCAATGCAGACGGCTGATGCAATGAGAAAGAAACAAGTACTTCTAACCGTATCACCTCCCTAAAGAAAAACTTGCTCCAAAAATACCTCTCACCCAATTAAAAAGTGTCTGTTTATTTAGAATTTGCACAGAAGATAGAACAACAAACTATAATCTTGCCCAGAATCTCTAGGTGCTCCTATAGTAAAACTTATAAATGATAAAGCTAAAAACTTCATGCCACTTTATATAATAAATGCCATTGTTTAAATCAGCCTAGAAAGACTTACACTTTTGAAAATACAAAATATGTATTTTAGCTTTTGACAATAACAGGCTAACCCCTGATGGAAAAGGATGTGCCACAAAGATTTTATCATAGCTCATACCACTTAAGAAAAATGCACAGGATACTGTCTTCTGATTCAAAGACCAACATCAACAATAAAAATCACCATGCATGTTTAAGAATAGCAGTCCAAACACAGGGACTCATTCAACGCAATATATATCAAAAACATATACATATATTTAAACCCTCTTTTGTAATATTTAACTTGTTAAAAACTATAGGAATTAATATTTAACTAGAACACAGTTTTAGCGAAAAAAAAAAAACACAAAAAAAACCAAAACAAAACCAACCCACCCACCCCAAAAAATACATGAATGGCAGATAGTTGACCACACTTATCTGGGTAGTAGCAGATAAAATAAGGGTCAACAATACAAAAACTGTAGCTTGGTAGATTCAGGCTGGACATCAGGGGAAAACTCTTCATAACGATATCCTGTAGGACTGCAACAGGTTATTCAAAGGGGCTTAGGTGCCTGCCAAGGTTTTCAAGAATCAGCAAGACAAAGTCATGGCTGACCTGGTCTGTGTTGGTGATGATCCTGCTCTGAACACAGGGCTGGAAACACAGACCACCAACAGTCTTTACCAAACTAACAATTCTACAGCATGAAAATATCCAACACAAATTCTTTCTCAACAAGACTAAAATCATCATTAATTCTGCATTAAATACATCTGAATTAAACTCTTTGCTTCATATTTTCAGATGAGCTAGGCTGTGACATTTAAATTATCAAGCACGAGGTGAGTTGCAAGAAACCAACATACAACCAGGTCTAATTTGTCACAGGCAGTCTGTACCAGGTGTGCCATGCATTTAAGAGGTACTCATCATACCACAGCTATATTATTATCTGGCAGGATGAAAGCAAAAGTCTTTTCCACTTCCACCACTGCCTTTCCACTTCAAAGGCAGTATGCTGTCATCTCAAAACAGCAATGTAATTTCTTCTGGGACACTAAGCTCCTGGCGAAGGAAAGGCCTCCTGCAATCCACTGAAACTGACAGCAACATCCTTATAACCTTTCTGTTAAATGCCACTTTTTACTCTTGTGAGTTAAAAAAAAAAATAAAAAAATATCAGTCATAAAGAAACAAGGCATAAATTGTAATATAAGAACAATTAACAAGGAGGGTGATGCTAATTTATGCTTATGTAATCCATAGATGTAACACATTACTAACACCTCCTAAGTATATTTTATTGTTACCACTTTCTCTATTAAACGATTAAGTGCCTGGAGGAACAGCAGGATAGAGAACAGGGTACTGAAGAGGGTGCAATTCCTGAACATCACAGGAGTACCAGACACTAAACAAGAAGAAATTGACCTAAAAATTAGAAAAGTTACTCCTGTATATTTTCTGGTTTTCACTGTTATTACAAGAAATTTTGAAAACGCTGCACAGAGGACTGGTGTCAGCGACATCAGGCATTAGAGGGACTAAAACATATTACATTTTTTTCCTACCAATCATCTTTCTGCCTCGAAGAACATACATAGTTTTATTCTTACACAGACACCTAAATTGCCTTTTGATTTTTTTCTGATCTTGCTACTTAAAACACATTTTAAAATACACACATACATAGAAAATACTGTTTAGATGTATGCAACTAACATTCCTACTAGGGATGCCTCAAAAGTGTTTTCCTGCAGAAAAAGCGTGAATATTCACTAAAAGGCTACTTGTTACATAAGTTGTATTTATTTTTATAAGCAGAATAAGGCGTAAACTTTTCAACCTATGATACACAATAACTACACTAGAAGAACATTAAATTGCAGTGGAAAAATCATCTTTAATGGAAACTTTCCCCCTCCAACAGTTTCAAAACAGTCGAGGGGGAGGAATATACATTAAGAGGTTTATTATCAACAGAGGGCACCAAAATAAACCAGCAAATTTTCATAAAGCCACCATGTAGTCACTTCATGAGAGGATTTTTAATCACTCTGGGGGTGTGGAACAAGAGAGGATTTCACAGTAAGGAGATGGGGAATTTGCTTGGTGGTTGTATAAAAACACAGCACTAACAACAGGAGGAAAAAAACTTAAAACGCCAAATGTAGACAACAGATTCTTCTCACAGGGGTCAATATTCTGCCTTCCATAGGATGAGGCTCAACTTCTGCGTTCTAAAAGTAAATGTCACTCTGGAGAATAGTAAGTCCAGGATCTATATCCAGAAAAAAATGGATCTAACTTTAAGCCAAATTTTAAGTGAAATAAAAAGAGCATCACAGGCAGAAAACTAAGGAGTTCAAAGACCAGCAGGCAAGACTCATTCATATAAAATTCTCTTAAACTCAAGTAAGATTTTTGAATTAAAAACCTTCTTTCACCACAATCCAAAAATGTTTCTACTGGCAAGAACAAAGAAGAGTAAAATTATGAGCTATCCAAGAAATTAAATTTGCTTATACATTTCTATATTGGGAAGCCTTTTTTTTTCTTCCTTAAAGACCAAACATAAATGATGGATTCACTTCAGCACCCAGTCATTGCTTGATTTTCTTCAAATACTTGTATTTGCAATGATTAATGACATGCTAATTTTACACTTGCATTTTTAGCTGAAAATACAAAAGAACTGTAAACCTGGGTAAATCAGCTATGACAACTACATCAGTGTACCTAAGGTAACACACAAATCCTCAATCTACAGATTTCAGTAAAATTACATTATGGCCACCAGTATGAGGCCGTGAAAGAGTCACAGACTGTAGATGTGGGGATAAACAAGAAGCAACCTCAACAAACAACATGAGAATGCAATGTGATGGTGTGAGGATCAACAAAAGGACCATCCACTCCAGGAGCTTTAAAAGTGTTTTAGGACACCAAAAACATAGAGCAAAGCAAATGTTAAATAGCAGCACCTAGGTAATTGGGGTTTCATCTGCAATTTCCTCTTCAACACTGCAGGAAGGTTAGATTATGTTTACTGAACACTTTCTAAGGACAACAATACTTAAAAAAACTAACATCTATATCTAAAGAAAAAAATATTTACGAGACCTAATAATTGTAATATTACTTAAATCTGGAATAATTTATTACGAAGAGTAAAACACGATTATTCTTATAGATTAACCAAACCTTTTAAACTACACAGCCCTTGTTTTTCCAGGGTTATTCCAACCTCGGTTTTAGTTACCTATCCTAGTTAGCCTATCAATCTGAAAGAATGAAAAATACATGGCTATAACTTTTATAAAGCAATTTCTAAAAAAGCCAAAGGACCAGTTAGAAAGCAAAATTGCCCTCTTCAATTATCCATAAGACTGCTGATAAATGTTCATAGCTCAATATTATATCAAAAATATGAATCAACTCCATGATCATCTCAACTCAGAGTTTTCATACATTAAAATTTGCCATGTGCACATTTAAAACATGCTCTCTAGAATGGGAGGCTGATCCCTTCCAGGGGAAAAGCAGTGATCTCTGTGTAGCTGATTACACTTCTACAACGCTGACATTCACGACTGCAGCTGACACAAACACAGTCATTGTCATACCAAAATCTTATCTGTCAGCTCTTTAAGAAGAAGAAAATAAAACACTCAAGAGATTTCTTGTACCACGTTTGCACTGGGAAAAGCCCAGAGTTTTCCTTCTAAATCTGACTGCGTAAGAAGCAGTAAATGGTAAATAGAAAGAAAACCACCAGTGATGAGGACAGCAACTGCTTTAGAAACAAACCAGTCAATTATCCAAGAAATTTAACATATCGAAAGCATAAAATTTACACCGATTCTGCCCAAAAACAGGCCAGCTGTTACCAACCCACACTCAAGTGAGGTCACTGCAAACAAAGCGCCCCTGAGCAGACAGGCAAGCTTTCTGGCAGCATTTCCCCCCCTCTCTATTACCAGGCCCCACAATTCAAACTGTTTCGTTCCACCCAGTCATTTGCTGCCTATTTTTCACTTCCTCATACTTAACTCCCCCAAGATGAAGAAAGTCAGAGACAAAGGAAGTGAGATGGAGGAACTACACTTCACGTAAGAGTATTCTCTGCACATTGTTCTTTCTCACTGTTGCCTTTATACTGCCAAAACTCATGTAAAAAGTCCATCTGACCTACCACAGAAACTCACAAAACATAAGCAAAGCCCTGAAACAGGTTCTCTTAATAGAGAGCTTTTATGTTCTACTTCAAAGGGTATTTTTACAGAAATTATCATTACTACGCTGAAACCATGGCTAAAATAAAGGATGACATTAAACACATAAACTGGTTTTGGAAAAAAAAAATTATCTATGCATTCATTATAGTAGAAACAAGTCTGTTGAATAAAGCCTAAGGAGTGAAGCATAAGCCCTCCAAAAACAGATAGTCTTGTAAAACTGTTAAAAAGCCAGAAATTTACAAATCTTTTAATGGGGGATATCAGTCTATTCCATCAAGTCCCAGGCCAGAACTCCAGGCAGCAGCAACAGGTCTTTCCTTGCTCAGCAGCAGGGTATAAGTTACTTGCTGCCTACATCCCAAATGATTAGAGTCTGCTACTAAGTGCACTACTTTTTTCCTATATTCCAAAGGATAAAAATGAGTCCTGTGATTTTTTTAGATAAGGCTGCAAATGTTACTTGAATGTGTATTTTAAATATTAACTAGCTACAGAATTCATAAAAATTTAGTTTAAGACTCAAACTGTTCCTCTCTTTTGCTCTTCTGAAACTGATCTCACTCTTGCTTGGTTTCAAGAGCTTACGAGTTACAAAGGTGCTGAATGAAAGCCACAGTGTTCTTTCTGATGTAACAGTGAGGAAAAGTGCTTAAGTCCTCCCTGAAATCTCTCAGAAAAAATGTATAATGACTGACATGACCAGGTCTCATTATATTAAACTAAATATAGACAAGATGCTCCTGGTTTTCTTATCAAATGCCACATATCCACCACACACCAAAAGTACAGATTACAGGTCATTAAAAAAAACTACCTGATATTTCACCTGAGCATGACGCAGATGGTATGCAACAAGGGGCAGAGATTGCATGGAGTTTGGCTGGGAGAGAGTTAACTGTCTTCTCAGCAGCCCCTGTGGTGCCATGTTTTTCTCTGGTGACTAAAACAGCGTTTGTGACATACCAATGTTCAGGCTATTGCTGAAAAGCACTTACAGGCATCACGGCTTCTGCAACCCCCATGAGGGGGTGCACAAAAAGGTTGGGAGAGGACACAGCTGGGACAGCTGACCTGAAATACCGCAGAGATGCCATACCATACAATGTCACACTCAGCAATAAAACTGAGGGGCAGTTTTATTCCCGAAGTGTTTGTTGCTCAAAGACCAGCTCAACATCAGTCTGATGGTGGTGCTTTCGCATCACTTGATGTTTGTCTGCTTTCTCTTTCAGTAGTAAACTGTCTTTACCTCAACCCTGAAGTTTTGGGGGTTTCTTCCTTTCTTTTGCTCTTCTGATCTTCACACCGTCTCAAACACATTTATTCTGATACAACTCAGTGACACAGCTCCAAAATATGTACAATAGAAACAACTTTTTGCACAGTAACCAGGTTAATCCTTCTAAATCTTAAGTATGATTTATTTTCCTCAAGTTATTTCCGATTAGAACAACAAAAGTCATATTTCTTAAAAACAATTACTGATGCTGGCTGAAGGCAAAATGCACTGAGTTCGTTCAGCAGAACACTCCCACTAGCTGAAAAAAAATTCCTGCTATTATTTTTTTATGGGAGGCAAACTGAGCATGTGCATACTGTGATCTTGTTCCTGGAGAAACTACCACAAAAGAAGGCAAAGTAGGAAGTTAAAGCAGCAGCTAATTCTCTCTGCAGAGCATTCATACATGATACTAGCGAGTGCCTTTAGTTCTCCTCAAGCCCATTTCAAAATCAGAGTACACAGGGAATATGTCTCTGTAGTTTAAAGCAACTTCTCCATGTCTTATTTTAGGAAATTTATTAGCATAATATTTTCCTATTTATTAACTCCTGGAAATAGGTTACTAGAATCTGAAATAACCCTTGTTTAAATTTTGTTTAAATCCTAAATCCCCAAAGAAAATAAACAGCCAAGCTCTGAGCATTAATATTTATATTCCTCTCAGCTATACAGACACTTCATCCTAGCAAGGGATGGTAAAACCACTCCTACAAGGACTAGAGTCTAATACATGTTTAAATGAAGTGCGCATTTCTGATTGTCAGAATAGATAATATCTGAGTAACACAATAAGGCTGAGTCAGAGGGCTGGATACTGCTTCCAAACGTGAGACTTGGCAAGCAGAGAGGAAGGAAACCAAGGAAAAAAATGCCTCGAGCATAGTTATTTTCTATCCTCCAAATAATCAAGCTACTTGACCAAACATATGCCAGTACTTGCCAGGATCCAAGGGCATAGAGATTAACCTCAACTCAACTAAAATCAGGGACTTCTCTGAAAATCCATCATCATCCAAGACCACAGAACACAGCAGACAGTGAGCATAGGGTAAGCTGCCAGCTCTCAAGATCTACAATCCTTGTGCTATGGCGCTTTTGTGCTACCAAAACTGTTAGCACAAACGTGTTCGACTCCCACATTGTCAATCCCATTATCCTTAGCAGCATGTTAAACTATAAAAACCCCCCTCAAGATACTTCAAAATTAGGCTTTGCCTCCTGAAATTCAGTTCTGCCTTCCACAATAGTCAACAGTTATATATATTAACTTTTTTAATAGGGAGGGGAAAAAAAAAAACCAAAAACTATATAAGTGTTAAAAAACAAGCTTGGGATATGCTGGAAGAAAGAGTGTTTGAAATAGCAAAACCCAGGACCGCTGGCGCTGGCTGTACCATGTTCCCTTATGTATCAAGAAATCCTACAATTAAACTCAACTAATTAGATTTTTTTTTAATCCCTTAAAAAGATAACATGTTTCATTCAAAATCATAGCCAAGAAACTCCTCTGGGTCTCATAACATTAAAACAAATTCCTATTCTATCAGCTAAGCATTCCAAAAAAGTTGTTGGAGGCACTTGTTAAGGACTTTTTTTAATAAGTTGAACTAGCAGAATATCAACTCCTAAAAGAAGTAGTAACTGTGATTCTCTGCATCCAATCTCTCTCTTCCAACAAGGCAATATTGTATGTATTTTCACTATTAACTTGCAAGCAGAAATGTTAAATCAAGAATTGCATTTAACATTAAGGATTTAAAAATATATATAAATGTAAATGTTTATATATATATATAAATAAGAGTTACAATAAAAAGGGCTATAAAGATCTGCTTTATAAGGAACTTTACACAGCACAAGCTTATTTTATGGAGGAAAATGTTTGGCCTGCAAGAAGCATGGGCCCTGTATCTTATCAATATCTACTCCTTATCCCTCCTGTCTAAAAGGCAAAAGTCACAATGTGCATAGGGGAAAAGACTCTGCTGGGGTTTAAAACCCATTTAATTTCTGCTAAGGTCCTGATTCTTTAATTAGGTAACCCAAATAAAAAACAGTCTCAAAAATACTTAAAACATAGACGTCATGTTTCTTATGTCAGTGGTACTAAAAGAATGGTTATACACAGGTATTGCAATGGTTATTAAAAACCAAGTATAAATGCTATCACTGCTGATGGAGAATAGGAGACATCATGTTTCATGAATGCATTTACATTTCCATACAGTATTCCATGCCTTTTTCCTAACTGACACCGTAAACTGTAAGAGAAGACAAAACCATAAGATTCTGTAGCTGAAAGTTTTCAAAACTTTTAACCTGCACTTTTTCATTACAAGAGAGACTGTTTTCTGCCACCCTTAATCTTGTCTCTTTAGCGTCAATTTTGAAATAGTAACGACAATCTTTCAGTCAAAGTCTGAAGCTTAAGAGACAACCTAAAAGCCTACATAAAGCATAGCTGTTAGCTAATGTCTGGAGCAGTCTTTTGTTCCTATAAACAAAACCTACAAATGGTATGTCTGTCAGTTTCACCGATGACACTGAGAAGGAAAACAAGAACAAGGCCATTCATATAATCTTCACTGATAGCGGACCTGCTGTTGGCAATCAACTAAAAATCTTTTCTTGCACAAGATTCATTCAACACAATCTCCGGCTCTACCAGAAACGGCAGAACTCTGCAACAGTTTCACAGGGCTCAATATTTCACTTCTACCATATTTCTTAATAGAAAACATGAGATCTTTCAGAAGACTTAGCAGCAATCAATGCCCAGAGTAAACTATTCACAGAAACTTGTCCAAGATAAGTTGAAAACAATAGTAACACAGTTGACTTAAAAACAGAGGTAAGTTTTTAAAGAAAAGAACCTGGAAAATACTATATTAAAATATTTTCCTCCTGCTTCATACAGAATACAGTAATTATTTTTGTATTGCACAAAAGCTGATGTGAATCCAGAACAACATACTGACAGGAAACAAATAAATAAAAAACCCCGAACACATTACCTGTAGTTTACACAGAGATAAAGTGCCTTTCTATGTTTACATTAAGAGCATTCTGAATTAAACATTTTAGATCTGTTATATCCAAACTAACATACTCACATTTATGGTTTATAAATATCTCTCCTCAGCTTCCCTAGTGAACAACAACATTGCACTATTTCAACAGTGAAACTCCAGTAACTATTTCATTTCCTAATTTTCCTACCTTTGCACAACATAATACACAGTCAACTGAATACATCTTAACATAAAGTTTCTTTCTCATCTTTGTCAAAACCCATCTCCCCTTCAAATCACAAAGGTTTGAGCCAAACACGAGAGATACTTGTCACTATTCTTTAAATCCTGCATTTCCAAAAAGAACAAGTGTTCCTGAAATGAAGTAGGAGTAAGAAGATGGATTTGAAGGAATACTTCACGTGCAAAGAAACAAAACCTGTAAAGATACATTTTAAATGTAGCTGTCCTCTGTTCCCTGCACCAATATATTTATTAGCAACTACACATCTGTACAAATAAATTCAACTGTAATCTCCAGAATTAAAGATGTTAATGCTAATTCTCATAATAATGTTTTTGATTTTTAGTGGGCATAATATAAAGGAAATAGCAAGGCCACAATTCATTCTCTGAGCATTGTTAAAAACTGTAATAATCTGCTGACTTGTGAAAAAAATACCCCTCTGAAAAATCCCCAGGAGCTTCTTCCCAAGCACCACATTGACAGCAGATGGCCAGCATCAAGTCTGCACTTACCAGTCTGGCCTGGCAGCCTCACAGATGACAATGATACTCTTTTCTTTTTGTGCATGTGGGGAGGGGGCAGCTTGAGAGATGCAGACAACCAGGTTTCACAGGCAACAACCCCTTCCACTAAAAACACACGTAGGTAGTATACAATCAATTTCCCTGTCACATGCTTCTTCTATTAATTTTCATTTGTTAGGTTTCCCGCCTTTATTTTTAGCATTGAAAAACTCAAGTAGCAGAAAAGACAAATAAGGTGGCAGGAAATGAATAACATTAAGGATACAGTAAAATTGACCACTGTCAAGCATCGCCAGAGACAAACTTCATGAACTACTGTTGTTGCAACTTTCTACCTCTTCATTTTACTCTCCTCCTGGCATGGTCTCCCCCTGCCTGGCCCTGAACAGATATTCTCTCACCTAAGGAGGTGAACAGAACATCTGATGACGAGCCGCTGTTTCATTTCCTCTCGTTCATCCCACCCCTCAAACAGGGAAGCCCTCAAAGGGGGGAAGGGAGGGCATGTTTTTAATTCAAATGGTGCATCCTAAAATACTGTTGTGCAACAACTGGCTGAGAATGATTGTAAAGCTATATATACGCACACCATGAGTGCTTTATTCCCCCTACATCTCTTGGGAGGAAAAAAACCAACCCAAGGCTTCTGCACTAATAACCATTTATTATTTCAGTTTTACACCCAAGAATTTGAATATCTGAGCAAAACCTTCATTTTGCCAAAGCCAATAACTGTTTAGAAATGAAAAATAAACAGAAAGCAAGCTATGAGCTCCTTTCCAACTGACAGATGCAGCAGGAAGAGGGTGGAAAGGATTTTCTCATGCGCAGAGGCCCAACAGACTTAACTGAGGCATTTGGACCTCTCCTCAGGAATGCTCAGCCCCTCATGGAGACTGTCTACATTGATTCAGCATTCCTTACCTCATTTCTACTAATTCTTCCTGTTCTTCCTTGTTTCAGATACCCCTTTTGAAAAAATTATCACACATAGAAAGATGCTAGAGAGAAAGCATATCACAGTCCTGCTGCCATTACCAGTCTTGAAATTCTTAATGGAAAATAAGGCCATGCAAGAAGCAAATCTCACATCTTGTTATGACTCAGTTTCTCTCTCATTCAGGCGTAATTCCAGTTACACATTGAACAGGGAGGATGGAAATGTTGCCACCTTAAAGGCTGCACCCCTCCTGGATTAAGAACACCTTTGGGTAATTATAATTTAATCCAAACTAAGTTTTAACGATCCTTTGATACTGTTGATTCTTCTCAAAGATCTTTGACTGTGTCAAATGCCATGCAATAAAATGTAAATTACTTCCCACCAGAAGGCAGAGATGAGAATACAACAAGCCCCATTTTCCTCCCAGTCCCAATGAGAAGCTTTCTTTGCTGACACACAATGAATACCAGAAAACATTATCCTTTCATCAACTCCCTCATAAGTTTTTCTGCTTTTACCACTTGTTCATCAGGTCCTGTAATAACACAGGATGTTACTTCTCTGTATAAATCTGGCACTTCTTGTAACTATAATTACCAAATATGTAATACAAGTACCAGCTTTGTGGCAGAGATGCAAGTTAATGCACACAACTCATGCAGAACTAAATTAATCAAACCTCACCAAAACAATTACTTGATCCAGCAAGGAAAAAAACCTGCATGCACTAAGCAGCTTTGGAAAAGTATGGTTCTTCTGGGAAATACATTTAAAAGATGTTCGATGGTTTCTCTCTCAGACACATTCAAAACTTAACAGTCTCAACTCACCTTCCACACTATCAGAACAGGAGGTACCAATCCCAGTGTCGCCGCTGTCGGAAGCTATACTGTGTCTTCTGACAGGATTGCTTTGACTGCTTGATGAAATCGTTGTGGACTGCCACAGGGATTCAGTACCAGGTAACCATCCCACTGAGGAATAATCTGAGCCTATAAAAAAGGAAGCCAGAAGTCTGTCATTACAGATACAGTACAGAAGGCAACAACAAAATACCTGTCAAGATGAAAACTGAATCCTATGTTTCATAGTTCAAGTTTGAGCCAGACTGTGTCTATGTCTTGGGATATTTTTTTTTAAATTAAAATGCATTTGCTAAGTGAAATCTTCCCAAAAATTCCAACACATATCTTTTTACTATATAAAAACATGATCCTTATGTTATTCTTGCACTAACTTTAACAAGACAATTATCATATGATTTCTATCCTTGAACAGATTCTCAATTCACAGCACATTATTGCATTGCATGCTTTCAAATACAAAGAGATGAACACATTTTAGGGCAGAAACCAACTGAAATTTGGCAGTGAGATACAGTCATTTCCAAATCTCTAAACTGTATAAAACTGCATAAGCCACATGACCTGGGTGATAAAATAAAGTCAGCAATGAAATCATCAACACCAATATCTAAAGTAAGTCATTACATTTCAATGTTATCAGTAGTTTTCAGTGATCAAAATAGACTACAAACTCAAGAAGGCATGTAGTAGTTGCACACAAGCTGTCTTTATTTCATTTTGGTATTTTTCTTTAAGTAATTGTTAACGTATTACATTTTAAAACAATTCAGAGCAGCAAACAGTTCCTCTGTTCAAGGAGATTTTGAAGTAGGTCACATATTCTCACAGTCTACCTCAAGAGAATATACACTAGAGTACAACCCCAGAGGACCATTACAATTTTCAATAGCCAATATCTAAATCTGAGAATTGTTTATAGGCAGAATACCAGTCACCACATTCATACTCTGAACCAGCAAAGGTACATAAAGAACCTTGGAAAAAAGCACGGCTGCACTTGACATATATAATCACATACATACACCCCCTCTAGCAGTTAGCTTTGTATAGCACTTTCAGCAGGAAATGACTCATGCAGAAGTATCAGTTCACATACAATGTCTCTTATGCTACATGCAATTATTTTTAGGTTGTTCAAACATTTTCAGCAGTGTCCATCCAAAGTCAAAATAGCAATTTACCTCTGCAATGATATCTGCAGATCATTGCTATTTCCAGCTGTGCTTGTTTTCCAGCAAATTAAATAGCTTAGAAAAGGATGTAAAAACGAACATATGGGTATATATATATAAAATACTGCCCCCACATATATGAATACATACATACTCCCCATAGAGCAGCCAGATCACCAGACCTACTAGCCAGAGTGGTAACAGCTGCTTGCCAAGTCACTTGTAAATTGGGAAACACAGTAAATACTTACACAGTAAATTCCTTACTGCACGTGCTATTTAACTGTAGCACGACAGCTAGAACAGTCTACTACCTGTAAGTAGGTTCCTGAAGATCTTAAATATGCCTGCCCTCTCATTTGCCTCAACTTCATTTGATATTGAGGTTACTGCCTCTTCTTCCTCTTAACACATTTTCCTATCTTTACTCCTGGTATTCAGAAATCACTCAATTCTCCTTTGCCCATCATTCCACTTTAGTGATATCTTGTATAATGTATTTCCTTCTCTTCCTTAAACTTAGTTTTTCCTCTCCAAAAGTCTCTCAACTATTCCACTGAGTATCTTTCAAGATCAGAAGAGCCAAACATGAACACGCTTGCCCGAGGCTCACCAGTCACATCCTGTAAAGAGGAACCAGCCAAGATTCTCAAGGAATACCACTCCAGGTGTCCTTCATACCATCCTCTCTGTGTCCTCATCTAACGTACTGAAGTGTGACAGTTTTGCATACAGCTAGTGGGAAACTGGGACATTTCTTCCTCTCCTACCATCCCGCACATTTTTCACTAAATACTCTGGCTGCTTTGGGAACAATAATTTTTTCATCCTTCTCTCTAAATAGGGTTACTTTCCACAAGAGTTCCACTTCACACTTCTCAAGCTGCAACTAGCTATTCCAGCAAGAGTAAAGCTTACTTATGGGAGGCTAAGCTAATTAAATCGGAGACCGTTCTGATTTAGGAGACATTTAAAATATATTTATAGAAGAGCAATTTAGATTGATTTACGCTTTATTATGCTGTTTTCCACTGTATAACTCTCTCATGACATTTCAGCTTCTACAGCAATAAACAAGTGTTAAAAGAAATTGAGCAGATAATGCTACCAATACTGCACATTAAATTAACACAGCATTAATTGTCAAACCCTTTATAGATCTCTTGGTTAGACAAATGCTCAGTATGTAAACCTATAACCATCCATATGCAAACCCCCAAAGGGGAGAGATACTTTTCACTCTGGTGGAACTTTGAGGAAGAAAAGCTAAAAATACCACAGAATTAGAGTAACTTCAAGGACATTCAGAGATCACCTACTCTAACCCCCAACTCAAAGCAAGTCTAATTAGATCAGACTGCTCCAGCTGAGTCTTGAACACTTCCAAGGACACAGATTCCAACAACTTCTCTGAGCAGCTTGTTCTAGCATTTAACCATAACTCAAGAGTCTCTCATGTTCCAGACACTGGTACAACATATCCCAGAAGATGCAACAACACAGTGGAACTAGACTTGACAAAAAGGGTTAACATACTAGAGGGGGCAGACAGTTGCCCCCACTGGAATCTCTACAGGTACTGTAAGCTGAGGAAACAACAGGCACTACAATTACAGAAAATAATAGGCACTATAAAATAAAAGATTACCCTGCTCTGATCTATGCACCTTGTTCTACCTCTGTTTTGAACAGCTTTCTGCAAATACATGATCTTTCATGCAGAAAACAGTCTATACTAACAGAACCAACTCTAAGAGAGGAAGATACATAGGAGACCCCACACTGCTCAGCTATCACGTCTGTCTTATCCCGATGCTCTAATCTCAAGTCTGCCAATCAACAGCTAGTGTCCATCTGCCCAAAATACAGAGTGGGGTAAGAAAAGCAAGCAAACACTTCTAAGAGGTATTTGTGCTGCTAAAATGTATATTCCCATCTGATTATGATCATCCTTTACTGGGCTAGAAAAATCTACCCTTCATATGATTCACTAGAAAAGAAAGAAAAGTAGTGTCATCCTACTTTCATCAACAAGCATGACAAAATACATGCAAGATCCCAAACAAGTCTCAGAAGGAGCCTTGTTTATACAAACAGTTGACTACCTCCTTAAATTTGGTCATCTAAATATACCGACATAGTCCTGTGTTTCCAGCCTAGACAATTAAACAGACCTATTTACAACTAAGTATATAAAGTGCAGGAAGTAGACTATTTAAGAGAAGACAGTTGTTGTAATTTCACTCCACAAAAACATGCATCTTTTTTCTATGTGTTACAGAATGCTGTCAGCTACTGCTGGCAGAAAGGCTCCTAGTTAATTCAGGATTGTTAAGACTCCTAATTTCACTGGCATGCACAGATTCCATTTGATATACATACACAAAATAATCACATCACCGTCTTTATATTTGGTTCCTAAAATAATTCTCAAATGCTTGAATGTAAAGATTATTATTTTAAGTGACAGCTATGATACTGTTATTTTACCTAGACGCTGAATGGAAAGCAACATCAAAATACTTAACTGGGTTTCACAGCAGATACATCCTAACTGAAGTGATTTTTCTGTTCCACACCATGACTGACATAGATTGTGACCAGAAGTGAACCACCCATGACAGCCATTGTAAATTTATACAGTCAAAGGATTCTGAAGGAAGCTCTCACTAGAGTACTATCAAACCTGACAAACCTGGTCACATCTAGTCATCATAGATGCGACCAGGTTGTACAATAGTATTTCACGCCAGGATAGCACTGAAGCCTGCCTGAAACTCTTCAATGGAAAGAGAGTCAGCATTCAGCCCAAAGACACTGCCAAAGTTAATTAGTTCACCCTCGCCATCTGTACCTTTACCCAAAACCCTGCTAATTATGCCAGAAGATCACACGACAGTATTTTGAAACAAGTCAACGCACCTTCAAGCCAATTCTCTCACACCTACTCATACAATTGATGAACTTATCCCGACTTCCACACAAGACCCCCGCTTCTCAAGGAATTCTTCAAGGTGTTATAGCCTCTCTCTTGTACTCTCACCATGCCCCATGAGGCTAAAGTAACCACTCATCTCTTCAAAAGGAAAAGTCAACAAACAAACCCACAAATGATCTCTCAGTGATCTGTTTGCTGAACTGCAAGAAAAAACTTACTTCGGTTGGAAAATGCTTGTTTCCTCATCAGAGCTGCAAGATTACTGCTGAAAGATTAAAGAAAACCTCACTGTGGAGTGTGCTTATGCAAGTCTTTCCCAATAATACTCTATTTTTTTTTAACTGCTGAAAAGATAACAAAATGAGAAAAGGAAATTAGGGCAGGTGAACCTAAAATGTTAAAATACCTTCTCAAAAGTAGACACAAGAACAGATACCATACTTTAACATATTTATATAGGGTTTTTAAAAAACTGAGAGTCAGTGACAGAATGGTGCAACAGCAGCTTCCTTCAGTCAAAGGTGAAGCAAATGATAAGGTGCATCCAGTCAATCTGATATCCTCACACAATAAAAAGATCCAGGCATGTAAGTGTTCCTTGCAGACAAAGGCAAAAAGAAAACTTATTTGGACAAATAAATACTTAATAAATGGTTTTGAAAATAATGTTTAAAAAATAGATTCCCAAGCCTAACCACCTAGACACATACATGCCAGGTGCACTTCATCTTTATGTTTCTTCTGCAAAAGAAATTGCAACTTTTATTAATACAAATGTCCAAAACAAGTTCCAGGTCTACAATGCAACGTCTTCTCTTCCAAAGATGAGCAGTACAGTAGAAAGAGAGGGTTTCTAATGCTTTCAGGAAAGGTGGCCAGATGATAGTTTCAGGATCCTTTTCACAAATGCTCTGGAGGTGGTGGAAACTCACAGCTCTACCAGCTGGCCATGAACTCGGATACCAGAAGGGCCTAGTCTCTCCTCTCACATGAATGCAGCTGAGAGTAGGAGGATGATGCAGTTTGATCCAAGTGCAATAAGCAGCAGGGTAAGGTGGGATGAAATGAGAGCCCTGAACTATTGGGTTTTTACATTTCAGTTTCTCGGGAGCACAGTGTCAGATAGCTAAGGTATGATTCATCCTGAGGACTCATATTCTTTATTAGTGTGCTTTCTTGACAGAGCCTGCAAGCTATTTAACCAAGTTCTCCTAATTTTTCAGCTGGAAACTGATTAGAGCAATCCTAAGTATGCAGAAAGATAAAAATGTACAGATATAGAGGGAAGCAGGAAAAGAAAAATAGGAATGCAAGAGTTTAAACAGAAGAATATTGAGAGAGAGACCTTCTTATCAACATTTTTACTTGTATAACCTGATAACACACTGCCTGGTATACAAAGGCCCATGCCAGTCCTCTGTATTATTAATGTGCAAGGGATTCATTTGCTAGAGAGAGAGAAAAACATCATAAAGTAGTAAAGGAGAAAAATTAAAGTAGAAGAAACCCAAAGAAGAAAATTCTCAGAATACAATCCTCAAAGTACACATATGCCTGATTGGCAGTATCAATTACAAAAACCCAACTATGGTCTTATTTTAAGGAACATAAACTTGTGTTTCAGTTTCTTGAAAGCCTAATTTTAAGTAGATTGTGTCACCAAACCTCTAGCTTCTTTTGCAGCTCAAATTTCTTAATAAAAGTTAAACAGTTTTGGTTTTCCTCTCCCATAGAAGTGGCTAAATGCACAGTCTATCATCATAGATAATTATAGCCACAAAACTTTTGTCTTCTATACAAAACAGTATTTCAGTGATAAGCTTCACAAGGTCCCATTTTTGAGACTTTACAAATGTGTACAGGACTGTACAACAACTTACAATGCATATCATGCAGGAAAGTGTGCTATTTAGAAGGAACAACAGGAACTAAGAATAATAAATACGTTAATTTGACAGATGAGCTTTAGAGAATCTTGCTATGGCACTTTAAAGCCATAATCAGGTAGCTCACTCTCTATCAACCCCCACACCAGTGTCTATAGAAAGTAAGAGGTGCACGGCTCTGTCTTTCCATCAAAGAGTCCAGCTGGCCAGCTTATGCCGCTGGCTAAAATGGGTTTGAGCTGAGAACACTGTTTGACATTAGAGCTCATTGGATCTAGTGGTCAGCTGCCACGCAAAGGCTGCTCACCATTCCCAGACACGTACTCGCCTTTGCTTCCCCAGCATAAGCCTTGCCACTCCAGAACCCACAGAGAGTGGTTTAGGAACAAACTGTACTCGCTTACAGAAAAGGTTATCTGCTCACTTGATTTCCTAAGCTTGCTCAGCAAGGAGTCAAACGTGAAGCAGTGCCAAGGAGGGAGTGGGAACATACAGGTCTGATGCCTAGCAGCCACTAGCAAGTAACTAGGGTTATACTATTGCCAAATTGCACATCAAGGCTGATTCTAAACTGCAGAGAGATAGGCATGTATTTCTGGCTGGCTACACTGAGAAGGACAAAAATCTGTTCAACTAGTAGAAAGCTGTGTTCAACACAACCTTCTATTAGCTAAAACGGTAGTAAAATCTTAGACTGACACAATATGTAATAATGGGCTTTGCCTTCCTGATTTCCACTATAGAAAGTATGTAAAACAAGAACTCAAATTCGTAACACACTTCATAATTTATACACAGACAGCATTTAGCTACATTTATTTACTATCAACCCAACAATTAAATTCCAACCCTTCTAGGGAAAGAAAGAGGTTTGCTTTCATTTCATCACAGGAGCAAGACCAAAAATTTGGACCAATTGTTGATGGCACTCCTGTGAGTTTCCTGCTTCCAGATAGAGTATTTGCATAAAACAGAACTTCAAAATACAAACTGCAGATGTTTCTTATTTCATGTTTGGCACACAGACTACATCTATTACCTCATGCCTGTTCTTCTTTGTCTTTGGACTCAATGCACTATTCACCCCATGGAAACACAAATATATTCTTAGTTTCCATTCACTTCCATATAGTGACTACAGAGGAGAAGGTTAGCTTTTAAACTTCGAAAGTTTATCGATTACAATATGAAGAGGGGACCATATAGGAAAATAAACACCTTAAGCTGTGCTTAAAGTTAATATAAACTTTGAACAGCAAGCCCTCAGGACATGCAGTCAGTTACATTCAAAACCATAATCAGGTAAGTTTTTCTCCAAGCTGTTTGTCATTCTAACTATTTTCTTACAGAATTACTGTTGTTCTCCCTCTTTCTGGTTAAAGAGTTCAATCTCCTCTACGCATGGGGAAAAGTGAAGTAATCATAACTGCCAGAATGAGTCAAAAAATACTGTATTGTCTTAAGCAGCTCCCAAATTTTCCAAAGTGGATCAAATAAAGGCATCTAGCAGCCTTACTTTTTTTTTTAAAAAAAAGTCCATAATTTCTCGCCTCCTTGTAGTCAAGTATCAGATCTAACAATATCCTTGACACTAAAATAAATGGTGAAGACAAAGACTCCCCCAAAACACAACTTTGCTGAAATATTTTGCTCAAGAAAAACGACAGAAAAAATCCTAATGTTGTTAAGGAGATCTAATGTGCATTATACACAAAACACGATACACTTTAATATGAACGTACCAGAGACTGAGCCTCCTGAGGCTATAGTTTTAGTGCATGCTAACAGAAGTATACACACTATGTAAAGCAGTTCCCACATTGATACATTTGGGTTAAATGGATGAAATTCTTCCTTCACTTAAGTTATGAGATTTTTCCCTACAAACTTCCAGTGCCCGTGTCACAGTGCACAACTTTTCCCCTCGCTTAGCTTTTCAGCTTCCACTCACACCCGTTCATACAAGGAAGGAAAATACCCTGGAAATTAAAAAGTAGTAAAGAGAAAAAAAAGTCATTTACACAATGCAACATCAACCCTAGCCAGGATACTTCTAGTCAAAACCTGCAGTTCTTGTGTTTCTGTCTTCCCAACTACAATCACTTTTGATGTAAAATTTTATATTACAATAATTCTACCAACCACAAAAAAGCCCTTGTTCAATCAGTTTGGTGATGAAGAGAACAGAAAGAAGTTAAGACTGCAACTGTTATCTCTGTCTTTCCAAAGGAGCAAAAGCAATAAAGTTTTCAGTAAAGGTATTTCTGATGCCTTTTTGCACTTTTAGCTGGATCACTATACTTTGCATTTTGTTTTCGCATTACCCCATTACCCACAGAACAATCAGGCTTTTGATCAGCGTGTCACTGAACTTTTATACAAAGCACTAATTCTCAGGCAGAAGAATGCCTCCAAAGGTTGAGAATTGCCAAAAGGTATAAATAGCTTTGCTGAAGAGTAGACACTTGGGAGAGAGAAGATACCATCTTATAAAAAACAGACTTAAAAAAAAAGTGTTATTTATTCTGAAACATTTGAAAAAGTTGCAGCTTTCCACACCATCTGGAAACTATGCTACAAAAGGAGTAAAACAAACATTAAAAACATAAGGGTACCTTATAAGGACTCTCAGATCTGCCTCCAGGATGATTCAAGAATGTTTCTTGCCTGACTACCACACCACTGGTTTCTAATGTACTAGGAAGCTAAAAGATCGAAAAGCATCTTTTGCTTTTCTACATGTATTTGCTAAGTCTGCTTCAGGTATTTTAATTAATAAAGAGGCAGTTATGACTTTTCCTTGACACT
Organism: Xenops minutus; assembly: GCA_035221455.1. Taxonomy (NCBI): domain Eukaryota; kingdom Metazoa; phylum Chordata; class Aves; order Passeriformes; family Furnariidae; genus Xenops; species Xenops minutus. The sequence goes on along the minus strand of JAWWEE010000105.1, from coordinate 66,286,211 downwards.
ACTTGGACTGCCTTCCTCAGCAAGACTGAGACAGCCTCCTGCTACCTCTTCACTCACTATGCATTATCCTGGACTCGCTTAAACCTGTATGTGAGTCCACTAATTGGTGGAAGTCACACTGTCCAACGGAATTAATGTCACTTTTTCCTGATCCTCACTCTTAATCTTCCTTGGCCTTCACGGTAAGCTTAAGGATTAACTATATGCTTCCTGATGTCATCAGCAGTGGCAAACCAAGACTACACTGGGAGATTTTTCCACTGTTCACAAGCCGATTGAAGAGCTAGTCCATTTGACTTAATATTCCACATCGGTCTGACATCAGAATGGATGCTTCCTGCAGTGAAACTGACAGATTCCTGTCAGTTGCCTGACCCTGGTGTCAGGCAACTGTAAATCCATCCTTCAGTATTTAAGTGCAGTATTTTCCTGGTCCACCTTCCCCAGTTAGTTTGCTATAAGGTTGAACAAGTGCTAGAGTGAACACATAGAATACAATAAGGATACGTAAGTGGAGGTACACAGAAAGGTGGGAGCAACTACCAGCTAGATTATCTTATGTGGAAAATTAAATCATGCCCCACCATCAACCCACATACATTCTCCTTCAGGCAAAAGAAGGAGTTTACCTGCCACATTTTCCCCACATTTCAAGGGCTATCACATTAAAAGAAACAAGAAAAAAAAATTCTCAAAATTCAACCTTCTTTTATTTGTGTTAATTATTCCTTTTACAGATGGGCCATTTGAATCTCAAAAACAGCAAAGATCCCTATGGAATGAGGAACAGAAAGATGCAGTGTCATTTATGGCATGGCTGGCTGCAGAAAAATAGGTCACTTCAGCGTGGCTGCGCAATCAATAGGATGTTCATGTCCAGGCAACCAAGCCAGATGCTGTGGAGCACAGTGCCCAGGGAAAGCCAGCATCCTCAGGGGCAATTCCACAGGGATCAGCAGTTTCAGGGAACATGAGGGATGATGTGTCAGGACTAACACACTTGTGAGCATAGTTGCATGAGTTATTCCCTGCTGCATGTTCCCTTCCTGTTCCCCAGCCATCTACCTCTAAGCTTTTGCAGCTGATCTGCCGTTTCCCATATGCCATATTTAGTAGCTCTTCAACTTGCCCTAGACAGCAAGAAACTTCATTTAAGAGCCTAAGGCAGAAATCAGAACCTTATTATACTTCAGTACACTTTCCCACACCTTCCCCCAGTGTTGGCAGGAAAAAACTTCAGGACAATATATACAGCATTATTCCAGGTCTACTAAAACAAGCATCAAAACATAATGGCTTCTTTCTGGAAAAATTTTATGGGGGGTGCAGGTGCCCAGATATTGGTAGGGGCTTCAGGGTAGCCTCTGTGAGGAGTGTCTGGAGCTGCCCCAGGCAGGACATGACTGGTTCCAGACAGCTCCAAGCCACCCACCTCAGGTCACAGCTGAGCCCACCAAACATGACAGCAGCTCCTCAGGGAAAGTACATGTTAAGAAAGAGCAAAACACTGTCCGTAAGAGATGAACGAGGAGGGAAACCTGTGAGGAAACAGCCCTGCAAGTTCAGGAGCAGAAGCTCCAAGCACCTGCACAGAGATTCCCTCTAAGGCCCTACATAGACCAGTCTGGAGCAGAACAACAGTGCAAGGAAGAAGCGTGAAGAGGAGTTGACACGGGCTGATGCCACTATCAAGTCTATTTTTCCTGTGACAATAGCTGGCAAGCAGTCTCTTCTGTCTTCTTCTCAACTCCAAAGCTTTTCCATCCTATTTTCTCTGCTGTCTCTCTGAGGAAGGGGAGCAGCAAATGGCTGTGTGGACATCTGGCAGCCAGCCACAGCTAACCCACAGCAGAAGCCAGTAAGAAAGCCACTTTTTGAATTACACAGTGCATACGCTTGAGTGTGTCTTAAAGCTAATCACAACCACAATGAGACTGTCTCATTGTCGGTGTACAATTTCAAGACACATTTGGGCATCTGAGAGACTACTGACAACTGCAACCAAGTCAGCACTTTTTCAGCCAAAGACCAACGAGCACAGGAATTGAGAATTAGTTTAACTCTCCAACTATTAAACCACAGGCAAGCTGTATGATAAAAACAAGCATTCAAACAATATAGAAAGCAAAGCAGTTGACATTGAACAAGTGTAGTACTATCTCTCTTCTCCTTAACTAACCTGTCTACAACAAACAAGCTTTGCTTCCAACAATGGCATATGGTAACCTCTGGCTGCAACCTCAAGTCATGCAATTTAGGAGGCTGCTGGCTTTCTTACCACCATGCTCTATTACTGTATTTCACAAGTGCTCCATATCTTGAAACACATGGGTTCTTTAACAGGTATTAAATGTTCAACTAAAATCCTAGCATAAATAATTTGCAGCTCTAAGAATCAATATTTGGTAGGCATAAATCCTAGACATTCTTTGGAGAAGCTACAAGTGCTCTTATCCTACTAGCACTTCCTTCACCACAATCCCCTAGGGCAGATGTGATTACTCAGGCTGCTTTTTACTATATACTTATTTTGTACAACCATTTAAAATTAATTCATTCTTCTCAAAATCATTAAACTAATTACTACTTCCTGTAATTAAAGTTTTAAAAGCACAGAATTACTGCAAACACAGGTCTGTATTTAGTGAGTAAATGTTTAACATACAAGAGATCAGAACAACTGCTAACCTCCAAGACCAACACTATAATACATCCTTACATCCATCACTCTTCTCTTGCCAAGCAGTTAAGACATACGTGTTCTGCACACACTAAAAGAGTAGATGCTATATCCATAAAAGTGAATTGCCTGGAGGGAGGAAAAAGGAAAAAAAGGCATTGTTTTTGAAGGGATGTTAAGTAGCTCCTGTTCACCATCCCTCAAACACAGAATGTCATTTGACCTCACAGTGCTTTGTGAAAGCCATTCTAGCAGCCAGTCTTGCAGATGGAACACTACATTTTTAAGCTTGGGTGATCAATCTTTACAATGCACCATATACAAATATATATACACACTTATAACTGGTAACCAATTTGATGTCTGTGCTTGGACTAAAACTCACCATTTATTGCTTTGCCTAGCCTGTAAAGATAAACCTGCCTTCTCAAGATATTTCATGAGCTGTCACATCCCCAGCTGCAGACCTCCAAGAGTAGACCGAGAAAACTTGTTACAGAAACAAAACCACTGAATTTCTGTCCCATCCACCACCTCAGATTATGGAAACAAACGTCATCAGCCTCATCCTCCCCACACCACCTGTGCTAGGAAGCTGTCTGTGAAGCCCTTGGGTACCCCAAGAAGGTAGCATCCCACAATGTGTTGTGACCTTATAGCCACTGACATTGAGCTTGTGACACCATTAAATAATCTTTCAGATCCACATGTGTCACACTGCCAATAAGGATCAAGTACAAGAAAGCAGAACAAATTACACTCTCGGGGCTCCAGGAGCAGAGGGGTGCAGGCTACTATTTTTAGGGAGTGTCAATAATATCTTTATGATGTCCAATTTTACCAATATATAATATTGAACAGTGGAGAGAAGCTTGACTAGAGGTGACACAGTTTACTGAAAGTAATAAGTACTTGTTATTTCATTTTAAAGGGTGCTTGTTTCACTTTCCACAGGCATCTGTTGGACACATACGGGCTAACTGAATGACTGCATGCCCCAGGGGAACAACGCATCTAGATGAACACTTTTATAGTCTTAAAAGAGTTATTAACCAAGTGTGCATTTCAAAGGCTGGTCTAGATGAATAAGCAAAGGGATTAAAATGCTGCATGCCCTTCACTTCAGTTATTTAAATTCCTGCAGCACATGGGTAACTGCTGTTTTTATGGAGGTATAAACTATGCTGCAACCATTTCATAAACAGTTACATGTGCACAAGAAGACTGAAAGACTAAGTCAATCATATACATTCCAAAAATAGCAATTTAATTTTTCAGGACAGGCACTGAGAGTGTAAGAAGCTGAATTTATTTCCCACGGGCAGCAAACTTTGTCATTAAATTCACTGATTAAACAAGAACTACCTGCCTAAAAAAAAAAATAAAAAAATCTCAGCGGGATGCAAACAAGACAGCACACTTGTTTTCAGAGAACGTACTCCCACTGAAACAAAAAGCAGGAACAATATGGAAATGACAAGAAAGAATAAAACCAAAGGCCACAAATGAAATATGCCCCAAGAAGTGTCCTTGCCTGTTACATTTTAAAATAACCAGAATTAATTTGCATCTATTAATGAAAAATTAGTAATTGCCCTGTGTAAGTAGAATACTAACTTTGTAAGGGAACTGTAAGATTTTCAATAAAAATAAGACTTCTAAATACACATATCCGTAGATAACTAGTATACAACTAGCAAAATAGAATGCTTTTCAGTAATAAATACAGCTTAACAAGAATTATCAAGTTATTAACTGTTACGCTCCCACACCAATCAGAACGTATAACAAATAGTTGCCATTAAAGAATTAAACATAAAGAATTAAACATAAAGAAAAATTCCTTCAACTTAAAAAGTAAGTGCTTAAACGTCTGCTTCCTAGTAGGATGTTACCATTCTGCTACAAAATACTTTTCCCATGGACAGCTTCCTTAAAAAAATAAAAATATCTAACATGGCAATAACATAATAGGACAGAATCTTAGTAACTACCATCTCTTCAATAAATACATGTGTCATGCATGGAGCTAATTAAGGTCCATTGCTTTAGACAGATTACAAACCTCAAAAAAGAGCTTCTCAACTTTTTCCCAGTAAGACAGATGAAGGAGGGGACTCCTATGTTGAAAATTATAATGCACAGGTGATATCTCAAGGTTAAACCTTCACCTACTTACTTTCTAATTAACCTCCACTTTCTGTTAATCTTATCCCAAATCAGATGTTTTTCTACCAATTTTGCTATCTTACACTTCTCCTGCTTACAGATAAACATATATTTAAATACTCTGGGTTAATAGAAGTTCAAATGAAAGAGGGGTTGGGGAAGGAAAAGAAATATACAGAATTTGTTCTCGAATCTTAAAGACAACTCTGACAAACGTGCAAAAGTAAAACACTCATCCAATAATTTACTGATCAGAATTGCTGATAAATTCAACACAGTATTTGACCCCAAACAAAAGGGAAGACATTGTACCAACAGGCACAGTCTAAAGTTTTCTGAAACAAATGAAAAACAAAATCAACAATCTTTGCAACACTCTGAAGGTAGTGTCAGAGTACATTTGGGATATAATATTTTAATATTCATGTCCTAAACACAAATAATCAAGAACTGAAACACCCTAAATTCCTGCAGTTTCCATCAAATTAACTGAAATCTCTTCACCTACTGTTCAGAATACCCACTATCTTTGCAAGCTGTAGCACAAAGATAATGTAAGTCCATTCTTTTGCAGGAAGCACTAAATAATTGGGGGGGAAAAAAAAAGCAAAAAGCTTCAACAAGGCCAATGCATTATACAAAGAAATTAATAACTTAATCACAGTACAGAAAAAAGGAACAACGTCTTCTTTCACCTTCCAGGGATGAACATTAGCCTACTTGTAGAGATTCAGGCAGCTGCTGGGAATGTCTTAGCAGCTCTTGTATTTCCAAGAAAAACCCTGTCAGTCGAAAGCAAAACAATCCTGCCATTTAAATATGTCAACTAACTGTACACACATTATACAGTCATGCTTTGCAATCTCAAAATTAAAAGATAACCCCAAACTTCTGAAGGCAAAAAATTACTCCAACAGCACTACTTCGCACTTGCAATGGCAGAGCCAAACCACAGACCTCCACTGTGATCAATTGCCTCAGTAAATCAAAACATGACAAAACATTTGCAGAAGCCCTGCCAGAGCGATACAGCAGGTGATACAGGCGGTAGTATTTTCAAGTCCTGAAAAGGGCATCCAAAGGAGCCGGTCCCTTGCCTCACCTGCCCAAAAAGCAATGCTCGCAGGGCTCTGCAGCCAATTCCCCAGCTGTGCTCGGCCACTCTGACAGCCCCGACGGGGGCCGGCCAGCCCACGGCTCTGTACACAGAGGGGTCTCCCCTGGAACAGCCTCGCTCCGAGCGCCAGCCCACCAGCCCGCACGAAATGGGCTCTAATTATCCCACACACAGAAAAGTGGTGGCGCGGCGCAGGGGGGGGAGGTAAAAAAAAATAGGACTCGACCCATTTGTTGCGGTCTAAATTTAAAGCAAAAAAAAAAAAAAAAAAAAAGGCATCAAGAGAAGCACGTCTCCGCTCTCTGCCTAAGGGTATACCACCGAGCCGGGGAGGGGGGGAAAGCCTAAAGGACGGAACCGGATTAAGTAGGTTAAGCTGAGCTTTTACGATCCGCTGCGGGGTCCGGCTCAGGCTGCGCGGAGCCCCGGCCGGCCCGGCCCGAGGCGGCCTCCCCTGCCCTCCGCTCCCCTCCGCTCCCCGCCGGGCCCCCGCGGCCGCCACGTCCCGCTCCGGCGCCGCGCTGGGCAGGACCGCTTCCCGGGGGGTTCCGGGGGGACCGGCCGGGCCGGGGGAAGGGAAGGGAGCGGCGCGGAGAACCATGTGCCTCCTCCCCCCATTCCCATCCCCATCGCCAGCCCTTCGCTCCGCAGCGCTGCTTACCCGCCTTGTAGCCGCGCAAGCCGGGCGGGGGGTGCAGCCCGCCCCACATGGTGCCGCGCCGCGCCGGGCCGGGCCGGGGCCGCTCCCCGCTGTCCGGACGGGCGGAGGCGCTGGCTCTGCCGCTGGCAGCGGGGCTGGCACCGGGGGTCTCAGCGGGGCGCTGCCCGGCCCAGGGGCACGGCGGCCATGGTGCCCGCACTGCCCAGGGCCCCGGCACCTCGCCGCCCCCTCGCAGCACACAAAACTTGCTCTATTGCGCTGCCGCCGCCTCCTGCCCCTCCAGCGCTGCGAGCGGGGCGGCGACAGGGGCGGGGACACCGCGGGTGCTGCGGCGGCTGCCGCTGCTCGGGGACGGGCCGCTTACATAACCCGGCCCACCGGGAGAGCCCGCCCTGCACGGCCCGGCCCGGCCCGGCCCGGCCCTGCCCTGCCCTGCCCTGCGTATCCCGGGCCCGCCGGTCCGGCCCCGCCGCGGTGGGGCGGTCGGTGGGTCCGGTTGGTCTCGGGGGGCTGGCTGGGCTCGCTCCGGCGGGGGGGCCGGGCTCGGGCAGGGGCCGGTGGGCAGCGGCGGGTGGGCAGGGCAGGGGAAGGAAGGGAAGGGGAGGGGAGGCGGCACTGCGGCAGCGGGAACACCCCGCGCGTCACCGAGCGGAGTTCGTAACTAAATCATCATTTTCCTCTACTTTTTTGTTTGTTTGCGGATTTTTGTTTGTTTGGGTTTATGGGTTTGTTTTTTCTTTGTTTTTGTTTTAGTAAGAAAACGAAGTGGAAATAAAGAAGAATCCTAACATTCGCTCGAACAATCAGTTGCACCAACAGCCCCACACGAGCACTACGAAGTTCGAGCCGCGGGACGGGGAGCAAAATGCTCCCGGGCCAGCAGTAACTCAAGAGCAGTAAAAAAGGCTGACACCCCCCAGCCCCAGCCCCGAGATGCTCTGAGTCTGCTCGACGTAGGTCAAGAGAGAATTCTGCAAGAGCGACCTTCGTGGTACTGTGTCGAGGCAGCCCAGTGGTCCCCATGGTAAACCAACTACCTTCTGAACAAGTGTATCCTGATTCGATCAGCAATCCACATCATCAGGCAAAAAAAAAGAAGAGGAGAAGACACTCGGACAGCTTCTAACTTCAGCATAACCATCCCAAAATTATAAAACCCACCACCACCAAGAAAAGCCATGCTTCAGTAATTTTTTTGCAGAGTATGATGGACCTGATAGCTTAGGGGAGGTGAGGTGAAACAGGAGCAGTTCTGTAATTGTGTGGAAACATTCACTATCAATAAATAAAACTATGTTCAAACACTTCCTGCTGACCCAATGCATTTTTAATTAGTAGCAATGATCACAGAATAGCTTATATCTCTTTGGAAAGTTATATGTTATATTTCAACACAATTCATGTTTTATTTATGCCCAGCTTAGTATTCATAATGTAAAAGAGAGACCTCAGAAGTACTGGCAAGTATTAGCATGTAGAAATGCTGCACATTGTTGTTTCTTCCTCTTTCTTGTCTGTATAAAGCCCTTATGCACTCACTGAAGACCTGATATGATGTGCATTCCTTACCAGCTTGTTTAAACTACAGAGTGTAACTGTCAATGGGTGTTTTGTAGGTAGAGTTGTAGAAACATAGGCTCTAAAAGTTAGAAAATACTGAATAAAAACCCAAAATACTAAAACTACAGGAGATCCTGTCAAAACTTTCACAGTGTTGCTGGAAATCCTCTGAATGATAAAAGATCAGAAGCATTTTCAAGAACCCACAAACACTGGCTTACAGCTGTTGATATTGTTGAAATTATTGTTGGTAACACCTCAGTGAAATTGTCCAGCCTATCAACCCTGAAGCCAGCCTCAATATTGAAGAAAGTTTGCCAGAGAGAGCGTGGTAGATAAACATGACTATATGAAGGAAGAATAAAAGCTAAAGCATCCTATAAAACAAGACCAAGAAACACATAATTTAGTTCAAGACCTCTTTAAAGGACTTGTCTGCATGTAGCATTTGTTGCATACTATTTTGTTGGATAAGCATGAGTACTTAGCATATTTACAGGAGGATGCAGTGAGCTGTAAGGAAGCTGCATGTCAAGAAGAAAAAGGCATCTAGCTGCAGGCAAGAAAAAAAATACCTCATAACTGCTGAGCTCTGGAGTTTGTGATGCTGTCCTGTAATGCAGCTGCAAGAACCCAGAGACATATCATAACCTCAGAAAGCTGCATGCCTGGAAAAGGTGTGATAGACTGTTCTTCCATCCCCTAATACATGTCACTGCAGTGTTTTTATGTACTTTGGTATTGCTGTTCATGGAAGCCTTACAGTTTCCTATCTATCTCCTGTCTACTTATGAACAATACCTCGGAGGAAAAAAAAAAAGCAGATAAAAGGCCAAGATGAGGGTGGCAGAACACAACCAGGCAGTCTGGCTGAATCACCTCCGACTGCAGGGCTGTGTCTTCCAAGGTGTCCCTGCTGGGGCATCTGCGCTTTGACAGTGCTACTGCTCAGAGCAGAAGGAAAAAAAACATGCTTGAATTTAAGCCATCAGATAACAGAACCTGAGACACATTCATCGTTTTGATTGGATTTTAAGTTCTTTTTACAGAAACAATGTAATTAGTAAAGCTTTTTCACGACAAATTGCCTTAGTGTATCTGTCTGGAAATCAGGCCAAACTGAAGCCAGTAGTTTTATTCTATAAATAAATTTTAGCTTGTTAATGCTTAATTCTCCACCCAGCAACGTTTTGCATCTGCAGTCTTCTTGTGTACACAGTTCTAGATCAGGAGCAGTATTTGGTTTAGATTTTCCTAAACCTCTTGAAGAAGTTTGATGACTGTCTTGGACCTCCTGCAAAGATGACATTGTGCTGTTTAATTCTGCCGAAGCAAGCCTCTACTTTCACATGAATCAGCCTGGCAATGCAGCAGGCCCTGAGGACATCCCAGGTCCCTCTTCTTGACAAGTCTCTGTTGTCCCACCTACAAGGCTCAATTGCGCAGAGGTGGTGGGTAGTACTGGCTCGGGTCCATTCTTCATGCCTTAGTCCTTCTGCACCTAAGGGAGCCTTCCCACCCTGAGGTGACTTGCATTAGAATAGAATTATGGGATTCTTAAAGTTCAAAAAGATCTCTAGGATCATCAATTCCAACCCTTAAGCTTATCACATTTTACAACTCTTGGGTTGATAAGAATTGGATTGTGTAGCAATCTGTGTTCCAGTGCTGCCTGACTCAAGAGGGGTGTAAAGGTCTCAATAGTCATGGAAAATAGCAGCATGGTACAAGGGAAAACTCATGTAACCTTACACGTGAATCAAGGGTAAGTGGAAGCAGCCCGCATCCCTGGATAATTACTGTGAAATGTGATGCTCCAGACAATGAATGGACTCGATTTCTTAGTGTCTGGAAAGCCTTCTCCCCACCTCTTTTTTTCTGACACAAACTCCACCTTCTTGGCAGAAGGAACAAAGAAAAACAACAATAGAAAGTATCAGCTTAAGCATTAGTTCTAGGCAGATGCCGTCTCATTAAGGTCAATTGCAGCACGTCTTAGACTTGTGATTTGTCTCCAGGTTCAGAAATCACATCCCTTCTATTTTTTTCCCTGAGTAAAAACATAATGCCCAAAATGGAATTAGGCTGAAGGAAAAGCTGTGAAAGCAGCACTTTCTTTATGAAGGCCAGAAATAAGTCCAATGTTTATTCTACACACTTGCTTTCACATTTAATAGAATTAAAAGATTATTAAATAACCCGAAATGCTAAATACCTAAACATTGTTCTAAGAGAATGCAGACCATTTCCCCTATCTAATTAAGATTTCAAATATGTGTGCACCCTATCAAAAAGAAACAGCGGTATTTCTGCAAGCACATCTATATTGTAAATTACTCTGAAATTAAAATCACAGTTTTTCCATTTATTGAGTTGCTTCACTAAGTACAGAAATCCTTTCCCTCCACCCACAACTTTTTCAGTTGAACACTGTGTCCTAGCAAAGTCTTATCAGCCTGTAAGAAGCCTTAGAACAATTCCTCCTGTTTTTTTTTTAAAAAAAATAACTACGTATGTTAAAAAGCAAGATGTTAGACTGTATTGGGTGACACTATAATTAAGAACAGGTTAATGTACCCACTAAACTGCCCGCCTGCTGGTAGGGCCAGGCTGGCCTACAAAAGACTGAAATGTTTCAAAGTACATGGTGTTCACTGCACAGCACTAACAATAAACTGTGTCACCTAATATCTGCAAAGCAGGCATCATGAAATAACACAGTGTATACAAGGTTTTTACTTTTGCCTTTTCTACAGGCAAATGGGAGTGGACGTCTTTCGCAAAGGAGCACAAGTTGATACTGATTCGAATCTGCTTTGCACCTTGTTTTCACTAACAGCTTACACCATAGGAGAGGATCAAACCAAGCAGCTTCCTGTTACCATAGCTATGGTTTATTACCGGGCTCCTGAAATATCAGTGTCCTCCTAATGTTCCAGATTTCAGAATCAGATTTCCCCCTGAGAAATTCAGGAGTCAGGAATTTTACACTTTTTTTTTGAGTGTATGTGTTTATCATATGACTTTAAAATACATCTAAGAAATCTATATCAACTTTGTGTCATCAATTCTGACAATGCAGGAAGAGTAATATATGCAGGGATGGGATCCAGTGGCATCTAACAAGTAATTCGTGAAGATAATCAGGAATTTCCCAGGTGCATTTTTCTCAAGGGGAAATTTTTGACTTCTGCTATTTTACCTTCCCTTTCCTCCACAAACAACCCCGTCCTCCCAAAGGCAGTGGGAAGGAAGCAGAAATACAAATTACTTGCGAGGAGATGGAGACAATATATAAAATACTACAGGCCAGAGGCAGGTCATCTTCTCCCAGGTTTCCAGGGTTGCTTTCTATAAAATTTAAGTGCCTGTCCCAGGGCAGCCAGTCTTCCCCTGTCCCCACCTTCCTTGCAATACCTTATGCTTTCACAAAAAATATTTTTTTAAAAAATTTTTTCTCCTACTCACACTACATGACTTTTTCACAGTTTCTCCAGTTCACTTATTCTTGAGTCCACTCGTCACCTTCACTTCCTGTGAACACACTATCTGGTTTTAGGAGCACTGATCCTTTTTTCCCCAATAAGTCTACGACAAAAAGAGTTATCTAGCCGTAAATCGTCTTGAGAGAGAGGACTGACACCTCTTGCTATACCTATTGTGATGCTGAAATATCTGGTGAAGGCCGTATTTGTGACCTGTTGAAGTCCAGAAGCTTCATTGTAATAATGAATAAAAACTGATGATGTGTAAATAGTATTGATAATATTCTTTGGTATTTTTCAGAGAAAAGGACCAGCAAAATGAAGAAAATCGAGGCATGAAATAAGTGTGCTACCCATCATCAGACAAGGCAGGCACAATTCAGTTTCACAATGGCTGTACTAAAATCCTTTCAATTTGGGATTATGAAAATACTGAACTTTTTGTATTTACTTTTCTGTGTTAAAACTTACACTAAACCCAAGAAGAATCAGCAGTGCTTCAGTTCAACTGCCACTGACAATGCTCAAATTTTTATAGCTGGCATTTTACTTCAAGGCAGACGTGTTTCACTCTGTGTTATACACAGACAAGTGAGTTCAGAAGGATAAAGCACTATATGATATCGCTACACAGTAATTTGCAGATCTTTTAGAGCTTCTTTATGTATGTTAAGCTCCACCTCAAATGTGAAGTAACTGCTGTGTTAGAAACACAAAGCTGCATTTAACCTGTCCTGTCTCAACCTACCTGCTTTAAAGGTTAATCAAAAAGCACACCCTTGTATGTAGTCACTGAAACAAAGGATCAGACCATGCAGTCAGGTTTCCTGATCCTTCTCCACCTTGGCGCAGAAAGGAATAAATCCTGTTTCCTTTTTAAAAAAAAACCATCCCTGATGAATTATATAACTTTTGAGAAATCAGAATTTTAAATTACAAGTAACTGTTACAGGAAAGCCAAAGACACTACAGCACAACCAGCCAGCAATGCAACATTGTATGAACACTTGGAAATGGAAATTTCTTCCAAGTGGCCGTCATTATCTGCTTATAGCCTGAAATATGTAGTTTGTTTACTCCAAGTCAGAAATACAACCTATGAAAATTACCAGTGAGAAAATTATCTGGTCAGTTGTGTTTGAGCCAAACCCAATATTGCTACAAAGGGATGAAATTTCAGTAAAGTCAGTGGAGTTATGCCAGTGCTCAGTTTAGTCAGCTCAGTGCTGTCATATGCCCATATGTAAAAGTCAGATGGAAAAATTTATTTCATGCTTTAACTATAAATACAATAACTTCATGGAGCTCCCCGCCCCATTTTTTTTTCCATTGACTTTTAGTCTACAAAAATCACTGACATTGATTCCACAATAATTCACTACTAACACAATACAATATTTCATTATATACTTTATACTATAATAGTGTATCTGTATTACTTTGTTTTCTCTCAGTAGTGAGAAGTCCATGCCTAAAATGAGAGGGTGTTCTATGCTGGTAGAATAAAATCCAGTTTCATAGAGCACTTTTATACCCACCCAGCACACACCCTGCAGAAGTCTCAGAACCAGCCTGCTCCCAGCAGCCATCGGCCGTGGCACTGCTGGGAACTGCAGAGTGTGCAGGACAGGCAGCCTTAGGAAACACTCTGATATGCCTGACTCTGCTTAGCATAATTTGCTTATATCTTTTGCTTTGTATCCTTCTCACAATAAACTAGTAAACATGTACATTAGCACACACATTTTTAGACAGACTCTGTTCACCCAAGAAGGTAGAAAATGACTGAAATGTACAAAGTGGACCATGCTAGTTTGTGCTGACCACAGTGCTCATCAGATTTGCTTTATGGGACCTTAGGGTTAGTATATGACATACCAATCCACCACAGTATCCTTAGACTGTTTTGCTTTTGACTTAAAATTAACGCAGATGAGACTGTTTATTAAAAGTAACTTTGCAGCTCTGGCTTGGCTGTAAGATCGTTCTACTTTTAACATATTACTTGGGTGACCAACTTGATCTGGGAGGCGTTTTAGTAAACAGGTAACCTGATCTTTGGTCACAGAGAAAACAAGAAATCAAGCTTATAAGTGAGCATGTAGCTTTAAATGTACATAAGTAAAAGAAGCATAGAAGTTTAAGTATTGCTGCTTGAACTATTGGGGACTGTGCCACTTGTTTAGGAATCCTGTGGTTTAAGAACTGCACATCATATAGTGCACTGGTGTACCATTCTAATACCATTAATATCTGGTTAAATCAATTAAAATGAAATTGCAGAATCATAGTTCAAATTTTCGGGTCAATGAAGGACAGCATGACACAAATATACTCTATACTTTGACCATTCAGTTCTAGGTGTTACTATTTTCTGAGCCAAGCATCAGATGGTCAACCCAGAACACAGGAATTTCCCCTTGGCTTCTGAAGGAGAAATGATTGCCCTCTGTTCACATGGTAAGGAGATTGAAGCACCCAAACAAAATACATTAATACAAGAGATAAACAGCTTAACTAAAACTTTGGAACTGGCTGCATCCTTACTAAACAATATTATGTACATGCTCCCAGTGTGAAAATTACAAAGAACAAAAAATATACTGAAAGAAGAGATGATAAGCGGTGCAGGAAGCTAAAGGGGAGAGCAACAAAAATACATTAAGAAAGTGCAAGAAGCAGTCATACACAGGACTTCCAGGTGCACACTATTCCAGTGAATACTCCATGAAGCCAGTTCATTCATGGAAGTCCTTGCTCAATGACACCACTGACCATATATTAAGCTAGCCTTTCGTGGTGTTGGCCCTTCTGGAACATATCTTCAGCAGTCACTGTGACAAGACCTTCACTTAGCACAGCCACCACAGTTAACAGATAGAACAGGAAAAATAGAAAGAAATAAAAAGGAAGAAGCTATAATCAAGTATCTTTAAATACATGCAAATATTACTTGTTTTTCACTTCTGTGTTTGAAGAAAATTGCTACAAGGATAAACTCTCAAAATTTGGACTAAAACCACGAGAAAACCATGTATTTTGCATTGTATTAGACGTAGAAGTCAAGAACAAATTTTAAAAATGGTAAATTGGATCACATATTCCCAAAACACATTTGCTGCATTTTTATGTTACTGCTTTCAGATGTTACTGATAGGCAGGGCACAAAAGTTAAAAGCATAAAAATGTGACCTCTGAAAGTTGACTACAATAGACCTCTAGAGTAAACTGAAAGGTCTAAAACTCTAGGAGTGCATTACAAACTATAAGGGCAGAACATAATCATATCTACTCAGTGCTATATATCCTTGAGCTTATACATTTCAGTTTAAGTAAACCAGTCTCCCTTGCACAGAGATAGGAAAATAGAGCTGTGTGAAACAAAAACTACCAACCATTTGACTGGAGTCTATATTTAGCATTTGCTGTGTCATGCTTTAATTGCTGAAATTGCCTCTACAGAAGCATTAAAAAATCACCAGGAAAAAATTGTCATTGTGAGGCACATTGAATGTTGAGAACAAAACTTCACCTTGCAAGATTTACACATCAGTTCTGAAGCACAAAGACATTCTAAAATATAGGGTTTTGTTCCCATCAGGTAACAAATTAAAAAACCATATTGAAGTCCTCTTGGAGCTCACCATCACAAACAAAACATGATCTATTACAAGTTCAAATTTGGATGAACACAGATGAAAGAAAATGTTGGCAGATTAGTTCCATCTTTAAAAAGAGCAGATAAGTTAGTACACACAGTAATTTCCACTGGACTAGCAAGTCAATTTGTGAGCCAAGCTGGATCAAACAGATCCAGCTATCTAGTTTGAGAGGCTGTGAGTTGTGTTTCCTTATCTAATGAAGTCCCTTATTTTCCCTTGCTGTTTGGTTTTTTTAGCATAATCTTTCACATGATTCTAAAATATAGTTTAACATGAAATATATAAAGGTACTCAAACTAGACCATATGGTAAAAGACTGCTTTGCTAAAGACTCATTTATTTAAAATACAAGTGAGCTGTCACTGAAATAGATGTCATTTGTAGAGTTCTGATCAACTATATCTACAGCTGTAAGGATTTGTCTAAGAAATTCTTTTTGCTATACCAAGTAGTGACTGCAGTATAGGGTTTTACTGCCCTTATACTGTCCCTTTACAGCCTCATCAAAGATTTCCACAGCACACACCATGGCGTGAATACTGTAGGTCCTCCCTGCCTGATGGTGATTCCATACAGAGCAGCACAATGTGGACTTACAAGCTCCCTAAAGTTCTCTGGCTGGATTTACTAGAAAAAAAAGGCTGGTACGAGAGTTATCGGGTCAGTGCAGAAGAGGACAAAGGCTCGGGGTCCTTGTGGTGCTAGTCTGTGGGGAAGCTATGCTTGATACACCTGCAGGGTACACAAACCTGTTTGCAAAAGTTTGAAAAGCAATTTTGTAAAATCATAGAATGACAAAATGGTTTTGGTTGGAAGGGACCTTAAAGTTCATCTAGTTCCAAGCCCCCTGCCATGGGCAGGGACACCTCCCACTAGACCAGGTTGCTCAAAGCCCCTTTCAACCTGGCCTTGAACACTTCCACTGATGGGGCATCCACAACTGCTTGGGGCAACCTATGCCAGTGCTTCACCACCCTCACAGTAAAGGATGTCTTTCTAATATGTAATCTAAACCTTCCCTCTGTCAGTTTAAAGCCACCACCCCTTGGCCTATCATTTTGACTGACTGGACCATAGTACTGACTCTAATGATTGTATGAAGAATAAATAAGCACATTAGGACCATAGAACAAATTATCCAATTAGGTGTGCAACTTAATCATACAGTTTACCATCTCAGAAGATGACAGTTTTGAAGGAATTCGGGGCAAGGTTTTCCCAAGCCCTCTTTTCCTGTATGGTGAGCTCTTTGTAAAATCTGCCACAGAGAGAGAGAGATGGAGAAGTAAAGGGACTGCTCACAAAGAACAAAAAGTCAGATTTCTGAATGTGCTCTTCCCCCACCCACACCCTTAGCTCTATTTTTAAATACAAAGCTAGCTCCGTAGAATTTCCTGAGACTTGACAGTTGGTCACACAGTTACAAATGAAACAGAAGAGTGGCAGACTTGGCTGGGCTTGCTGCTCAGCACAGGAAAGAGAGAGACCTGCCCCTGTAAGCACGTCATGGTGTTGGGAAGTAGCATTTGCTGAGCGACAAATGAGTGTGCAGCAGGCCTGCCCCCCCCCACCATCCCGTTCACTACACACGACACAAACCCTTTCATCATATTTCAGCTTTGATGCAGGCACTGCCAACAGCCTCAGCCCTGTTCAGCTACTGCAAATGAGTAGACAACTTGTTTAGTGGGTTGTTGGTATCTGCAGAAGTAGCTGGCAAATGCATCATCACAGTTATTCATGACAATCCGTGTGTGGGTGTGTGTTGAGGCTTTCAAAGAGATGGTGTAAAATATCTGTCCCTCCAGGCTTGTATGGTATATAGCTCTTCCTCAAAATCTTTCACTCTTATTTTGCCTTGCCCTTTCAGACATCACTTCCAAACCAGTGGAAGTGAGTCCCGTTGTGGTCATTTCAAAGATGATGAAAACTGAGTGTGCAGCAGCCCACTACGGAATTGGGAAGGGCTCTCCAGTTTTAATGTTTCACTGTTAGACAATACTGAAAGTACTTACTACCCATAGAATTGTTTATTCATAGGTTAGTAAACTGAGATTTTGCTAAAACTTAATTTTGCTGTCACAATGATGTAATGAACCAGTTTCAATTCCTTTAAAAATACACAAGGAGAATTTAAGTTACTTCTATGCTGTGCATACCTATTAGCAAAGGTGACAAAGAATAGATAAAATTAAAAATAATGCACTTTTTGGAAAATTATTCTTTTCTTAGGACTATTAAATACTATTGTCTGAACACTTTAATACTAAACAGATGAGTAATAAAGAATGGTTATATTAAAAATGAGATTTTTATTAAAGACAGCTTTAAATTTTCAAACAGCACAGGTTTTTCTGGCTGGCAGAGTATCAGCTTGCCTAGTGAAAACTGTTTTCCCTTGGAAAGAAGAGTAAAGTATAGGATGTACCCAAGAAAAGACAATTCCTCTTCGCTGACCTAAGCAGAAGTATTGATTTGGGTCTCTGAAAGGAGTTCTTTGTTACAGCAGGGTAAGTTCTTCAGTAGCTACACAGATGGATTGTTTTCTGTTGTGGGTTGTTTTTTTTTGTGGGTCCCCCTCCTCCCCCTCCCAAAAAAAGTAGAAGGGAAGTTGAAATTAATAGATTTTATAACAGATTTTGGAACCTTAGCAGATGGTAATAAAGAGTCATGGGAGATAAAATAAAGAAGGTGATTTTCCATATCTGCAGAATAGGAATGATGGAAATTGAGAAGACAATTCTGAAATAACATTAACTTCCAGACCACAATTAAAGCTTAGTTAGATTTTCAGAAATAAGAAACAGGCTCCTGGTAGGAGGCCCTGAATTTTCATTTGCCTCTTGAATAGCATGAAGAGTGCTGTCAGTTCTCACAAAATAGCAATAGTCAAAAAAAACATATATGTACTATGAAGTAGCAGGAATGTCTTAGTATCAGGTTTTAAAGTTTTCCTGTTGTCCCCAAAAACTCTTTGGTTCAGAAACTGTTCAAGCTTTCTTTGATGTACAAGCTTTAGGCAGAAAAATAAGTAGATTGATGGGTCTTTTCTCGCTTGCTTTCACAAAGTCTGGGCAGTCACTACTGAAATCCATTTGGGGTCCCAATCATGTTCCAAATCAAACTGCTGACTGATTTGCTCAACTCACATAGCATCAAAAGAACAATCAGCAGAATATGCATTTATATAATGAACTCTCATGATATAAAGTGTTTCAGAAATCAGTAAAGAAAACAAAGGTTTTGTGTCTCCTTCATAAGACTTGTAGTGACTTGTAGAAGAGAATAAAAAACAGAATCAGAGAGGAAATGAGAAAGAGAGAGAAAGAGTGAGAGAGAAAAATGAAGATGAAGAGAACAAGAATGAAATTTAAAGAAACAGAGTTTCTTAGAAAGAAAGTGGGGGAAAAAAGAAAAGAAAGTAAAAGTGAGAAGGAGAGAGAAAGAGAGAGAGAAAGAGAGAGAGAAAGAGAGAAAGAAAGAAAGAAAGAGGGAAAGAGGGAAAGAGAGAAAGAAAGAGAAAGAGAGGAAGGGAGAGAGGAAGGGAGGAAGGGAGGG
>JAWWEE010000105.1:66187560-66267219 GCA_035221455.1 Xenops minutus | reverse complement strand
GCCAGGACGCACGCAAGGAAGGAAGGAAGGACGGAAGGAAGGAAGGAAGGAAGGAAGGAAGGAAGGAAGGAAGGAAGGGAAAAAGCCTGCAGTTTTGGAGACACAATTTCTTCATCTTGGAGTGGGTTAATAGGGAGGTTTGGAGAGTAACATTATCCTAATTCCTCTTTGGAATAATTTATAAAATTGGATATGCAGATAATTCACATACATAGAACTGTAAGCAAAGTTGGCCTGGATACCACAGTATCCAGCAAACTACAGAGCCTCCAGAAGCCCCAGCTGTTCCTGCCCTTCAGAACACGTCCTTGCTCAGTGATTTGCAGCTTGCTTACAAGATGAGGTCTTTTTTGTCACAGTAAACAGACAAAGAGAAATTCAAACCAAGCAGGCAACCCTGCTCACTTTCGAAACACAGCAGTTTTCTGAGAGAGAGGGAAAACAATCCCAGCTAGTCTGAAAGCAAAAGGACATTGCTTAAAGACAATTATTTCCTTCCTCCAATTTGCATTGTCCTTAACCCTTCTTTTATATGGATCATTGTTAAATGAGAGAAAGACACAGAAAAAGTGTAATGGACATATTCCCTTCTGGCTATTAATATAATCAATCAAGCAGCAACTTGTACCTTTTTTGTGATCTGTCCTTGTTCCCATTAGGAAGGCTTGCTATTCCACTTACAAAGTACCCTTCCATAGTGAAACAGTGTTCAAGCACAATTATGTATTTCCAATTGGAAAGATAGCAATCACATGTTAACATTTTACTTCTCAAGACCTAGATGCTGCAAGTGAAAATCGTGCCTTGGCGTTCTGCCTGCTTCTGTCTGCCTTAATTAGCTGATCACAGCAACAATCTCAGCTAAAATGATTCTCAGTAAAAGGGTAGGAAGGAGCTGCTTGAGCCGAACTGGGTGAAGCTTTTCACTTAGCTACTACCTAAGCAACATCCAAGAAAAAAGGATCAGGGACTTTGGCTCAGCACCTTCCTTATCTGGACAGAATTTGAATTTTTGAAAGCAGGATTCTGAATAAAACCTAATACCTCCTAATGCTGTACCAGCTGCATCCAGACAAGTTCAGACACTGTTTTTGCGGGGTTGTTCAGGTCACTGTAGAGAAAGAAAACCACTGTAAGACTGAGAGCAGAATCTATGTTCAAATCCAAATCATTCTCACCATCTCCCAAAGTGCTTTGGATTTAAAATCATTTTGTAGCAGTCAAAATGACCTTTAAGAGGAAGGATCATTAACATTTGCCCCATTGTCTTCGGTTTAATTTATTTTTTCCCGTGACTGAGTGTCAGCCCCATCATCAAAGATTATATTTCCTCTACTTCTACTACTTGGTGGTGGCACCAATCTCAGTAGCCCCACCTCTGTAGTATATTCACCAGTACAAAAGAGCTCATCTTTCTGTGCTCCAGCTGGAGGACTGTACAGAGCAAAGTCCTCCATGGTAATCAAGTCAAAGTCGTATGTCCCTATTTCTTAACATAATGATGCAATATTAAAAGTGCTGAACAGCGTAAAACAATCATATTTATGGTTTAAACACATTTAAAACAATGACCCAAAAGTCTTTTACAAGAACAAACTACACTACTCAGCCATTGTGCTGGAATTTTACAGTGCTCATCCCAAAGTTTTCCAGCTACAGATTAGTTTTAGTTCAAGTTTCAACTGTGTAAACTAAGGCGTATGGGCTGAGAGTGTATCCAATTAGCATAGTCAATTCGTTTAAATTGTTTGATTTTTTTCATAATTTAAGAGGTGATGTATAGATCTCCATTGAAGGTATGACGGTTTGTTCACACCATCCCATAGATGAACAGAGTCCCATGTGTTTATTCAGTGCAGGGCTGGTTTACTTCAGCAGACTAGTACATATTAGCAAACTGAAAAGGAATGCAGCAGCCCATCTCCTATAAACACCACTTGGCTATTTAAGCCTACACTGCTCTAGAAATAGACTTATATCTCACAAACACCACCAAATGCCAGAGCATATAATTTATTCATTGCACGCTATATTATTTTCAAATCAGATTTTATCTGTCCTTTACTATATAAAGCTGGAGAGATATTCTCATACACATCAGACACTTATGCACTGAGGAATTACACCACTTTGAAATCAATTTACAGGCTACACAGTGAAGGTTAAACTACAAGGAAGATTCAGATTTTGATTTGGGTCTTGTTCCTGGTTCAGTGAATGACCTCAAACGCATTTCCTAACATTTGTTTTTAACACTGCCTTACACTGAGACTTCTCTGGCTCTGCTTTGCTTTCTCCTATACCATCTTCTCTTGCAGTCCCCCATATCTCCTGCTTGCTTAAGCATGATCCCTGGAACACTGTCTGCTCCAAGCTGGGTAAGAACAAGCAGCCCCAGTATCTCTTAACATTCACCCAACCCCTGTTTGTTCAGCTGACCACATGTAGTCAGGTTAGTGGTCTGCAAACTTTCCTTCATATGCTGCCTTCTTTTGGCCAAGTAAGGACCATAATCAGTCTTAGTGCCCTGACATGTAAAGATGATTCAAGTGAAAAAAAATAAAATTAAAAAAAAGTAACATTTGATGCAGGCAGATAATGAAGCTTTAGGATACAACCCTGTCTAATCAATCTATTTGAAATTGTGAATTTGAGGCATACTTTGAGCTGTACAGTTTTGCACACAGAGGATATGCTCTGATCTTTTATGCCTCCTCCTCTAGTTAAGCTAGGTTTTCACACCGACAGCAGAGCTATTGTGTGCATGACATTTAATGCTGGAAATGGATGCTGTGTCTTGGCAATGAATGGAAAATCTGAGCATTAGCAATGAAAAGATATCTTCACACTGTTCCTTCGTCTCTTGTTAGTCATTCAACGTTGAGGAATTCAGCACAGAGGAACCACGCTGGGTGAATGTCCATGTTCCCAGCTCTGGCTGAAGAAAAATCCTGCTATAAAACAGAGTATGGGCACTGAGCACGACAGGCTCCAGATTTTCAGTGCACACCATTGAAAACCTTCCTGACAGCAGAGTTCCAGCAACCCAGCTGGGGTTTATTTGGGAAACGTGCAGTTTTCCGCATAGGAGAGTAAATTACAATGCTTGTTTTCAGGTTGTATGGAAAAATCAAATTGCTCTGAGCAATTTGTAATTAGATGCAGCTTTATAGCCTGCAGAAAGAAGACATAGTCAACAGTCTGGAAAGCAAAGTGTCATCTGGACCAGAAGTTTCCCATCTTTTTTATAACCCCACTTGAGAATGGCATCCATGGTCCATGTCTGACTGGATTCCAAGGAGCCAACACAGGCATTTTGTGCAGGTACAGTTCTAAGGCTTTGCATTCACTTCCTATTTTACCAGGTTTTATTGACTTACAGACTTCATCAGAATATGATTTTCTGTCCAGATTGATCCATGTCCTCTGTAGAGATAGCAAACCCATTCTCAGCTGAAGACAATACCCACCATGCAACCTTTTAAAAAGTAATTAACAGACCAGGTCAAATCCCAATGCTTTGTGTATATCTGGCCACTGTTTGCACAAACTGGCACTGCAAGGGGACCAGAGCCAGCTTCAAATTCTTCCCACCACAGATTCCCTCCACATCTGACAAGTGCATAGGGATCCACAGCTCTTTTCCTTGCAGTGGCTTTGTAGGTAGCAATCTGAGGGTGTACAGAACACAACTAAGCCATAGAACATAAGTAATTTAAAACTAATGTGGATTACTCACAAAAGCATGTAATACACTGGATGTCTAATCTAGAATTTGTATGTCTTTCAAGCCAAAGGCCAAATAAAAAGAAAGAGCTTGGACAGGGCACAAGATGGTTGTTGTAATCTCCTTGCCCTTAGCAATGCAGCGAGGATGATGCTCTTATGATTCATGTGTTGTGTAATGTTCTTTTGTATCATTTTTCATGCAATTAGAGTGAAAGCTGCTGCCTAAAAGACATGTTGAGCATGTATGCCCTTTATTTTCTCGTATTCGTATTGAAAAATAGACAATATAACCAGCCAGTCAAGGTGACACTCAAAGTTTTGCTCTTTTTACAGTACTGTTCATTATAAATGTTACTTATATCATCTATATTTAACTTCATACATGCTGGCAACATAGATTAAGAAAGAATTCACGTTTAAGTTGCTTGCAGATTCTAAACAAAAGACAAGTATTTGGCTATAGAAAAATCATCCAACAACATATCAAAACCTTGTTTTCTGTAGTGTTTCAAGAAATCAGGAAAGGAGAGGGAGGGATTCTGTGACAATTTTTTGCAGTTCTTAAAGAAGATTGAACTTTAGTAGAAGCTATCAAAGATGTGGCTTTCAGAAATTGTTACTTTTAAGAAAGAACAAAAGTTTCTCTCTTTATGTTATTATTATATTTTATCATTACATATGGGCTTTTTGTCAGACAAAATTTTTCTGGTAAATCATGGTGAGGTATGCCTTTGGCTCTTAGGTGAAATATAATTGTTTAATATTTATATTTTTTCGCACATTTTTGTTAAATAGATTCTAAGAGTCACTGCACAGTATATTTACCCCACAATGCAGTTTTAAAATGTACACAAAACCACACACAAATATTTCCGCGGGAGAGTTAAAACTGTAGCAATTTGGCACCGCAGCAACAGGGTGTGAGACACTTGCCAAGTTTTTATATTGGCCAAGAAAGAAAATGTGGTTATCTCAGAGAGGTAATTTAGGATAGGTAAAGTATTTACACTCCCAAATCTAATCAAGGTGCTTGCTTCATGAAGCATATTTACATTTGTGCTTATATAGTAAAAACAAACAAACAAAACCCAAAAACTAACCAAACAAAAAACCCACAGAGAATGCACACGAACATAAAGTAAGACAAATGCATTTACAAATCAGATTCCAGGTCACTGAACAAAAGATGTTGCCCTTGACACTGGTCTATAGAGAGGTATATAATCTTCGCCTGATTTCCAGCAGACAGATGGCATTATTTTGCAAAGTCCATGGTATCACAAGACATCAACATTGCCATGTCTGTAACGTAACAAATACTTAATAGATAACAGATTCCAAACTTGCTGATTTTTACCCCTAGATCTCACCAAAAGGACATATGGGAATATCAATGGGAAGCTACTGCTGCCTCTTTGGATGGTGCAGTTCTGTTTACTTAGCTATCCATCAAGTGCAGCATGAATGGGCAACTGCAGTGCAGCTCCCCAGGACACTTCAGAGGCAGAGAGATCTATCAGGGAAAATTACATCAGCTGATCTCCAGAGCATAAACAACAGAGCCAGCAGGGCCCAGTTTACCTTCCTTTATGCCATCATGATGCCATTGATGGAAACCAGCTGCTCTGGTCATGTTCTTCACACTGTATCCAGCCCTGCCACCAAAACGTGCAGACAAGACCCAAGTGTCTGATGCTCTTATGCTTTATTTTGTTTTCAGTAATTTCATATAATATGTGGACTGACATTCTTGTAATTAAAACAAAGAATCACTATAAACAAATCTCTCAGACATTTACAGGAAATATAAACTGTTTTCCACAAGCTTCATAAGTCGTGCCAGTGCAGTATCAAGCCTAGTAAAATAAGATGTTTTAAAATGTATCTGCCCGTTTAACAATCTGAATACATCTCTAATGACACTTCATCACTACTTATTCAGAAACATGTTGTCAAAAATAAATTCTCTTGGCTCGCTTTACCAGAGGAATCACTGCATACATGCCAAATCAACAAATCACTGGGTAATTCATAATGACGGGTTATCAAGTAACTGATAGAAAGTGTTGCATGCATAGGAGGACTAGACTGATCTTCAAGAAGAGAGGTGTCAGTGTTCCACCCCAAGTCCTAGACTGCTATTATTAGTGCCCTTATTGATGCCTAACATCTGCAGGATAACATTTTTTTTCTTTCTTTTTTTTTCTTCCCTGGAGGGAATAAATTAGGACTAGTTTGGATGTGGCCTTGTTCTTAGCTGAGATCGGTGGATCCCTGGGTGTCCTAACAGATAACCCATTTCCTGAGCTGCACAGGGTCCTGGGAAGCCTGGCACCACAGGGGCTTGCCTGGCAAAGTCCCTGACCCCAAAACTTCCCTGCAGCTGCTTTCCCAGGCTCATCTCTCAGGGGGATTGTTGCCTGCCAGGAAGCACACCAGCACTGCTCCTGCTGCCTGGCAGAGAGCCACTGCAACATAGCAAGGTGTGCAGCCACAAGAGGTACAAGCTGCAGAGCAGCAGGCTTTTAGATGGGAGTCATACTCCTCCCGGGACAGGAAATTCCTGGGAAGAGTGTTCTTTCCTTCTGAGACAGCACAGCTGCACCTTGTCTTCCAAACTGGTCTGGCTCAAAAAGTGATTGTCACACTAAATTCTCCCAGGAGGAAGATTATTTATTTATTTATTTATAGCAAGATAACAAAACATGCAAACAAAAGAGATTTTACTAAAACACATTTATGAATATTTTTGTAGAGCATGCACAAAAGCTGTTGTGTTTGGCAAACAATTTAACAGCCACTTGTGTTGTTCAACTCTTTACCTTTAAATAACACTCCTAAATTAATTACCTTTATCATTTTATCTGTCTGTTCCATGATGCTTCTGCAGGAAAAGTGACCACAACAAATATGTGCACCTCCCGTATTTGCACACTGTAGAGTTCATCATTAGAAAAGAAACAGGAAAACCCACCCCTTTGAATTTTGCACAGCCTAAAGCATCCCTCAAAATAAGAGCACTGGAAAAAAGCCTTTCTGTCTTTTTTTTTTTTTTTTTTCCCAGGGCCAGATTTGGAGGAATTTTTGTACATGAATCAATAAGGTGCCCCAGCACAGGAAGTGCACTGACTACAGCAGCATGCAGGAGCTGCAGCCTGCTCAGGAGTGGTAAGTCTCCATAGGCCCCATCTAGAAAATGCCACTCAGGAATCCTAGGAAAGGGGAGTTTCTTTTCCTTGTTCTCTGTTTTACATCATTGCTCTTTGTACTGAAACAAAATCAGACTTAAGATCTAAATCCTGTGACTTTGGTGAAAGTTTTGATGCAGGTCTGCCTGTCTTGTGAATCCAAATGTGATTTCTGTTCTACAGTTCTCTGATTTTTATTCTCTGTTCAGTTCTCACCTTTTTCTGTATTCTTCATAAGAAATTATACACAAGTGCAGGATTTGTTTGATAGCTTCAAATGAAATTTCGTTCTCAGCTGATTCAGAAAACAGACAGACCACTTGTGCTAAAAGTCATCTCCTCCTGCTGTCTTTGCCTCCATAGCACCACCACCAGCAGCATATTTATATACTGAAGCAAAGGGCCCTGCTGGTTCTCCTGTGTGACCTGAAGTGGTGAAAGTGTTCTCTGTTATCTAGCTGTCAAAAAAAACAAAGACAACAAACCCAGAGATCTAAACTCAAAAGAAACTTAACAAAAAAGCTCTTGTGGAGAGTTGCTCCTTCTTGAAAGGATTTATGTCTTTCCCTAGAGATCACAACAATATATAATGGCTCGAGAAGATAATCACAAAGACAGCAAGGCTGTACTCTTACATCCTATTCTAAAATATCCTACATACAAAACTATTCACTGTAATCCCTACATGAAGCATTCTCTAGTTTTATAAACTGTTGTAGATGCGCTAGAAAACATTTTCTATATTAAACAATATTAATCTTTTCACTTTTTGTCCTATAGCTAATATTTTATGTTTTTTGCATACTGAGACTTTTATTTCAAATTATTCTGTGCAATCTGCAGACAAGAGTATAATATTTGCACAGTGGAAACCACGCAGTTAAAATCATGGAGCCATATTCTGTGCACATTTACTTTACTTTAAATCCCAAGTAACTCTGCTGACCTCACTGGATTTAAACTAGATTTATAATGAAATTCAGAAATTGTCCCATACTTCCACTGATTAAGCTTCAAAGTCATTTACTTATGACCTTTTCTGAGCACAAAGACATTTTAGACAGTGTTACATAAGCATCTTGCTAGATACAATATCACTTCAGTTAGAAAACAATGATGGCAACAATTGCAGTTTCTCCTTCAATCCTCTTTAATATTACCAGAAATAAAAAAGATATTTCCTTTTTTGAAAGCTCTACAAAATTATCTTTATTTCTGATGCTATTCTCTGGCTCAGATAAACACGAAAGGTACATCTAGAAGTGACCTACTTGATGACATAGTTCACCCACTGCAAAAATATAATGATTTTTTTCTTTATTTAACTTTATTTTCTTCATCATCCTCTCAAATGTCCTGAACAATACAGTTTCTAGCACTTCTCAGGAAACTAGTCTACATTATTGCCACGATCTCAGGCAGAGTGAGTATGCTGACCTGGGAAATAACAGCCTAGTCCAGGGGACTATCTTTCTATTAGCAGTGAAAAAGTAAGAATGGAATAAGACAGACCCCAAATCATAAATGAAGATCAAGCCCTTGACACGTACCTGAGACAATCCTACAAATGCTACCTCTTTTATTGCTTTGCACTACCCCAAATGTTTTCCCTGTGGAAAGTGCTCTCCATAGTCTCTGTCATGGAGCAATGCATCCATTTCATAGCTTCACTAGGTGATGTTGAAGCCCATCACAATATTCCTAACAGGATAGATGGCTCCTGAAACCTGGCATATTTTTGACAGCACACCTGCACAACTCTTTCATAACTGGGAGCAGTTCTGATGTGGAGTTCTGCAGTGTCAGTGTAATCACACTTGTGTGGTGCATTCAAACAGAGGTTGCACAGCACAAAATTTGCAACATGAATGTAAAGAGTGAAGACCAGACAGATCATTCATTCATGCATGTAAATACATACTGTGCATTCTGACTCTCTTCTTTTCTCTCTGGTCAGTTATCAGTGGCAATTTCCAATCTGCATGGTACGTATTTTGCACTTGGGAAGTCCTTTTGGCTACATGGAAAAGGAATGACTCCCTGAGTTACACTTTCATTTATGCTATTGATCAAACTTGACTCATCAGTATAACATCAGCAGAGCTCTTCCAGCCAAACATTAACTGTATTTAATGAATGTAAACATTTTTCCGTCTTAAAAAACCCAATTATATTTTATGGCTCTGACTCACAATCTGCTGTACTTGTGTAGGTGCTTACTGTATTGATCCTTATTTTATTTTCACATTGGGGAAACTTAAAATTTGAAAATGTGAATTTAACATATTTACATTCAAATTTTCACATACATTAGCTGGATATAAATGATGATAGAGTGGGATATATATTTACTGTTGTAATCTATAAACCCACTGTTTTCTAATAAAATGCTACTTTGGGTTCCTCCCAAAAAAATTTTGCAGGACTTTATACAATTATAGTAAAGCCTTACAATTACCCATTCTGCATTTACAGAGTCACAGAACCTGAAACTGTGTCCTCACCACAGGTAGGCTGACACTCATATCTTTGGAAGAAGTTAAGCAAAGATTGACCCTTGACAGAAAGCATGTTTAAAGTCTGTGAAGTTCAGTGTTATTTCATAAAAAGCCAGGAACTGACCTTAAAATCTCCTGTCTCAGTACTTTTTATTCTACTGAATGAGGCTAAGGCTGGACCTGCTTTGAGTGAGCTGGCACATAACAATGTCTTGAGGAAGGGAATGAATGAGTAGGAACAGATCAATCAATTAATCTATCAATGGGCGGGAAGACAAACACACATTTCAGTCCCATTTCCCCCAACTAGGAATATGGCCTAACAACCCTCATGCCTACTGGTGGGAGGATCCGGGGCACATATGGGACACAGAGCAGGGTATTGGCAGGTGCCTGGGTTGAACCTTGACATGGACCTGTCAGGCTCACCTTGTGTCCCACAGTTCAGATACCACCTCAATGTGTCTCTTCCATGTAGTGCAACCAAAACCCTTCCCCAAAGATCCCTCCTAGCCTCACTATACTTTTTCCTTCCTAAGAAACTGTGACTCATAGAACACAAACCTCACAGGTGAGGAATGACTCACCTTATAGACCTTCTCTTGCAAAGATTAGGCTTCCTGTTAATCCACAGCTAGTCAAAACTGCTTTTGTGCAATGTATCTTGCATTATCAACTGAGAAAATCCCCTGCAGTTGTGATACATTGTTTTTATATCTATTATATTTAAAAAACATAGGCAAATAAAAACAAAGCCCTAATAAATAGTACCTATAATTTCTTCTTATTTGAAGACCCTCCTGTGAAGTTACATGTTAAAGGTCACAGCAAACTCAGCTGATCATGGAAAAGGACTAGGCCAAATACAAATGCTTTTTCAATGGTGATAAAATTTAGGATGGACAGGCAATAAGGCAAATCTACATATGTATCAGCAGAGACAAGGCAGATACACTGTTAGGACAGTGGTAGCTGTAGGTCCTTTCTCTCCAGTGGTTGCCAATACAGACAAGGAGAGTTAGAAGGATAGAATGATAGATTAGATAAGTGCTACAGCATCTTTATTCTTGTAGATAATTTCATCTGTAAGCAAAGAGAAGAGCTTAATTCAGACTGCAAATGGTTTGTAGTGGCTTCACCAGCATCTACTGCGTAAAAAGTCTCAATTTACAAAAGTATCCTATGGAAAGGTCCATTTCTCTGATGTTACCTTGCAATGATACCCTATGGAGGCCTGTCCTTGTTTGTTGAGCTGCGAGAGAGATAGCATTATTTAGAAGCAATGTTCTTTTAAAAATAGCTGATTCTTCAATAAAAAGGATTTTTATTATTGTAAGGCTATAGAGAAATAAATAACCTTTTAAAATTAATCTCAAAATGCGGCAATTAATTAATGATAGTGTGGTCGTCACTTATCAGCCTTGGATAAGCATATTCAAACCCTTTCAGTCTTTTTCCATGGCAAAATAAATCCCTGCTACAAGCCCGTGTGCATTCCACACTGTGTGTTTTTACCTCTTTACCTCCACATTTGCTTTTACTAATCTATTTCATTTGGTCTTGGCATTTATACACCGCAGGAAAATATTAACACGTGAAACATCCCTTTTCACAAATACGGTCTCCTAATTAAACACAGAATTAATTATCTCTGCCTTTATAGCTTTGATTAATTCCAACAAGTTAATCTTAATCTCCCTTCCATGTCCAATATAGGGAACTGTGTGGAATGCTTGTTTATCCCACTGAAACTGCTCTCACTGAACTGTGCCTCTAATTGATGGCTCTCTGCAAGTTTGATGAAAGAGGGACTGGTTGTTTCCACATCAGCTTTCTTGGCTCTTGCAATAGCTCTGCAAGTCCTTCAAATACAGGAACTTGGGCCAAACAGAGAATAGAGTGAAGAAAGAGGTCTCCTTTCTTGGATCTCATCACTTGGCTTCACCGTTACTTCCTCAAGTCCTAGCCATGTGAGCTAAAAGCTCCCTAACATACAAGAAGCAAGCAGAGCTTAGGAAACATAACTGGCATATTCCTCCAGCCAAAACACAAAATATTGCTTGAACACTGGAGGAAGAACTGCATTTCACCTGTGACAGTCTCCTGCA
Organism: Xenops minutus; assembly: GCA_035221455.1. NCBI lineage: Eukaryota > Metazoa > Chordata > Aves > Passeriformes > Furnariidae > Xenops > Xenops minutus. Next base: position 66,255,696 of record JAWWEE010000105.1, on the reverse strand, counting down.
TGTGAGTTAAGAAAGACTTGGCACTTGGCCTTGGTGTGTTTCAACTTAACTGCTCACAAACCTCATAACACAACCAATTCAGAATCACAGAATCATTTACACTGGAAAAGACCCGTAAGATCATCCAGTACAAATGTAACTGTAACACTGCCAAGTCCACCAATGGAAATTGATTCCATATCAACTAGTTATTATTATTTATCTGCTTCCATTGCAAAGCCACTTAGAGGTACCAACTGCAGCTGATGCCTGATCATATAGGAACTACAAGCACAAGCAAATAAACTTCATCTGTGCAGAGAAGTGATGCTGCTTTAATTTGGGATCTGTCTGAGGTGAATAAACTAGTTTGGAGTAGCTACAGTGTGAAGTTGCAGCCTACTGGCTAGGCTGCACTCGGCTTTTGCACGGTCACTGTGAAAACAGAGTAACTTACTGTAATAGTTATTGTATACTAACTACACCCATATAGAATATATGACAAAGTAGCTAGGGAACTATATATTCACATCTTGGCTAATTATCCACTTATTTCTTCAATGCATCAATGTAGAACCTAAATTAGAAACCATATGGGTTGGTGCAACACGTTTCCTTTTGTGCTCCAGCAAAAATAAATCCCAAAGCATTAATAGGTTAAGGTAGGAACAGGAGAGGAGAGACCTATACTCCAGTGATCCACATGAGGATCTGCACTCAGCTCTTCTCCAATCCAGTTTCTCCATGTGCTTTCCCCTGCATCAAAGCTCAGTGTCCTGCCCCATGGCTTAGGTGTTCAGCCCTGCTCCCTGGTTCGGTCACTCCCCTACTTCTTCAGGGCTTATTGCAGCCCAGTGATGGCCCCAGCATGGATCAGCAGAGCATCCTGTTTCCTGCACACTTCCTGACTTTCCCCTGAACTGCCCCATGATCATCACAGTTAGACAAATTAAAGAATTTCCAGTTTAGTGAGTTTAATTATCTTTGATTTAAAGCTTGTCAAATGCCTTTTCCTCCTGATGTAATTAATTTGAAATTCCAAGAAATGATCAGTTAAACCCAAGGAGGGGCTGAGTGGACACTTGCTCTGGCTGGAGACACAGACAGAGCATCCAACCAGGACAGTCGTGGAAAACATTGCCATGTTATAGCATGCTGCATTAAGTTTTCAGAATATTATTTTCTGCCAGATTCTAACTCACAATATGCAATGTTCCCCACCTCCTCAGCCCAGAACCATTCAATCTCACTGGTTCCTGGCCCCATGGGAGGAGGGTGAGACAGGTGCCCCATGCTGAGTCATGGAACCCCAGGAAGTGTTACACATTCTTTGCCTCCAGCCTGAGATGTGTGCCTCTGCTGATGCCAGTGCCAGGCCATGAGTCCTAATGTGGTAACTGTGTCCCTTATGACATCTGCTCTGCTTCCCAGGCTTACAAACAGGGAATAAAAGAAGAAGAAAAGCTCTGCAAGTTTTCCAAAGCAGAATCTTTTTGTCACCCTGGGTCTGTATAATCTCAGACTCTTGGCTGGGCCCTGTGGAGTAGTGCCAGCAGGAATACCAGCGCAGCGTCACTCATCCTCACCACCCCTAGAAATATAGTTCACTAGAGATGTGTTTCTTTCACACGTGTAAGACAATTTCCAAAACAAAGGATTTAAATACACATTACTAATCTTATTTGGATTTTGTCCAGAAGAACTAAACAAAAGCCTTTTAAATAATAATATAGCAAAATCATACTACTATGTCATAGAAATATCTATACAAAAGTCTAAGAAATAACTGCTAGAAATATTCAGACACTTACCAGCAGTTCTGTCATTTGGACACTTATTTTATGGGTTTTTTTGAGACTAATTCCTTGCTCATATTTTTTTCTGCTCAATTTCTCTCACAAGCCTGATTTCCCCATTCCCTCTCTGGTTAATCACATTCTTTTCTCAGCTTCCTCCTTGCTCTGTTTGTGTGTTGTGTTCTGGGATCCTGCCTTCACCTTTTCACCATCTGCCTTGCTTGGGTGTTTGCTCAGAGGAGAAGCATTTCTTGCTGTGGGACCTCTGCACTGGTGGCCCCCTCTGCTCCCCTTCACTGTGCTACACCTCAGGAGCTTTGGAAAACTGAATTAATGAGCATGGACAGTGTCATTTTGAAAAGTGTGATGCAGTTTACAAAAGATGGAAAGATGTGCTTTTACAGGAGCAAAGCCTCTGCAGAAGAAACAGAGTTCTTTTAGGAGAGGTTTTGTGCCTAACCTTTTATAATGCTCTGTTTTGTAAATTACAATAAAGCCAAGTTTTATTATTTGAAACTAACACTCTCCTCTTCACGCCAGCTTAAAATTATATGCTGAAATCTCCAATTGCAGCCGCTTGAATGATGGGACAGGCCTGGCTGCAAAGTCAGCTGACGACATTATGAGGGCTGTTTTGGTTTCTGGCAGCAGTTAAATCATGTTACTGGTGGGGCTGTTGAAGCTGACTGGCTTTGCTGCTCTGCAGATCAGACTCAGCATGGCCAAGTCCTTCCTCATGGCCAGGCTCCCATTGTGGATGAACCTCAGGTCTCTGTCACTGGGCTGTGTTACCTGAGGGGCTTCTGCAGCCCTGTCCTTCATTGTGTCCACGGCCACACACTTCCCTAAGAACCTACTGCAGTGGAGGGTATGAGAAAAGACTTATGAGAGAAAAAAGTCTTCAAATAATGCAATTGCTCACACCCACACCCCCAAAAGGGAAATATTTATAAACAATTCTGCCTTTATTTATATAGTTTCCATGGCTCTCCTCTGTCACACTCCATCTGTGCTTTGCCTGAGACCATCTTCCTTACACTGCACTTACTCTTTGCCTGTAACTTTTCATAGACAAGGGAGGGATTTCGTTCATAATTTTGATTGAACAAACTGCAAGCAGGAAGAAACGTCACTCATTAATGATGACACGTTTAGCTAACTTATTATACCATCCAATACCTGAGAGGAGTAAAAATGCAGCAAAAGTCAATGGTGACAGCAAAGACCTCTTGTCTACGCCGTAACATCTTGAGGTGCTGCTGTGTCAGGCAGTGTTTCCTGCTGGAACTTGGTGGTGAGTGAGGAGGTTACTGTGTAAAAGGGGGTCAGAAAAGGTCAGTCTGCTTCCCTGTCCAGCAGAAGGATGGGGGTGTGTCACCCAAGAAACAGGCCAGTCCTCTGCACAGAAGGCTTTCATTTTCTGCTCTTATTCTTGCCCATGACATGCATTTTAGGTACAGGGTAGAACTTCTACCCACTTTCCATACACCATTCCTACCAATTTGTGCTGCTGTTACATAGGAAAGGGTGACTGTGGTGCAAAGTGTTTCCTGCAGATCAATGGTTGGATGGGAGCAAATGGTGGCCTCTAAGTAAGGTGAGGGATATTAATGCCTAACAGTCAATAAATCTTTAGGAAATGCATTGACCTCTGTTGGTTATTGCCATAAAAATTGGGAAAAAATCCCATGCATTTTTTCTGTATGACATAGCCATCACTGTTATGCATAGAATATATATTAGTAAATCCTTTGGCTCTCTCTCAGTGCTGTAGTCATCATAATTTGCTGTTTTGAGGGAAAGGCATGTTAATGTGCTGGGAGGAGTGGGGGAAGGAAATCATGATTGTTTTGAAAACCACAGTCAGAAATTAAGGCTCAGTTTTTCATTTTCTGAAATGTCTTTACTTCCCTATAATATCAGTTTTTTTAATTCTTACTGTTGTTTAGAATGTTAGGCTCCAGTCCTCAGAACCATTTACTTCATCCCTTCCCTTAGGTAGCTCCTATTATTCTTTTCTCAAAGGATTCACCAGAATATGACTGTGCAGTGTTTGTGTGACATATGTGTTTGTGTGTGCAGAGGAGGAAGTGAGAACAGAAATGCGTCATCAGCATTTGGAAAGGATGTTACAGCACAGATAACCAGCAAGCAGCTCTGAATGTAGATGGTAATGGACAAACTACACCTCTGCTCAAAGAGGAGGTTATAAAGGTGAGAAGCTTAAAAGGAAGGTAGCTACATCTACTTTATTCTTAGCACTTTACTGAGATCTTCACTGCGCAACTTTTTCTCCCCTTTTTCTCCCATTAGTGTGTGTACTCCTCATATCAATCTACTTTATGGACATTTTATTGCTTTTAAGAACATCTCAGAAAGGACTTCAGCTTATATAAGGACTAACAAGATTTCAACACCCTGTGTTCTTGTCCCTCACAAGACATCACTGCACAAACTATTCCAACGAATTCTTTCAGAAGGGATACTGTGCTGTTGCCTATACAACATCTGGCAAGCAGATGGAAAAATTAAGACTATGATGACACTAAGTGATACAGATTAATTAAATAAGGCAGAAGAGCATTTTAACAAATTCTGTCCTGCCACACAACTCAGCAGTATTTTAAAGGTAATGCTATTGTATTTCCATCAGAGTCAGCAGGACATGCAATAATCTTTGGACAAGATCCTTTGTCTCCTGTCAGGCTGTTGAGGAGATGGAGGCAAGACCAGTGACTGAAGTGACTTGGAGGATGATGAAGGCACTGTATAGTCCAGACCCAATTTAGGTACTGATGATGCATATCAGAAAATAGCTTCTCTTTAAAAGCTTTGGTAGCAACATTTTTGGATTAAAGGCAAATGCTACAATTGAATTATTAGAGCAACTTTAGTTACAAGGCCAGGGAGAGCTGTGAGAATAAACAGATCTGGTCCAGTCATTTATAGATGTAACTAAATTGCCATATGTGCCACTTTTTCTATCCTTTTTGTTAATCTTCTTCTATTCACAAATGCTAAATTCACTGACAATGAAGCTTGCTTTTTCACATGGTGTTGCATGGATTTAATCCAGGCATTCCCAGGGACTTGTAAACCACAGGTTAAAAATTGTTAATCTCTCCCTCTGTAGAGACCTTGCATAAGCCAAGAGCATCTCTGCTGCACAATCCCTCGTGGTTTTCTTAAACAATTGCTATCCTCTGTGATCAAGATGCCTTTGCCCACAAGATGATGCACATCAGCCACACCACTGCCTTGTTACTATCCACATAATTCTCATATCTCCATTGCAGAAGGGCAATGTTTTTGTCAGGCCTTCTACACACTGACCAGCAGTTCAAGTAAATCACCAGTCTGCAGAAGCTGTTGCCTTTACTCTTCAAACAGATATTCTCTGTGTTTGCAAAACAAACCTTTTTGTTGTGACCCTTTCTGGCATTGTAACTCCATTACTGAGTTTCTTCAGGAAAGCTGGGAAAGCACTGGGAGATAACAGGTGTCCTGTATAGTGCCATCTTTCACCTTGAACCAATTGCTTAGCCCATGTTGTTTGTCAAGCCAACTGTACCTGCCTCCAGTGATTCCACAGTGGTACTCTGTAAATCACAAAATGCTTTACTAAGTCAGACCTTAGTAAAGGTCTTAGTAAAGGCAGCTGTCAAGTGTCATCAGTTCCAGACACTGAGAAGTGGTCTGTTCTCAGACATGCTCCTCTCTGCTGTGAGTCTTTTGAAAATGACCTAATTTCACTGATCAGCCATCTCTGGTGACCTGTGCAGCTTAGTGGCTCACCTTTCTTAGGCACTAACAGCAGAATTGACTTTCCTCATTCTTTATTTAAGAACCTTTTTTCTCCTTTCTGCATGTTGCATACTACCTGTGACTTCCTAAACAGACCAGCTCTTCCTCATCTGGATCATCTTGCTCAGAGCCATCTCCCCTTTGGACCTTTTTTCACTGATTTCTGGATGACACTCTTAACTTTCTCTGCTACAATGCAATCCTCATCATCATCTTGCTTGAAGAGTTCTATATTTTGAATTTTACCTTGTCTTTAGAGTGCCTTTTCCTGAGATTATCAGATGTTCAGCATTGATTATCTAGAGTCAGATACGCAGTACTTCCTTCTCAGTCGTTATTATTTATTCTAAATACCTCTCAGCTTGAAAAATCTGAAGATAATTCTGCAATTTCAAAGTTCCTGGAAAAATGGCTTATTTTCACCTTAGCTGTTTTCTTGCATTTTCTAGTAGTTTTCCTGCTCAGAGTGTGCATGCCCCTTCACAGTGTTCCCTGCCTCTGCCTTTTCGCAGGCCAGGATATCTTCTAATATCAAGGGTACCTGAACCACTTTCATAGCATATTCTATGCAGAACTTTTCAGGATCTATATATATCCCTCTGTGCTTTGTTCTGGGCTTGTGCCAAAAGCTTGTGGCTCACCATCTTCTCACAGACCAATTTTGTCATAGGTATCTGTGACATCTATTAATACCTTGATTTACCATCACAGCTTATGCTGCTATGAAACAACAGATTTGTTAAAACTTTTGTCACTGAGATAAACAAGGGGCAAGGGAGTTTTAGGGAAGAATCAGTCATGATACTGTCAGTAGCAGCTGGAATATTTCAGGTCTATTTTCTATTTAGCTTGAGCATAATATGCACATGTAGAAGATACAGTAGAAGCTTTAGAAGAGAAAGGATAATGCACTTACTGGTTTTTGGTTTTGGCTCATGTCTGCACTTATTTCAGTACCTGGATAATCCAAACAGCACTAGGTACACAAACATTTCTCTCAAACTGCTCTCTAGACTCCTGCCTTTGCAACAGAACAATTTGATCTCCTGAAGCATATGGATAGTATGAATGGATTTCATATAGGTAGAGTACTCAGCAGATACAGAACAGCTAACCTCTGAGCTCCTCTAGCGCCTTTGCAAATTCTTTAAAAACAGATTCTGTATGTGACGGAGACAGCGGGCTTACCAGCTCTAAACTTCACTAACTCAAAACAAAAACCGTTCTTCACCCAGAAGTACTGGAACAGGCTCCCCAGGGAAGTGGTCACAGCACCAAGCCTGCCAGAGTTCAAGAAGTGTTTGGATGATACTCTCAGGCAGATGGTATAACTCTTGTGGATGGTCCTGTGCAGGGCTAAAGATTGAACTTGATGATCCTTGTGGGTCCCTTTGAACTCAGCATATTCTGTGATTCTGTGTTTCTGTGAAATTATAAAAGCCTCAGAGAACTAAAACTTCAGAGAGACTTTAGAAATAAATGAAGATTTTTGCTCTGTATATTATTACTCTGTATAAACTCTTTGCAAAAGCATCTAGTTCATACTAGGCATGAGTTCTATGAAAGATACAACAAAGAATCTAATCTTAACTTACATACCCTATGATACAAACCCCATTTTGTGAATTAGAGGAGCACTGGGCAGAGATACAAGCACAGAATCATGTGGTAAACCAAATGCATTATTTATTACTTAGTAGGGCTTCTGTAATACAATTCCGTACATTGACTTATTTATGAAGTGCAGTAAGAAATTGAATTCTTGTGTGAAGAAAATAAGGTTTGATATTTAGGTGCTATGCCAGCAAAAATTGACACTAACAAACATGACCTGAAAATATGCCACAATATTCTTAGCCACTGCTTAGGAAATACTGGCTGAAGTACATCAACGCAAATGAAGGAAGGTGTATAGAGTAATGGTGAAACATGACACTCAGCTTCTGGTTTCTCAGGCCACCAAAGAGCTTATGCATTACAGGCAGCAGAAATGAGAGCTTCCCTTTTTGTGAAACACATCCTCCTCCTGAGTATTCATGGCAAACCATTCACACCACTGCCAGGCTTGGCCCTGACAGAGATTTGAGCTGGCACCACCAACACTAAGCTGCAGTAATCCTTGAAAACAAAATTTGCCATGAGGCAACAGGAAGGTGACTCAAAATGCAAGATCCTGTTCTCCACACTTGTCTGACCATGATACCCTGCTGGTACTGTCAGTGATGATGCCTGTGAGTGCCAAATCTAATGACAGTTTCTCTGACATGAAGCCTTTTGGAGACTTACAGGAGAAAGTGGAGACAAGATGAGTAGCGTCATTGAAAAATCCCCTCTCTTCTCTGCATCACAGTATTGGTATAGTGTCTGTGACTCTCCTGGAGAGCAGCTTTCTGGCTTCCCACTCTCTGGCATTGTATTCCTAATTCTGCAGCTGAAGTACCTAAGATTGCCTCTCACAGTTCACTGAAGTACAGTGCGCTGCCCAAGGGCAGTACATTTCTCTCTACTTCATCTCAGAAATGGAAATTAGTCCCTATTAATAAGGCTACCCTTACAAGTTTCTGGATTTTGCAATTTTTCACATAAACTACAAGGGATCATCTTGGGCCTTCACATGCCACTTCATATACAGTTAATGATGATTTAAGTCAGTGTAAGTGTTTAGGGGAGTATTCTACTTTTCTTAATCTTAAGTAGAATGAATCTTTAAAGTGCTGATGCAAAGAAACCCCAAGTGTCACTGATGAGCATACGCTAAATAACTTATTTGCTCTATTATTCATTTCACAGACTAAATCATAATAATTCTTTTTTTTTTTTTTTTAAATTTGCATTTGCATTTGCTACTTTTCAAGTTAATGGCTTGCTTTCCGTTTCTAAATCTCACTTTTTCTGGAAGTAACGATGGAAATTTTGCTTGAGTAAACTGGAACTTGAAGACTGAACCGAGACATTATACAGAAATTAAAACTTTTTGGGTGAGTAGAAAGAAGGGTGTTCAGACACAGAGAAAAACTCAAGTGCACAGAACTCACTGAGGCTCTCGCCTCTCCAGCAGCCTGAAAAGAACAGCCGCACTGTGGCTTGCTCTGCGTTGGCTTAGTTCCTGCATTACCAGCAAAACAACTGCCTAGCAACCCAGCTTTTCCCACAACATTTCCTGTGTGCCCAGAAAAAAAGTATAGCTCCTGATGTTCTCTCTGGTTAATCCCCTTATTTGAGAGCTGTGTTCAGCCCTCTGTACAAATGGGAGATGTAACTAGCAAGGCAATTGCTGTTGTGACAGTCAGTGCAGGCAAAGTGAAGCCAGTCCTGTGCTCTGTGCTGAAAGCCGTGCAGCAAAGCAACCCTGCACGCCCTGACCAGGTCCTCTGTTCATGAGACAGACACCAAACTTGTGTCTCCCCTAACAAAGGCAGGAAGCCACGGCTGTTAGCAAAAAGGTACAGATATCCTTCCTATTGAGAAACCTGTTTTGTGAACTGCAAGGGAGCTCTCTAGCACACACTTAAATGTCGGGAGAGTCTATCTGAAGCATAAATAATTCAGTCCTTTAAGAAAATAATGCTGGTTTGAACACGTGAAGTTGCATTTTTAGTTAATGCCTTTAAGAAAAATTTACAGCCATACAGTAGATTTACTAATAGTTACATTTTCTTATCGGACATTCCAGCTGCAGCAGCATGTTGCAAGTCAATATCTTAGGTACTTTCCTTACGATTTCAGCACCACTAAGCAAAAAGAGTTGCCTTGAATCTTATGAAGCTGTTTCTGAGCAACATGCTGAGTGGACTGAAGAATACACAAATTTGCCCGTATGTTCTCTGGAAGCACTAGCCTTCTCATCCCTCTAAAAGACAGCACTGTCTCAGAAGCACCGTAAATAAGTCCTAACTGGCACAATTAAGAAAGCTTTCTTAACCAAACACTCAGAAATTAGGGCAGCAACTTACTTGCCGTCTTCATAACTTCCTCAGGAGCACTGTCTTTTCAAATGAGTGCAACAGGAAATTGTGGTGATTACGGGTAAGCTGCATGACTGCAGCTCAAACCACCCACTGCAAAGTGCAGAGGCAGTCAGCGCTGGATTGGTAAGCAAGCACAGATAGCAGCCCCCCCTTCTTCTTGGACTTTGCATGTAAATCTCAAACCGATGCGATGTGGAGAGAAGTGATAACAAAGATCTACGTGAAATATGTCTGTGAAAAGGCTTTCTTACTCATGATAGCTCTAAGCTCAGAATAGCAACATAAGTAAGCAATAGCACTTACCTCTGTGAAGTTCTCTGAGACCTACAGATGAGAAGCATCCTAGGCCTGCTACTGTTAAACACTGATTTTATCTGGGCAGGTGTTCAGTGTTGTTATTAAAGGCAATACTGACCTTTAGTTCCTCTTCCTCATACAGGGGTGAACTCAGACCCCCTTGCCCTGTCTATTGCTGCCGTCTGGTAGAGAAGAGATGTGCACACTCAGGGGTCAAGTAGCTCCAAAGACAACTCCACATGCCCTTGCACTCTCTGCTGAGACAGAAATGCATCCATAGTGAATCAGGACTCTGCTCCTACCTTCTGGCAACCGAGTTTCATAGTAGGGTATGCAGCTCACCGAAACCATGCCAGGGTCCTGCAGCCTTTAAGACAGGAACTACAATATCTCTTTTGTTTCTGAATTAGCATCTGACAGATGCAGAAAGCTGCCACTGATATCCAGCTCACAGAAATATATGTGTAAGACTGGGAACTCAGAGAAAAGTTCTGATAACATCACATACTGCAGTTTGGCATGTGTTTAATAACTGGATTGCCTCACCAGGATTTACACTTTCTACTCTGCATTTTCATCAAAGTCAACTTAGCACCCACTGGATGATTAGATAAGGTAGAGAGTAGCAGCAGAGCAACAAAATATTCACGCAAGTGGATGAAATGTTGCCAACTAAGTTGTAACTGCAAGAACACCTGAAAAATCTTGCAGAGATGGTGTGGTTGGAAAAGATAGCATTTATAGAAAAGAGCAGTTCCACAGGATTGCTGAAGGGCAGAGCTAGCCTGCAGAACCGTGTTTCTGGGCATGAGTCAAGAAATTTGCAGAATGCCTCTAGGAACTCCTAACTTTGTAAGCTGAGTCAGCTCTGTGACATAGACTCCAGGAGGTCCTGCTTGCACAGCTATGTGGCAAAGTAAAAATCACTGGAGATGCACATGTAAAAGGAAACATCTGTGCCAGCAACTAAAGCAAGTTCACAATGTTCTCTTGCATAACACAAGCAAAAGGGCATAGAGGCTCCCTGAAGGGTGAGTTTTACCTAGCTTCAATGAAATGCATCTGGTTTCTGCGCATTTTTCCCATTAAACATTAGACAGTCTCTCCTCACTGCATCTGTAGGTATTCTGAGCAGTGGTGTCTGGAAAAACACAGTTTGAACTTTTGTAGAATCCCTGCCTGCCCCAAATGCACCTGCAATGAGGGTTATCTGACACTTCAGGCAATTTTGCACTTTTTGAAAAACCCAAAAACACAGACAAAAAATAGCATCTTCTTCTCTGCCCTCCCCCTACTACATCCACTACCATTTTATCAGTGGATAACTGCAGCAGATAATTTGCCAAGAGTGGTGTATATTACTAGCTGACTGAAGTGAAAAGCCTGGCTCCTGACAAGTCAGAAGTCCCTGCAATTGATCCAGAACTGAAGGTTCTTTTGTCCTTGAGTTTCACCCTCCATTTTCTCTCTGGGTTCTTCTTATTGCCTTACCCCTGTGTTTTCTTTTCATGTGATTCTTCACTTTCTAGCTTCCTCACTTCTCTCTTATTGCTAGAATCACAGAATCATAGAATGGTTTTGGTTGGAATGCACCTTTAAAAGTCATGTAGTCCAAACCCCCTGAAGTGAGCAGGGACATCTTCCAATAGACCAGGTTGCCCAGAGCTCTGTCCAACTTGACCTTGAATATTTCTAGGTGTGGTTCATCCACCATGTCTCTGAGCACCTATGCTAGTGTTTCATCATAAAAACTTTCTTCCTTATATCTAATCTAAATCTACCCTCTTTCAATTTAAAACCATTATCCCTTGTCCTATTGCAACATGCCCTACTAAAAAATTTAACCCCATGATCTCTTCTTATTAAGAAGACTTCTAGTAAATAATTATATAAATTTAAAAAAAAAAAATAAAAGCCTTTTTATATCTTGATTGTCTCTCTTCCCATATTCTTCCCTTCAGTACAGACTATATAATACAATCCTTTGTGATTGCTCTCTCCCTTCTTTTCTTGCCCTGCAGCTTTTTCAGGTACAGCCATCATTTGTCTTCCTTCAGAACTGTGGAAGTTCATCCAGATGTCCTTTTCCTCTTCCTCTTAGCCCATCATCTGGCTAAGGAACATCAATTATTTTAAACTGTACTGCATGGATGTAACTGAACTCCAGTGTGATAGGGGGAAGAGAATCCAGATGTGACATGCTAGGAACCAGCTTCCCAAAATAGTGTTTACATTGCAACACCCAGGTCTTAAATGACTGGCTTTCTATTTAATTTCACAGCCCTAATCCTTGCATGAAACCAGAACAGCTAAAGGAAAGAGGTACCTGAACTGCTACTAACAAGGAATGCTTTCAGCCCAAGTTCTTCGAGGTGCTCCATCACTAGTTCTGGTGGTTGGGTGTCTCACCAGCTGCCAGTCAGATCCCCCTGATGTGCTGAGTGTGACACACTTGGCTCTTCCCTGCAGGCAAGCACTGCCTTCCGCTGTACTCACAGACATGAACTCTGACTGGAAACTAGGCAGCTGTGCCAGTGCTTCTTCACACACATTGTTGCAGGCACTACCATCAGAAGACCTCCAATTCTCAATATTCCACTGCTTGGATCAGTATATGGAAGGTCCATATTCTATTTTTGCCTCTTTACAGAGCACTACAAATCTATGTTTTCTTATATAGATGCTCTGACTGTCAGATTATGGAACAATATATTGCTTGACTTAAACACACACTAAACTTTTCATTTGACTGAGAGCAAGTCACATACTAAGAAACTCCCTGGAAGCCCTTCAGTTCACAGGGAAGAGATGCCAACACAGCTGCAGAAGAGGTGCCAACTTTAGCCTCAGCATGGAATGGGGTTCTCTTGAGTCCTCATATTGAAAGTGTTGCTCTTTGCACTGAATATTTACACCAAGTCTCTCCTTTGTTCTTGAGGTTTAAACATTCATCTGGGTTTGGGGAAACCCATTTATTAGTAGGATATTTAATGTTAAGTATTCACAAGAGTATACAGAAGATCACAAGTCTCTTTTCCTCCCCCAGTCTGGATAAGTGGTCTAGTCATGAAGTTACTGTTCTCTAATTATTTCATAAAGCTGTCCCATTTTACAATGGAAAAGATTAGAACTGCCTCATCCTATAGAATTATGTAGCTAATTTAAGCATCCATAATAGAGGTGAGTTCAAAAACTCATGAACAGAAGATGAACTTGAACTTACACAAGTTTTTTAACTACTATTTAAAGGGGAAATTATCCTGTACATTGAACCAGATTCACTGAATACCAAATGTACCTAGTGTTACCACTGAGTTCAGTAGATATTCGTTCAAAATAGAGATCTCAGTGTAGCCTAGCTACATGCACTAGGTAGCAACGGCCTGTACACAAAACATACACTTAACTCCCGAGGGAATTTCGCTGATGGAAAGTCAGCACACAGAAACTCCTCTTTGTGTTGTGCAGAAGTACTGCAGGGGTTTTGAAGACATAAATTTTTAACTCTGATACCCAAGTCTTTGTTTTTCTGATGCAATACTCCTGAGGCTAAATGAAACACTGAAATATTTTTCCTGGCTAGAAGATATATCTCCTCATGGGATTATTGGGGTTTATCCACAGCCATTTTCTCATGGGATCCAGACAACTGTTCAGATAAATACTGTTGAGATAAATATTGATCTTGCTGCCAATGAGTGCATTTGGGTAATGTTAAGACATTACCTGCCTGCAAATCCCTGCACCTCATTTACACAACTATTTTCACTTGGTGAGACACCTTGCTGTCCTCACCCAAACAAAGATTACTGCAGATACAGCCATTTTTTCTTTGGAACAAATTCTAACAGTTCTCAAAATTACTAGATCAGCTAAATCAGATCTGTAGTTAAGGTCTATAATTTACATCTGCAAATGGAGACTGTAGAGGTTCATTGGATGGAGAAACAAATACCTGTGGACTAAATAATTGCTCTAACAGTCTGTTTTGATAAACACTGCCTGAAACAAAACCAAACCACAGGAATTCATATTAAAATATTGGTGCTCTAGAGCCAATAGTACTATCTATAGCAAACAGATGTTTAGGCAAGTTTATTTTTTGAGTGAATAGGGATCTATTTTGGAGTTGAGCTTTCTTTGTTATGTGAAGCTCTTTCTTTACATTAGGTATTCTCATTATGGACAAATTCCTGAGCAACATTTTAAAAATACAGTTATTTTTTCTTACTTTGTTTCTTTAATTCAAACCACGTGGCTTCACTGTGGAGGAAGAGACATGGATAAGTTTAAAACCAAGCATGGCATAAAGTCATCCTCTTTTTTAGAAAGGGAAGTATTTTCATTTTAAGTGCCCTTTTAAAAGAAAAACCTCTCAAAAAGATCTGGATAACAGAAATGTTTTAGTACTGCTCCTCCTCCACTCCTCATAAAGACTTATTTCCCACAGTATATTTGCTAGTTCTTTGCAAACTGTATGTCTGAAATCAATATAACACTTTCTTTTCAAATGCAAAATTGATTTTTGGCCAGTTACAAGACAACATCCTACCAATTCTTTGTCATCTTTTCAGAAAATTTATTAACACAGCTGGAAATAATCACTCATTCAGCAGGAATACCCATAGTGTATCTTACAACCAAAAAAAACCCCCACAAAGCAGGAAGGCTGTTCCTGAACCATTAGAATGGTTAAGAACATTGGAAAGGAATGATTAGCAAAGTAAGGTGACTTTTAGAAATGTAGCCATACTGATACTGTGCTGCAAAAATATGTACAATACTAAGAAAAGAAATCTTTCTTTTATTGACCTCAGCAAGAACACGAAGTATGAAATCCCTGTTCAGATTGCTGTATTTCCAGCTGTGGTCTCACATGGCTGTAACTCCCCTTAGCACTCTGGGCAATTACTTAAGCACACAATAATTTCTTTTACTTCACTTTGCTGATTTCATACCTGTTTATCTTGATCGTATTCAGCCAAAGAACTAGTTCAAAATCCATTGATTTAAAACGTGTCATTACTCAGAAAGTGTTCAGGAAGGGCCACACTACTGTGGTTCACACTTCATAGACTTTCTTCTAATCTCACTGTTTTCACTGACAATGTTAAGTTTCTGATTTTCTAAATTCCTTGAGACCTGTGGATACCACAAGAGAGAAAAAGAACCATCAATGCTGCTCAGCATTGTCTATGATGAAAAAATTCTTAATTCAGTCCTATTCAGTTGCAATTTACAGAAACCAGTGCAAGACATGGAATTACCCAGATTTCTTTTGAATGTAACATATAACTTCATATGTCAGCGTCTAAACTCACTTGTAAGTCATCTTTTTTTTTGGTTATGGACAATTTGTGAAAACTTATTGAAAATTCAAGTACCAAATTGATTTTACAAGTTTGGCAGACCAGCCTTGTGTTTCTGCCTATATGTAAGCTAGAACGTCTGATTTAGTAGAATAAACTCCCTTTTCAGTGGGAGGCAAAGACAGAAGCCAAAATTGTAGAGTAATGATTCACAGAAGACATGCATTTTAACAGCACTCTTTTATTCCTATATGGGAATTTTTTACATATTGGTAATTTTTTATGTACGGGTCCTCCTCAAGGACTTATGCAATGGTATTGAATTGATGTAAATGTAACATTTACATTTACATGGACATCAAATTTGTTTCCTCATGCATATGCACTTTAGTTGGTGACAAAACATTACCTGTAAGATATATCTAGGTGTTGGAAATTTTTTACAGTGTTAGAACAGTCCACGAAAATATGCATAGAATATATTATCATATATATATAAATATATATATGTGTGTATATATATAAAAGCTTCTTTCTCAGAAATGCAGAATTTGATATGAAATGTGAATTCAATGTGAAAAGTTTAGCTTCTGATCCAACCTTTCTCTAAGTTCTTTTGTCAGAACTTAGGTCTCTGAAGACACATATCAAAAATGTTCACAGGTATAGAAAATCTGAACACTACAACTTATTTCAAATATTAAAAAATACATTTTATATTTCTAAATCCAGGCATATTACATATTTCTCATTTCTACTGAAGGGTTACATGGCTTTTGGAGAATCAGGGCTTCAGATACCTCTTTGTCAGTTAACTCAGATAAAATTTCCACCCTTCAGTTGTGCATTTGTAAACTATTATGATGTTTCTCATGTTATTTTTCATCCTGGTTTCTCAGGCATATTCTCTTTTTCACTGTTTCCTGAGCTTCTACTCACCATTGGAAAACACTGCTTCAAAACAGAGTAAGGTATTTTGACTACCAACAAGTGATCACACCAAAGACTTAGAGCAAAGATCATTGGAATTTTGGCATAAATAGTCTGCCTCTCTCATCCACTAACTCTCAATGACAGTAATTTCGGATTTTCAAAGATACACTTTGCATTTCAGACTCATTAAAGTATGCTTCAAATTAAGTGGAAGTTATTAAAGTGACAAAAGGTTTTAGGGATAATAACCAACAGAAAATGATGGCATACATTGCTATGCATGATTCTGTAATGACAACGATGAAGCAATTAACTTAAAAAGCAATCTTGCTGCAGCCTGAAGCAGCTTCTCTCTGCCAACACCGCAGTATATGGGATGCCAGTATTGTCCACTGTGTTAGTTTTGTGTTAGTAAGAGACTGACATTTGACAATCATGATTTCCCTGGTATCTATATAAATTAATACAGGAACACCTATCCGGGCCAACTCAGTTGGGCCTGCCAGTTGGTGTTTCAGGGTAGAAGTAATTCAGAAAGAAAAAAACACAGGATGCTGTGACAACCACTGATAACTCCTACCACTAACACATGGCCATAGGATCTTTTTGCAACTGCTGGGAAAGGATTCAGGTTGGGAGCGCAGGAACTTCCTGTTGTCTTGGAGTCAATGGATTTTTTTACCAACTGTAAGTTACTGATTGAGTGAATAAATAGATAATTGTTTATGTTAAAGTGTTACTGTTATTTCAAACATTTTATTTGTGGAGAATTCAGTGTGTGAAGTAAAATCAATTGTTAAGCAATGGGCCATGAAAAGAAACTAGAAAGTGCAGGATGTGGAAACAGTAAAAAAATATGCATGTTGGAGTCAGTCAGACTTGGTTAATGGTTGGATTTGATGATCTGAAAGGCCCTTTCCAACCTAAATGATTCTATGAGCAACTTCTAGAGACAGGCACTCTGCTCAAGGGCAATGAAGTATTCAAAGCCTAAAGAAAAGAAAGACAGGAAAATTAGCTACTTGCTGCATACCTGTTATTAAATGTACACTTACTTTTGTGGTTTAGTAGTCAGGGTGGTCACCTGGGGAAAGAAGAAGGGGTAGGGGACATGCAGAGGGATGGTGTTTGCCTTCCCACCATTATGAGTGACAGAGCCCTTCTTTCCTGGGAATGGCTGAACACCTGCTTGCCCATGGGAAGTGGTGACTGAATTCACTGTCTTGCTTTGCTTATGTATGTGCAGCTTTTGTTTTATCTATTATACTGTCTTTATCTCAACCCACCAGTGTTCTCACTTCTACTCTTCCTCTTCTCTCTCCATCCCACTTGGGGTTTGTGAGCAAGCCGCTGTGTGGGGCTCAGTTGCTGCCTGGGGTTAAACCACATCAAATATATTCACTGGACACTTCCAAAGATACCCATTGCTATGTTACGTATGGCTTATGTATGGCCTTTATTTCTATGTATGGCCAAGGGAGACCAAATTAAAATGCAAGTTATTTCTAAAGAGAGTTATACATTGATGAACTTCTGTGTCAAAAGATAAAAAGCCCGTACCTAACAGCTGTAAAAGCCATACTTCTGGCTTAATGAATCAGCTGAGTCTGAGAACCTTCTCTGTAAACAATTCAACTAGACACGTTCTAAGTAAAATGGCACCATTTGGGAATTCTGACAAAATCTGATCAGAAAAGGACTGTGAAGCAACTTACCAGAGGTGATTTAGCAGGGCAGTGATAAAAACAACTGTGGCAGGAGCCAGGACCACTGGTCCCTTTTCTTCTCTATTTCCTAGAGCACATGAATGGAAAGATTTATTACCAAAGACATTTGCTTGCAGAGCAATCATTAGTGCTGACTCTTTTAGGAAATGTATCAGCTGCTTAAAATGCACCAACTCTGTGCTACCGAAAATAGTTACATCTGTACGGCACAAAATGAAAAAGACAATTATCTCCACAGGCTCTGGTAGCAATTGCCCAGTTCTGCTCTCAAGGTCTACGCTGTTACTCTCTAGTGTGAAAGGGCTCTGCAGTACACTGGCTGCTGTCCCAGGGATTTCAGGGTGGGAAGCTGCTGGGACAGCCACAGAACTCCCCTCACCTACAGATAAGAAACACATTAAGTTTTCTGGAATCAAAGGCATACTTTGATAAATCAGAATTTTGCTATTACAGTAAATAGGACTGATGTGTGTGTGGTAGTGGAGTGACTTTACCTGAGCATTGTAAGTAGAAGCTTGATTGCAATCACACATAACCTAAACAATAAAAATAGAGAGGAAGAGAGAAAGGAAGAAAGAGAAAAGACGGAAGGAGACATACATCAAAGAAAACTGGTCATGGTAACACACATATTTGAAAGTAAAAGACACTGGAGCCAGACAAGAAAGGAACCATAAAGACAAACAGGAGCCAAATTGTCTGCTTGTAATAAAGGGCAAAAATATAAATTCTGAGCTCATGACCCCACTCTAGAGCATGGAATGGCAGTGGTGTTGCAGCACAGCTGGTTAGGTTACCTGCAAAGACCAGCAAAGATTCTGAAACAGCTTCCTTCCCACTTACTCCTGCAGCTCAAGGTCTGTATTTCCCACTTAAGTATTAAGTGAGGGATTTTGATGAAACTATTGCAGCTACTTACAGACATGAAGATAGCAGGATTTACCGTGAACAGTCTGGAAAGAGCAAAGCAACATTTGTGTTTTTTTAATTTAAAAAGCTGTTACTTTTCTCAGTTCCAAGAAAACCAAAGTGATGGCAAGAAATGTGATTGTGCAGATTGCCTGAACTGGTGTTAATTATTTTTTAATCACTGAAAATTAAATTAGGTTTTAAATATACATTATTAATTCTTGTCTGGGTTGTCCAAAGACAGTGTAACAAGCTAACATATTAAATTATAATTACAAGAATATATAATTATATCAATTTTAGAGACTGTAAGAAAGATATATTGTCTGTTCAATATAGAATTTTTCCAATGTACAGCCAGGTTATTTAACCAAAACAGCAAAATAACATATGGTGTAAAATATTATCTTTCATCCTAAATTATCTTGTTCATTGCTTTTCATTTTTAACTATTTTGGAGGGTCTGCTTACGTGTTTCCAAGAATTGCTGTCATGGTTTAACTCCAGCCATCAACTAGAGATTTATTTTCTCCTCATTTTGCAATCTGATGGTCTTTGGTCATGACCATCAGGAAAAAGACATTGTTAGGTCTTTGGGGACTTAAACTGGGGAGAAAGCTTTAGGCAGCACAGCTTGTGTGGATGCGTTCTGCTCTGTAGCACTTCCATGGACATAGACCATTCTGGAGTACATGGATGCCTGTTATTTGGAAAACTGATCCCATTTTAATTAACATAATAGCTCTTTCTTAATGGCATTAGATTTATTGTATTTTGAGGGAGACCAACAGCAGCTTGAAACTGCTTCCACAAAAGTCAACATCAATATTAATGTCAGGATAGGAAACAGACTGGTCAGACCTGAGTAATTGTTACAGCTTTCATTATAGTATGGTGGAACAAAGCTCAGAACAAATGAGACATTGAGAAGATTCAGTTTTCAATGCTTTATCTTCTTCAGAGACAGAAAATGGAAAGAGAATAAGGCACTGTAGCTGTTGTCAAGAACAGTTACCTGACAGTGCCTTTCATCAATCACCTACAAAAAAGCACCATCAGAGTATCTGAAAGCTGTTCTCCTTGGTGAGCCTGCTATGAGCTGGAAGTCATCAAATGCTAGAGAGTGCTAGAGAACCTGCTTTATACCTGGATCTGTGGTTAAAGTAAAAGTACGTACTTGGTGGTCTTCCATGGCAAGTTTGTGATGTTTTTTATCTTCCTATGAAGTGCCATTGTCATATGCCTACCAACTGCCCCCTGAACTCCTGGAGAATGTCTACATAAATTTCATTCTCTGTGGAGGGATTGAAAAGGATTCATCAAGATTTCTTTTAATTCCTTGCTATACTCCAATATATCAGTAATGTCATACAAGTCATTGTACAAAGTGCTTTGGCAACAGCTGACAAATCCAGGTAGATACTCTGCAAAGACTTCCATACTATCTAGAAAATACTTGTAAGAGGGAAAGAAAGAGGGAAGGAGAAAACAACCGTCCTCCCTCCACCACCAATCAAGTATCACTGCTGATCACTGTTAACACCTGGAGAAAAATCTGCACTGAGCTGGGCATATTAAGGAATGGGTCTTGATCTATAATGGGGGGAAAATGCCCATTGTCTTCTGGAGTACCAAAATGCCAGAGGCACTGTGTTCGATGCACTAAAGCACTAATCTACTCTGACAAATATCTTTGCAATCACTGCAGAGCCCAGCAAAATCCAGATTAATATCTAGAAATTCTGCAAACTTTTCTGGTCAATATTGGGCTAACACATAACAACAAAATACAAAGCCTTCTGAATGCCTCAGTAAAGGGTATAAGGGCATTCTCAGAAAAAGATGAACAAGAGATACTGCTGAACAAGAGACACAATATTGAAATAAGTCCAGCATCAAATTGTATCTGAATATAAACAACAATAAATTCCTGCAAGCAGACAGGAAGTGGAAAAGAAACACTTTTTTTTTTGCTTTTTAAAAAGCCTCTAACTGCTGACCTTGAGCTTCACTGAAGACGAGTAAAAGGCAAGAGAAGAAACTTAATTTAAACAAATATCAAACTGATTTTCAGTGCATTTGTTGACAGCCCTGTAACACTGCCTGGCAAACAGATATCAATCTGGGTAAGAAATCTGTTCGATTAGCATGGAAAGAATGGCTACAGATGGAAGTGCCTGTGTGGGGGAGGCCAGCCAGCCAGTGACAGGGTTGCTTTCCCTAGGAGGTCCAAAGTTGGAAACAAAATGATGGGGCCAAAATTTTATTTTACACCAAAGCATGTCAGGATTTTCAGCCATCTGCGTCCCACTATTCTCTTGAGACACAGCAACCTTTGACATGCCAGCTTTTGCTAAAAGGAGAGGAGTGGCTAATTGGATTCCTAATCCATTAATACTAATCTTTTTGCTGAAGTGACAGCAAGTGTGATTTGTCTTCTCTGCTTCCCCTGCTGCTTTATGTGGCTGTTTAAAACTGGAGCACGAAGTTGGTTGCTGCTGCTCACACTTCACTGGAGTGATCTCCAAAGGCTCTGTATAACCTGAACTTATGACCTGAGAGATGCAGAAGTTTCTGGTCAAATTCAGCCATATAGGGACAGGATTTACTTTGGGTAAATCCATGCTTTGGTACTTTGGAAAAAGTAATGCATAAATAATGGGAGCTGAATTTAGTGTACAGTTTTAAAATTTATGAGCAGTGTTTATTACAACCTGAAGAAATGAAAAGTGGGTTTTGTTGTTTTAGGTTTTTTTCTTGTGTAGGGCTAAGCAGGTTTTATAAATGAGGCTGTATAATTAGACTTTGTTCCTCAGATAAAAAGATGCAAATGATGCAAAGTGTATTGCAACTTTAATCCTTTAATGGCTCAACCACATCTTGCTAATTACATTATGAAGCTTCATTTTTTTCCCTTGTTCAATTTAGTGGGACAGAGCAAGAAGAGGTACATTGGAAGCATCTGTGAGCACAGATTATTCAAGGCATGTGCTGTAGGTAATCTGAACCCACAAAAATTACTTCCATTCTGCTTTTTCATTCCCTCCCACAACTCATCAGCCAAGCACAGTTTGCTGACAGCTCTCATCCTAAGCATAGGAAAAAAGTGCTGGAGAGGAGAAAAGATGCCATAATAGTGCCAGATGTACAGGTAAAATGCATAAAACTGAGCTGAGTGTTTTAAAAACCTGTACATTTTGTTAGAGAACTCTCAGATGGGTCTCACTGAAACATACATGCTGAAGCAAAACTTTGCAGCATTTGGGTTGAATTTCTTAGGGTGTACAAATTTAAGAATGGATTTTTAAGAGGATATATCACAAACAACTGTCACATTTGGGGAGCTCACAGTCTGAAAATGTTTTTATGTAGACCATTCCTGTGCTGGTTTACCTGAAAGAAGTAAAAGAATAGGAACGAATGAAGGGAGAATATGAGCAAAAGAGAAAGGCAGGCGATGAGGAGACTCAAGCCATCACAAGGAGCTGTATGCCAGTGAAGCAAATTAATGCTGCTGTTCAGACCCATTGGTGAGAGCTGAGGCAGAAGCACTGGCTAATGGTCTTGGAGCACAGCTAGATGAGTCTGTATGTAACATAGCAGCAGCTGTCTGCTTTCTGTCTCCTCTGAGGTTTCTTCTGTGGCTATACCCTGAGTTGTAACAGGTGACAGAACTACGAGGAAATATCTAACCAGGACAAGAACTGAGGTTATTGAGACAGGCCTGTGTAAGATGGAAGCAGCAAGGTCAACTGGAGGGAATCAGACTACAAGAAAAGCTTGGTTTCCTGTTTTGGAGCAAAAATAATAACTTCTACACCCCTATCCCCCACTCTCATCTTTTTGTAAGCAAACTGAAGTCCTCAAAATACAGTCTCTGCAGTAGTTCAGGAGATTTCCTGATAGAAAGATGAAAAGTAGGTATCTTTATCACAAGCATGGAATGTGCAATCTGCACATCCATGGACAAATATGTGATGACTTTCAGAAATGATGCAAGCTCCAACAGTAGACTCACTGAACCGAAAGAGCAGAGAGAGTGACACTGGAGACACTCAGGAGTGCTGCAGCCCAGGCCCACCTGCGGACTGGATTCTCTGAGCATCCAAACAAGGGAGTTGGGTCTCACTGTCATGAGCAAACAAGCAAATGAGACAGGAGAAGCTCTCTGAAGACCGTGGTCATGACGTGAACAAAGTATGGGGCATACCAACATTGTGTCCTGCCAGTCTAGAAGTGGCAATGACATCCTGTGACTTTGGCAAGCTACATGATGGGGGCTTTCATTCTTAAAAATACATAGAAGTGCTAAGAAGGAAAACAGATAATCTGGTATGGAGCTCCCACTTTTGGTGGGAACAGGAAGAGATCCCACAGACATTATGTGTATGGACAGGAATCCCTTTCTGCCCAAATCAGTAAGCTAATTATGAAGGTTTAGTGAGTCCATTATGTTTGGACTCCAAGTTTGAGCTGCATGGCCATGATAGATCTGGTTTTAAATAGATACTTGCAGTAAGTTGTCAACATATTAGTTTTAAGATGCCTTTGGTATGCCTACATTAACCACAATAACAATGTATTTTTTCACAGTCTTGCTTATTTACACAGAACATAAGTCCTGCTGCCCTTTACACCAGGAATCAGAGTAATATTAGACATTTTAATCAGCCAGCATTGGGTAGCCCAGCACATACTTAAACTTTGCTAAATGTCTGCGGCATTCAGTTACTGAAAAGAGCTTGATTGCTTTTTATGTTTCTCTCATGTCCACTGGTCTCAGTTACAACTTCGCTATTTCCCAAGCTGAACAATGCTAATGACTTTGAAAGGCAGTTAAGTGAAAGATAAATTTCAATTAGTAGGTAAAACCTTAAGGTAAGCTGTGGTAGGGCATATCTTCTTTTTAGTTTGAACTGCTCATACAAGTTACTATTTATATCTGTTCAGTGTACAATGAATATGAAAGAAAATCCCCCCTCTCAATTTCTAGCCAACTCCTACCAAAAATCAATTATCTCCCACTCCTTCCCAGGGCATTAGTATAGAGTTAAGGGAAAGAAACATGAATCACAGAATAATTAAGTTTGGAAAAGACCTCCAAGACCATCGAGTCCAGGCTTTGACAGATCACCACCATGTCAACAAAACTGTAGCATTAAGTGCCACATCCAGTCATTTCTTGAACAGGAAGGATGAAAATACATCCTTACATAATGCATTGCTGTCATTCCTATCTGGACTGTCAAATTCTGGTACAGACTTCCAGCTCTAACTGCTTGAGAGGGTAACAAAATGAGTGCAAATTATTACAACTATTGGGTACAATTTCATGTGATCACTGCTGGAAGAATTGTTAGAAAATCCAGTACAAGATTTCAGCAACAGAAATTCCACTGCACAGGCACAAAACATTGCTATTTTCCCAGAGGAGCAAACTGCTGAAATACACAGTGCAGTTCTAGGCAGATCCTTAATCACAGCAGCATCAGAACAATTTTAGGATAATATTTGTCTCCTCAAAGTTAAGAACACAGTTCAGACTATAATTCTGGGGATGGAGGGAACTTATAGAGATTATTTCACTACATATCAGAGAGAATTTTAATTTTGCTTTTGATGTCAGTTAATGTGCTTTCACCACCACCTCCCTGCTCCACACCCCCTCCAATCTTGTTTTCCTCAAGCTGGTCACAGAGCTGAGCATTGAGCACATGCATGATACTGACTCCTGTTTTCTGGTGTAAAACCAAAGCCAGAAATTGGTGTATAGGTCAAGAAGATGTGAGGCAGACAAAAGCATTTGCAAAGAGGGTCCCAAAGTGGATGAAAGGACAAAATTCTACCATGTTGGAGAGCAGTCTGTGCTGCATGGCAGGAAGTAACTCCAGGAAGGACTCCATGGAGGAAAACATGAAGAGGGTGAATTCATAGAGTTGTTACTCTTCCTTTTCCTCCTCTCAGATAAATAAGTTGCAGGGAATATAGGAAACAGTCTATATTTGCATGAAGGATTCTGTGTCCTGGCCAAAGGAGTGATCAGAAAAGTAACAGGAGCTCTAAAAAAAGCATATTCTTAGAAACTGCGTCATCTGAACAGATGCAATGCTGTTAAAGTTCACTGGATAAATTAGGTTTTATTTTCTACAGCATCTCTTTAAATACAGTAACAAGAAGTCAGCAGGTTCATGGGTGCCTATCCACTGGAATGTTTTGCTGCACATTAATAACTCCACAGCACTAGCTTCCAGCTCTGTTGGCCAAAACAAACATAACACAGTTTTTGGTTTCAATCCCACACGTAACCTCTGGGAATTACGTTGAAACTTCCTGTTTTCCCCACTACCTACCATGCATTTCACAGCCTACAAATGTGAGCTAGTGAAGAGCTCTCAGAGAATCATACTTGGAAGGAAACCAAAGAGCAAGAAAACAGCTTCAGAGTAACACAAATGGCTTGGAAACCCTGCCTGTGAAATATGGGCAGGAAAGGGGGCTTGTGAAAAGGACATAATTTATCCAGGATTCCTTTTCAAAGTGACTGTACCAAATCAGCAAGGTCCTCATGCTGAACTTCAACACAAGAGCTGCACCCCAACAGCCTCCTGGCTCTTCACACACATCTCCACAACACTCTGCACCTGCAGGCACTGAGAGGAACAGAAATGTTGTCCCTGCTCTGTGATTTTAAAACAAACATTTGTTTTGCTGAACAGTGATACTTCTTCATATACAAATACCTTGATTTGGCTTCTGCTTCTGCAAATTGTCTATTACTTTCCTTGCCTCTGCATCAGCACAGGAGAAGGAGAGCCTGAAACTCTGGGGTGACCACCTACCATAGAAGGACGGAATGGCCTGTGTTGGAAGGGACCTTAAAGATCATCTAGTTCCAATCCTCTTGCTGTGAACAGGAACACTATCCACTAGACCAGCTTGCTCAAAGCTCCATCCAGCCCGGCCTGAAACACTTCCAGAGATGAAGCATCCACAGCTTCTCTGGGAAACCTGTTCCAGTGCCTCACTGCCTGCACAGTTTTTTCCTAATATCTGATCTAAACCTACCCTCTTTCAGTTTGAAGGCATTCCCTCTTGTCTTGTCACTAAATGCTCTTGTATATAGTCTCTCTCCACTTGACAATTACCATTATTGATTTTCTAAAGAGTAGACTTCTACTTTATTTAAAAAACATGAAACATTCAACAAAACCCTCTGTGAGCTGTGGGCTGCTATTTCATACCAATCCAGAGTCAGTAGTGAGAGACAGCAAAGTCTGGAACAGCTTAGTGTTTCTTCATGTGCAAAACTTCAGTCTGACTGGGCTTCAGAGGCTGCTACTTTGTTTTGTGACCCTTAGGTCCTGATGTCTGTGAAATAAGTAAAACCTTGCTGAACAGCTTGGTGACTACAGCCATACAACTGACCTAAAAGTTGAACCACTTTTTGAGTCATAGAATCACAGAATATCCTGACTTGGAAAGGATCCACAAGGATCACTGAAGTCCTGCTCCTAGCCCTGCACATGACCACCCCAAGAATCACACCATGTGTCCAAGAGCTTTGTCCAAATACTCCTTGAACTCTGTCAGGCTTGGGGCTGTGACCTCTTCTCTGGGGAGCCTGTTCCAGTACCCAAGCACCCTCTGGAAGGAGAACCTTAACCTAATATCTAACTTAAACCTTCCCCCATGGTTTTTTTTTCCTTACTTTAAACAAGGGGAAACATAATTTTTAGCCATTTATTAATTGCAATGAAAAATTTCACGTGCTCACAAGCAGAAACACTTTAAGGCAACTTTGGCCCAAAAAAAAATCATCACCAACTTTACCTGCAGTATATAAACCTCACGAGTATATTTAAATCTGCTCCAATTTTTGGTCTCCAATTAAAAAAAAAAATAGGACATTGATTTATGACCTATTTTCTATTATTAGGAACAAATCAGTTTGCAGTAGTAACAGACACCAGAATCCAATGCTGTGATAACACAAAAGACAACATATTGACATTCATTGCAATGAAAACAGGTCCACAGGAAATTTTTTTACAGGTTCTGGGAAGCAGATGGTCATTATGGTATCACAAATAAATACCAAAATATGTCAGGTAGAATTTTTTTTTTCTACACATCATGTTGTTCATTTGTGGTCAAAAGTTTCTTTTAATGACAAGCACGACTATATTTTTGTGTTGGGTTGACCCTTGCTGGACACCAGGTACCCACCAAAGCTGCTCTATCACTTGTTAATGTCTTGGAACAATTTCCACTCTCGAGGTTTCAGCAGCATCTCGTCATCCTGTAATGGTCTCGTTCAGCTTAGTGACGCACAAAACCTGGGCTAGATAGGCCTTTGGTCAGATCTTCCATCACTGCTTTAATACACATCTGTCCCTGACCCTTCCATGTCCATTCATGCTCCCCCTGCGTACTTGTAAGCAGTTATAACAAGAAAAGAAGTGGTACAGAAATTCTGGCTTTTGCTTTCTTGGTCTCTCCCAGCATGTCTGCTAAAAGCTGTCCTTCTCTTTGGCACTCCTATAACTGGCTCTGGAAGTGGTGCCTTTGTTGGGGATCCAGCTGGCTGCCCTTCCCCAGGAAGAAGGGATATGTGCCAAGGAGTGTGGCTGGGCAAGGCTGAAAACCTCCCTCTTAAACCTCTTTTATCATTGCTGAGGACTCTGACAAGAGACTTATCCATGTGACCGGCAGCCCTGAATGCAGGGGCATTGCAGGAGATGGAGACTGCTCTGCCAGTGTTACTCAAACAGCTCTCTCCCAGTGAGCAAACCACCAGACAACAGGGTCCACGTGATTCATGCCCCGCTTGTATGTTTCAAAAATCAACCATTTTTGCCTCTCCTGAGCCATAAAATAAAATGTTATTCACAATAACACTAATATAGTGGTTTCTGAACCCCTTCTTTTTAAGGGAGAATAAAGCTGAGTGTTAACCGAGCTATGTTGCACAAACCAGAAATTTCCATGTTGTGACCCAGCAAGCCTCCGATGTGACTACCCTTGTCTCTGCAGCACCTTAGTTAGTAAAGGTAATTTCTCTTCACTACTAGACAAGTGAGTATTTAACAGTGTTTTAGTACTGTAAACTATTTAACAGATTTCCCTGATTTTTGGTAAAGCTACGGGAAGGAGCAGGAACAAACTGACTGATTTCTGTCAGGTCTGTTTGGAACAAATGGTGGAGGCTGCACTATAGCCTATAGGCTTGCTGTTGCTACATGGGGAATCTCTGCACTAGCCTGACTGAATTACAGTAGAGTGCTACCAAGGAATTTACAGTTCCAAGGATGTTTAAAATAAAGAAAATAATGCAGGGGGGAAAAAAACCCGAACGAGTTTTTGGAGATTACCAGCAGAGTAAGTCCACACCAGGCTTTGCTGTGACTGTATCTTTTGCAGATGCATCTAATGTGGCCTTAAAAGTTGCCAGCAGCCTAGCGTCAGCCTGACAGCTGTGCAGAGCCCCCCACTGATGCTAGTCTGTAAAACCAGTGGCAGCACCAAGTATAAAACTGTAAGGCTACATCTACAGTAGTAAATGAAACAGGCTAGACACTTTTCCATAGCCTGAAGCAATGCAACATGGCCTGGCACATGTACACAAAGCTAAAACGTTCCCCTTTGCCTCCAGACATGACAATCATAACTGAACCACCCATTAGGAAAGGTCTGAGGCATCCGATCCTTTCTGTTTCCAGCAATATTGCTAGCTGGCGTGGACCAAATCTGTTCCATTAAACAAGACACATGATTGCAGACCAGTGTCCTGGTCCTGTTCTACTTTCTAGGATAGAGACATAGCCTATGGATAGTCTATGGCCTTCTAAAGCCTTTTAAAAAGCTCTCTAGGGCCTCATAGTTTATCATTTTTAGCCACTAACCCCAATGAGTCCTCAGACCTTGCCTGAGAAAAATAACAGTGCTCTGCATCTCACTCATAAATAGGTAAAGGCCTTCTTTCACTTGGAACCGTTGAGCTAGGAGCATTTCTTATAGTATCACATTTAAGCCATGTCAAAAAAACAAAGAATCTATACTATAAAACAGAACTAATAACTATGGCTACCTATTCTGTGAGGGGATTTGGTAATGCAAAGGAACTGGATGAGGTAAATGGGATGATCTGGGGGACCAGTCCCCAGTGGACCCTGGGGTGAGGATGTTAGCATGCTTGTTAAAGCACAGACTTCTCACAATGATAAGCTCCAGCACAGACATCCTCCCATTCACCCATACTGTGCAGAGATAGTGCAGGCTCCTCCCCAGCTGATTTTTTTAAACCCAACCATGTTTCACAAAGGACATCTTCCCTCTCTGTGATATCAGGTGATGCTCCTTCCTGGAAAAACACATAAAGTTGTTGTGCATGGGGTTTTTTTTAATCACCATTTGCAATAGCATAGTCCTATAAGCTCTAAAAAGTTATATAGAAACCAAATAGAAAAACTGAAATATTTCTGAACTTTCAGCTGTCTGTATTTCTCTGGACCAGAAATAATAATGAATAAAATACAATTCTCTCATTTCCCTGGCTTTTTTTGCTACTATACACATTGCAGCCTGGTTTAAAAATTTGCTGAATTTAAAAAGAGCTTCAACACAAACAAAATGGCCTTGGCATCCTGACTGTTGACGTGCACATTTTGAAAATGCTCAACACCTATGAAGCTGTGGGCTTCTTAGACTTAGTGCTTAAAAATAGTGAGAAAAAAAAATGGAAAACCTATGTGCCTAATTGCATTTATTAAGGGTCAGCTCAGTTTTGAATCTACCTTTTGATTTCCACTGGAAAAAACTGTACAACTCAATTAGGATTTGATGATGGCAGTGCTGATGCCACAGGCACAGCCCACATCCCCTCAGGAAGGGCAGTAGCTTCTCCGCTGAAAGGCCTGATGTGCATTAGCGTGATGGTTTGTGGGCTGTTGGAAGCTTTTAAATTACACATTTCCAGGCCAAGAGGGTATGCATGGAGAAAAAAAAAAAAAGGAAAATAAGAAAAAAGAATCAGAAAATACTCCATCTGAAATATATGGAACACCAGCTTCAACCTGAACTAAATTTCCTGCTTTCCTGATACCCTGTAGATAGTGATTCCTGCCACAGGTATCACGCTGTCCACCAACATAATCCAGCGCATACCCCCTGGAGAGCAGGATGGAGCTGCATACAGGGCACAGTGGCACTGGGAGACACAGGGATCTCATTCTGGGTGTGCTGTGCGTGGGATGAGTGATGAGCCCGTGTTGGTCACAGAGTGAAGTCACGCCGTGGGAATGCAAGAGAAGAGGAGCCAGATCAAAAGCGGGGTCTTTTCTGTATGTTTCTCTCTCAGATCCCATGCTCAGAGGGCAGGCTTGTAGGACTGTGCATTTCAGACACAGAGAGCTGGAAAATTGCAGTACTAGAAGTTACATGGCTGCAAATTAAGTAAGAATCAAGCGCAAAGTTCTGAACTGATGACAAGAGGAACAACAGGACAAAACAGATGCTTAATGAAGTGAACATTTACCCTTCTAACACTGGTCTTGGTTGACTGGATGGTGGACATAAGAAAGAGGAAAAAGTTACAGAAAAATTATCTTTAGAATATCTTGATTTCTAAGAAAGAATATTCCTTCGGGCAGGCATGATGTAAGACAGAGTGAACTTGAGGAACTGATCCCTGAAATTAGCCCTGCTGAAAAGTACTTGAAGAGAAAATTCAGCTGTGGTTTGAGAGCAAAAGGACTTCCAGGAATCAATCTGATCTCCCAGCTCTGCTTGGCACTATGTCAGAGGGAGAGGAGCTGGGAGGTGAGCAGTCTTTGAGCTGAAGGTATCAGATGAGAGTTTTGCTTCTCCATTCTCTGTGAGACAGGCTGACTTAGGAAAGCAGCATATTTAAAAGCAATAGTTTGTGTTACAACTTTAATACATTTAAAATGCACAAAAAAAAAAATCTGAACCTAACTGTTTTGTAACTATTCTTTGCAGTGTAACAAATAATTTTTCAATATTTGCATGCCCAGGCATCAGTAATGTCTTGAGAAATAAGCCTAAAGCACTATTTTTGCACTTTGCTTTTCAGATGCCCAAAGTGCCCAGCCATCATCCTGACTCCAGAGGAAGCTCTTGGAAGCAAATCAGAAAGAGGAGGGGAAGAAGGGAACAAAACAGACTGTGGAGCCAGATTCTGCTTTCTGATTATTTGGGCCTGACCCAGGAAGCTCCAAAATTGCACAAATGTCTTCCAGATCATTTTTCTGCAGAGCAGAGCACACAGAAATCAAGCAGCCAGCAGCAAACAAGCATTTACTACCTTCTCATCTGCAAAATGAGCACACTCTCCTGCATCTGGGGGCTGCCTCAGCATGAGTAGAGCTGGGAAGGAGTACATCATGACATTAATTCTTTGGCAGAACAAGGAGTTACATCAAGGGCACTGCCACACTGCTTCACAAGGGTGTTCATCGCCCCCACAACTGTCTGGACCCTTCGTGCAGAGAAAACAGCTGCTAAAGGACTGCACAGCTAATCCTCAAGCTTGCTCCCATTATGTCTTACCAGAGAAAAGGAGGAAGCCCCAGAAGACTGGATATTTTAGTGGGATGACATGACCAGGAGCCAAATGCCATATGTTTTCTGTCCTCATGGTAAAAAAAGTTGAGGGCAGCAGGCATGGCTTGCTACAAGTTCCTGAGGCACAAAAGCCTCAGGAGATTTAAAAAACAAACGAAACCAAAACTAAAATGGAGCCAAAAGGGAGAGCTAAGCATGGTTTTGCATCCATGCTTCACTTAGTCAGCATTTCCGTCACTGGGCCAGTGAGGGCTGAGATCTGCTTCTCCGCAGAGACAAAGGTTTAAGTGCTGTGAAGAAGAGGCAGGCACTGATTATTTTTTTTTCGTGTTAACTGAAGCAGAGCATATCTACTAGAGGTTATTTGTGAGGGCAATAGCATATGAATAAAATTAGGTGAATATCTGTTAGATTAGTAGTTAAACAGTACCAGAAGCAAGAAAGTGGCTTCAGGATCTGCAATCATTATTCAGTGAATTTGAACAATGGGGGGAGAGAAAGAGCTGTTGAGGTGAGGACTTGAACTCACATAATCTGCTTCGTCTGGGACTGGCTGACTTGACTAACCAGGAGATGAAATACATTAAATGGATTTTATATAATGGAATAAGCTTTGTTTATTTGCTGAGCCAGAGGAGGTTTCATGTGGAAATTTAGGAAAATGCATGTAAATAATTCCTATGCTATAATTTTTTTCTTGAAAAACTGAGCAGAAATAAATGCTATGAAAAAAATATGTCAACAGCTGCCTTAAAATTTAAGCTGAAATTAACCTAAACATATAATAATTGTTTTAGAATGTTAGGACAGTCTAAAAAGTACCCTTATGCATAGACAAATTCTGATACAATTTTAGTGTTGAGGATTGTGAGCGAGAAAGAGAGGGATTCCTAACAGAAGGGAATGAAAATCATCAAAAGATTTATATGTTAACAAACAGGATTCTACCAAAGATCATCTATTTCAGGGAAAAGCACCATCTGTCACCCCCACCAAAAAAAAAATTAAAAAAAAAAAAAATCAGATTTTGGAGCTCCCTCTGCTGGAAACAATTCCTTTTCTTTGGCTTTCCCTCAGCACACCTACCACAGAAAAAAACCCACCATCTTATCAGCAATAAGCTGCACGTTTCACATTACATGTGATATCAAGGAAGAAGAGATTTGTTTCCCCTACATAAGAAGAGCAAATGCATGTAAACCAGTACTGCTCGCTCTACAACTGGAAAAAATAAAACCAAGCATGATTTAAAGATTGACTGTATTATCACTGGGATTTCTTTTGCTCTTTTTCCCTTCTTTTTTGAACATGGGTATTCACACTTACAGAGCTCCCCCCCACCACAACCCTTTTTCTCTTCTTTCTCTCTACCAAATCAACAGAGAGACAGTAAATTACTCTTTAAAAATCCAAAAGGGCATTCTCAATAACATCATTGCAGGAACAAGCCTTAAAGATTGTGCCAAACGCTGTATTACTCATGACAGACATGCAGTGGAGCTGACACAGTTATGGTAAGTTCACACCTAAAAATGTATCTGTAAGTGTAATTGGGCACTGCCCCAAATGCCTGATTTAGCTCTAGGTGCCCTGCTAGACTGATATTCTGGGATGAGAGCTTGGAGCATGTCAGAAGTGTGTCAGCTCAGGCGGGTGCGATTTTAAACAGCCATCTTAGAATGGGATGAAGCATGAGGTGAAAGGAGATTTTGTCTTTACCAAGCATAAAATGCATTTAAATGCCTTCTTCAAAAGAGTCTTTTGTCAGTTTGTATCACTTTTGTCCTTTATTGTTCCAGCCTTTTGTCCCCAGACAGACAAGGCTGCTGGCTTCAGCTACTGGAGTGTATCAGCTGCTGTGCTCATAGTATGATCTTTTAGTTCAGCGACTGCCTAACCAAGCTAGTGTGGAACATACTTGGCACAGCTCATTGCCAAGCCTGGATACGCACAACTTCACAGAGATATTTAAAAAAAAGATGTGTTCATCATCCGAGATCCTGAATATATACATATATATGTGTGAATTCTATTAGTACATAATGGATATAAACCCACAATAGAAGAGATAAGAAGTGAAGGATTATTCTTGGGGATACCCACGTGTGTGTGTGTGTGCATGGGGGCGGTGTGTGCGCTTTCAGAAGACCGATACAAGAGGGAAAAGAACTATGTGAAAACAAGAGTCATAGAAGCACAGAATCGTAGGTTGAGGTTATGAGGGCAGCACTAAAGAAAGTGAAAAATTATAATAGGGCCACTGAGAAGGAATAAAAAGTGAGACAGCAAAGGCAGGAAGAATCAACATCATAGGCCAGGGAGAAGAAGGACACTATTGTACGGACAAAGGAAGAATGCTACCACATCTCACAGATCTTATTCTGAGAACTCCTCCCTCTCCCCCAGCATCAACCAACACAGAAAGGAACATGAGAAGTCACTTTTTTTCTTTTCTAGATGGGCAAAAGAAGTGTTTTGTGCTTGCTAGCTTCTTGTTACTTTTCATCATTTATTCCCATAAGTACAAGCCCTCCTTTTTAATGTTAAGTTTAAATACTTTGCTGCAAATTTTAAAAGTCTGTGTGATAAATGTTGGCCATTATAATTTTTCACTGCTATATTGTAGATATTGTTCAAGATGTAATGATACTAGCAGGTCTAACTCAATGCCAGCAGTGGCACTGCTGCTATAAATTAAGAGAGAGTGGCTTAAATCAATACACTACTAAACAGACCACATTTCACTTTAATAATTACATTAGACTGTTGAATCTGCAATGTTATTTTAGTGACACTGTGGTTCTTTGAATATGAGGTCATGTCTGATAATTTCATTTAGCTTTATTTAGTTTATTCTGTTCAAGATGAGTAGCAATAGGGATGTAATCTCCAGGACAGCTGTCAAAGACTAATATTTATTTCTTGGGTACAGTTACTTGACAGAGGATAGACTTACAGAAGGGTCATACCACTGCTTAAGGTTAGGGGTCAATATGCATTAATTCTAGGAGTTTCATCCATTTATCCTTCCTCTCTTGTTAAGTATCAAATGCAAAAGAAATATACAGCTATTAAAAATGCCACATTGAGAATTATTCACAGGAGAAGAACAAATTCTAATAAGGAGGACAAGAAAAATAGAGTCAAAAGAGAAGAGATCATTCTTCCCTTTAGTCAGTACTGATTCTCCCTGGAACTTGATGGCATGCAGACCAACAATTGTTTCATGTCTTCAGGGTACTATTTTCACAGCTTGTGAGCTGGGTCCATTCCTGGGCTCCCCTTGGATACAGCTGGTGACTGCAGCTGTCAGCAGATGCTTAGACAGACTGTAGCTTGGAGCACCACAGCAAGACTAGAGGAAAGCCCTGAGGAACAAAAGGCTGCTGTTCTCAAACAGGTGTTTTCTTCCTAGCCTCCTGTCCCCAAGTTCAGTTTCCAACATACAAGCAAGGTTCAGACAGTTATGGTTTTTTGCTGTTGCTGTCATTTCATTTGTTGCATGACCATTTCCATTACATCTGGCTTTGGTAGTTATTTTGCCCTGCCCTCCATGTGGGTGGGATAATACAGGAAAACCTGATCTGCAGTTTTAATTAATGAACTGGCCTTTAAACCCCTAGAATCATGGGATGGTTTGGGTTGAAATGGATTATAAAGATCATCTAGTTCCAAGCCTTCTGCCATGGGCAGGGAGACCTTGTGCTAGACCAAGGCTGCTCAAAGCCCCATCCAACCTGGCCTTGAATCCAGGTAGATGTGTGTGGGGCTGTAGTCTTCTACTTTGCTGCTTGTGTTTTCAAAAATCCTGTGGGTATTCTTCAGAGATGTTATGGCTTGGGAAGGATGCTTTATTTTCAAGTTCTGCTGATGCTGTTAGCTGTGCAAACTCCTAACAGATCAGCTATACTGTTTTTCCTTTACACTAGATGGTATGGGACTATGGTTTAGATTTGTGCTGAACACAGGGTTGATAATCTAGAGATATTTTTTTTATTGCTGAGGAGCGTTTACACAGAGCCAAGGTCTTTTTATACTGCCAAAGTGCTATTCCATACCACATGACATCATGCTCAGTATATAAAGTGGGGGGAAGAAGGAGAAATGGGGGGAACACTTGGAGTGATGGTGTTTGTCTTCCCATGTAACCATTATGCACGATGGGGCCCTGCTCTCCTGGAGATGGCTGAACACTTGTCTGCCTGGGGAAAGTAGTGAATTAATTCATTGTTTTCCTTTGATTTTGGGCAAAGCTTTTGCTTTCCCTATTAAGCTGTGTTTATGTCAACCCATAAATTTTCTGGCTTTTACCCTTCCAATTCTCTCCCTGATCCTGCCGGTGAGGGAGTGAACAAGAGGCTGTGTGGGGCTTGGCTGCTGTCTAGGGTTAAACCACAACATCAACTGAGGCCCACACTGTTAATATTTGAAATGCCATAGGATGCAAATAGAGATTGCGCACTTTGATGGTGGATGTTGTTGTTGTTGTTATGCTAGGTCTCAGTAGTGGGGGACTTACAGGTGTGGCTTTTGTTAGAAGATGCTAGAAGCTTCCCCCATGTCCTGCAAAGCCAATGCCAGCTGGCTCCAGGATGGACCCACCACTGGCCAAGTCCGAGCCAATCAGGAATGATAATGACACCTCTGGGATAACATATTTAAGAAGGAAAAAAAAGTTACTGCACAGATGAAAATTGCAGCCAGAGAAGAGCAGAGTGAGAACATGTGAACAACAATGCAGACACCAAGGTCAGTGCAGAAGGAGGGGCAGGAGGTGCTCCTGGTGCCAGAGCAGAGATTCCCCTGCAGCTATGGCGCAGAGCATGGTGGAGAAGCTGTGTCCCTGCAGCACATGGAGGACCATGGGAGTGCAGAGTCCCACCTGCAGCCTGTGATGGAGCTCATGCTGGAGAGGGTGAATGCCCAAAGAAGGCTGTGACCCCGTGGGAAGCCCATGCTGGAGGAGGGTCCTGGCAGGGACCAGCATCCCATGGAAGGAGGAGCCCCCACTGGAGCAGCTTTTCCTGATAGGACTTGGGGCCCTGTAGGCGACCCACGCTGGAGCAGCTTGTTCGTGAAGGACTGCACTCCATGGAGAAGTGACCCACGTGGTAGTAGTTTTTTTTAAGAACTGTTGCCCATGGGATGGACTCATGCTGGAGAGGTCTGTGAAGGACTGTCTCCCATGGCAGGAACCCCACAGGGAGCAGGGGAAGGACAGGGCTCCTGTCCCTGACAGTGGCAGAAACAACAACTGACCATAACCCCCATTTTCCATCTCCTGGCACCACTGTGGGGGAGGAGGCAGAACTTGGAAGGAAGGTGGGATGGGAGGAAGGTGTTTAAGATTATTTTACTTCTCATTCTTTTGCGCTGATCCTGTTAGTTACAAATTTAATTAATATCCCCACTTTGACTCTGATTTGCCTGTGATGGTGATCAGTAAGTGACCTCTCCCAGCTCTTACCTCAACTCATGAATCCTTCGTTGTGTTTTCTTTCCTCTGTCCAGTTGCAGAGGGGAGCGAGAGAGTGGCTTTAAGTGGGTACCTGGCATCTGGCCAGGGGCAACTCACTACATCAAATTAAACAGCAAGGGCTAATTTCTCACCAGCAACTCCCTTTCTGTTTTGTAGACACCTGGAAGAAAAGGATACCTACTTGCACACTATATATTGACTAACAGAAATAAGGATTATACAGAAAGAGTGTGGCAATATGTGTGACAATAGGTAACAACAACTCTTTAAGGAATTTGATATGGGATGCTGATATATCAGCAGCTTCTGTTTGATTACAAGTCTTAGGAGACTACACAGTGTGGAACATACTTAGGAAGAAAACATAACAGAGAGTTCATCTTGGGCAGGTTATTAGCTCACATAAACACAAGATGGTGTCTGCTGGCCTCTTCATTTTGGCAGATTTACTTTCACACCAATTCTTTCAGAAACATCCAGTTCAAGGAAGCTGAAAGAACACAAAGAAAAAATCCATTTTTACTCCTAGCATTTTTTTATCAACTGCCCAAAGCTTGTTGTCTGAATGAGTATAAACTGTGCAATGCCATCTAAAAATAAGCCCATACACAATATTTAATAACAGAAAATAAATCTCTTTTTTGTAGTGCAGAAAGACCATATTAACCACTTTTCTTACTGATCCATCAAGCTTTAAAAACTAAACTGAGCTGGACTTAAGTTACTTTTTCTTTCCAGTTTATTTCTCAAAAGTTCTCTTTGATTCTTTCCCCAGAAGTTCACCAAACTTGTCACCAGAATGATCTGCAACCTGAGCCAATAGAGAAAGCATAAACTCTTCACATCTCATAATATCATGGGATGCAGTGAAGGAAACAGGCTGCCTGTAACATTCCCTTACAATATCGTGAACCAGAAGGTTCCTAGTTGAAGTCACTTTCCCCACAATGGTCTCATCAGACTTCAACCATACCGGGGTGGAAAAGCTGTTTGACACTGTTAAGTATCAAATTTACCTCCTCCAAATGCAAGAAATAATGATGAATGTGTCAGTGGTGTTACAAGAATAATCTTAAGGATGAGTATTATTAATCAAGATCTCACTTTATAAGGGAGTGCTCTACTCCCTATGTTTCAAGAGGAATGCTTTCTTCTTTTGGAAGAAAGATGAGCTGGTGCCCTGTGCACATACTGATAATCTCAAAACACTTCAGGTTTTGAATCCTGGTTGCAAAGAGGATGTATCTAGGCTCTGGGCCAGGTACGGTCTACAGAGGATCCCGCTCTTCTGATTTCACAGCTGAGTTCCTCACACAAAGTGCAGTGATGCCTTCTGGGGGTGCACCCACATTTTTCCCATGGAGGCAAGTATATGAACTAGGGAAAAGGGATTGTGCATGTTAAAGTCTAAACAAGACAAAGATGAGATGCCTTTGGGGCTT
Organism: Xenops minutus; assembly: GCA_035221455.1. Taxonomy (NCBI): domain Eukaryota; kingdom Metazoa; phylum Chordata; class Aves; order Passeriformes; family Furnariidae; genus Xenops; species Xenops minutus. The sequence goes on along the minus strand of JAWWEE010000105.1, from coordinate 66,217,471 downwards.
GCATCTAGACCCAGGACATAGAAAGTGCTCCCATGTCCCATAATTTAGATATAGCTGAATGTACCTAACAAACCCCTGCAAATTCATGTTGCATGCACTACAAAAGGTTTCTTCACATGGCTTTTTGAATGATTTATCTAGTCAGTTTTTCCAAATTTCAGCCAGAATGAGCCACCTAAATGCTTTCAGAACATCAGTTCTGATAAGCCATCCCTTTCTTCAGCTTTTGCTTGGTCTTATAATTTAGATAATAAAATAAATACTGTAATTCTAACTGCCACTTCATTTTCTTCATTCATTTCAGTATATTGGTTTTGATTAATTTAAAGCCCAGTGTCTCTGCTTCTGCTCTGTCCTAGCAAACAGACATCTCAGATCCAGAAACAGCCAGTTAAATTCAGTAAACACTTAATTCTCATCTCCTGCACAATTTAAGCTGACACACTGACCCAATTAGTTTTTTGGCATCACAAATACTCTCAATTTAGGGAGGGTGGTGGTTCTGCAGCAGTAATAGAAACCAGATATTTCTTGTATTGTTTGCCTGTTTTAGACATTTCAAATAGAACAGTTAAGAGGCTACAACAGTGACAGTTTAGATGAAGAAGTAAAATTAAATTAGAGCAACAGTCTATCAGCAATATTAACCTGGGGCGATGAAGCAATTGTTTTTATGTTAACTGATACAAGGTGAGCATGTTAGGACTAAAAGCAAAGATTCTTTTAATTTTTTTTTTAAACAACTGTGTGATTTTCAGATAAATCCCTGTAATTTCTTCATAAACTAGATAAGATGCTTTCTATAATTCATCTTTTAAAAATAGTTAGAGATCTGAAGTTAACATATCCATCAATTACCATCTTCTAATAACAAAACCTGTTGGGTGTGTAATTTAAACTTGGAAATGTGTTTAAAATAAAGCACAATATTTTACTTACATTCTCAGAAGAAATCATCCTGAGTCCTGCACAGTGAGCAGAAACAGAGTTCCTTAACTCAGAATGGGAAATGTTCAGTGGATGAATAATGAACAGTTTAAAACCTACAAATTGTGTGTCTTTACTTTGTATGAGGCACAGAGCTGGCAAATACATGGCACAATGGGATACAATACCTGTAGTTATATCTGTACTGGATTGTATCTGTAGACACCTGTGATACATGTGCTGTCTCCCTTATCAGAGGAAGGGTATCTCAGGAGTGACCCCACTGGTGCATTGTCTTCTCCCAGGCTAATGTTTAATTTACCTCTAAGACCATCACTCTTTCTATGGTCACTGACTGATGAACTGTGGGCTGAAAGCACTTGCATCAAGCTTTGCTCAGGTATCTGCTGGTGGGCATGTCTGCAGTGCCCTTGGGCTTACTCCTGGATGGGACATAGAATCACAGAATCATTAAGGTTGGAAAAGACCTCCAAGATCATCCAGTCCACCCTTTGATTGATCACCACCATATCAACTAGACCATAGCACTAGGTGCCACTTCCAGTCATTACTTGAACGCTTCCAGGGATGATAACTCTGCCACTTCCCTGTGCAGCCCATTCCAATGCTTAACAACCCTTTCAATGAAGAAATTCTTCCTGATACCAAATTTGAACCACCCCTGAGTGTATAAAACCCACGTTGAAGGGTCAGATACATGCAGGCTCCCCAGGCCTTGCTCCTGCTTCAGGTTGCATCTGAGTACCCAAACCAGCAGGCACAGCCTGAGACCTGGGCTCAACCAGCAGGGTAGAGGTGCCTGCTGGGAGGAACTGGAAGCAAAGCTGTGACAGCCCACTGCTTACGAAACTGTTGTCTGATGCTAAAAGCGATTGAGGACTGTATTATAGATAGATGCTGGAGTTTCGATTTACACCGAGTGTTAGTGCACGACAAAAGCCTTGATAACGGTCCCCAAATCCCATAGGTCCCAGACCAGTCTTGCTATCAGGTGTGTTAGATGAGGGAGTGAGGGAGCAAAGTGCCTGAATTCTGTGCAGTTTTAATCACCCACCAAACAAGCATTTGAAAGGCAGGGAAGCATTAAGGTTAAGTAAGACTCTCCATAGCGGAAACATTCATGGGCCACTGGAAAAAGCTGGGGAGTGTAGATACATGAGAAACAAGGAGCAAAGAAATGGAAATGTTACCAGGCACAGAAAGCATGTTACTATTGCCTTAATCTGGAAGAAGGGGGCTAGCAAAGGGGTATGATACAGGGAAGTTGGCAATACCACTCTAAAGATCAGAGACACAGAAGAGACAAAAATCTCCAAAAGGTCTTTTTGGCAAGTCTTTTTCGTGATTTCTGGTGTTATAGTGCTGGTCAAAGTTGTTTGTAATTCAGAAACTTTTGTGGGTTGCTACCAGTACAAGAGAATAAAACTTTTTTTTCCCCCAAGAAAGAAAACTTTCACAATAACACTCAAGGAGAATGAGTTTTCAAGAGCATTCAGCTCAAAACTGGATTGCAACCAATTAGGCTAATGTTAATCAGCTTAATGCTCATGCTGATGCATAAGCATGTTATTGAGGAAAGGATGAGAGGCACCAAAGCCATCCTTGCCTTGGACACTGCTGACAAGAAACTTTAAATTCTGCAGCTCTCAGATAATACATTGTGCTGAATGGGTATTATTCTTCCCTCCAGTTCCTTTTGCTGAAAGAAATAATTAAAAGTAGAAGCATTCCCTAACTACGTTAGCAAAGAGATCTGGAGAACTCCTGATCAGCCCATTCCACAACCGTGCTGGTTTTCAGTCTGAGATTTTGACAACGAAATAATTTCCAGTAACACTTCTCCTTGGCCGGGACAGTTTCTTTCCCTGAGCTGAGGAAGGTGCAATGCCAAAATGGTCCAGGTCTGTGTGAGTCCATGCCAAGAACTTCTGAGGTATATTAAGTTTGCTGGCCTGATCATAGAACCATAGAATGGTTTGGGTTGGAAGGGACCTTAAAGATTATCTAATTCCAACCCCTTGCCATAGGTAGGGACACCTTCCACTAGACCAGGTTGTACAAAGCCCCACCTAGCCTGGCCTTGGCCACTTTTGAGGATGGGGCACCCGCTTCTCTGGGGAACCTGTTCCAGTGTCTCATCACCCTTGCAGTGAATAATTTCTTACTACTATCTAGTCTAAACCTACCTTTTTTTAGTTTGACTCCCTTTAGGTTACTGGAAGGCTGCTAAAAGGTCTCACCAGAACCACCTTTTTGCTATGCTAAATAACCCCAAGTCTTTCAGCCTGTGTCCAGAGGAGAGGTGCTCCAGTCCTCCAATCATCTTTGTGGTCCTTTTCTGGACCTGCTCCCACAGGTCCACATCCTTCTTAAGCTGGGGGCCCCATAGCTGGATGCAGTACTCCAGAAGGGGTCTCACCAGAATAGAGGGTGAGAATCACCTCCCTCAACCTGCTGGACACTCTGCTTTTGATGCAGCACAAGAAGAAAGCACTCCATAGCTGATTCTGTGCTCCATGTCCCTTCAGTGTCCTGTCACTCATTATATTGTAACTAATTCTAAAAATAAGAAAACTTGTTGTGACCCAGGCTAGGGAACTCTGTTGAGGTATCATATGTCTCAGTTTGGAAAAGAGCAGTTAATGTCACAGTCTGTCTCTTCTTCATGGCTTACTGTTAAGTGTGATGGTTTCAGGTAACAAGGGCAACAGTGCTGACATTTAGAATACTAAGAAAAAGTTTAGCATATGATTTGATAAGTGGAAATTCTTAAAATTATACTATACTATGATGGTTTCTTCCAAGAAACAGTGGTACTGCAGAGAACTTTTAAATTACATTTTAAGCATGTCAGGAGAGTACTCCTACCAAAAGAAATAAGAAATAATTTTTCTGTTGTGATTGCTGGGACCAGGGACGAAGCAGAGCAGACAGTCATGGTGTTCAGTGACTGACGAGTAGGCTCCAAGGACGTTTCCCACTGCAGAAAAGAATTCAAATTTCGGAGCTCCCTCTGCTGGTTTTACAGCAACTTTCACACAATCACTTTTCTCTTTTCTCTGATTGCTGATTATCACTTAAACAATTAACTTCAAGTATTGCTATTCTAAAAAAAAAGTTATTACATTGTTTATCAGAGCATGTGTCTATTGTAGTTGATGTTACATTGGAGAAAAATCTGACATTCCTCTAACAAGGAGAGAAAAGGTTTCTTCTAGTCTAGTTTCAGGACTTGCAAATACATAGTGCGTATATGCAAGTGTTTAGTGGAAGCATATGTCCCTATCACTCCATTTTTCCACGAATTCTTAACACGTGTGCTCTCGTGTTATATGACTGCTTTTTTGCATGTTAGAGTCTGCCTTACTAAGTGCAAACAAGGTCAACCAGGAAGCCAACACTTGTGAAAACACTGCACAAGCACACCCCACCAAAAAACTAGGTACAGGGCTTTATAGTCATCCTTTATACACCTTATTTAACAGTTACGTGGTCTAGAATTTCCCTCAATTTTCTGTGACATATCTGCTTATTGCTGTGTATGTAAATGTCACTAAAGGGTCTCAGTTAATCCAAATTCTCAAACATCTCTATTTTGATAGGCAGTGGCTCATCTCCTGTTGCTTTGCAGTAGGTATGCCATTATAGGTAAGTCTGCAAAATAGCCTCCAATGTGCATGGCATCAGAGACCTGAGCCTTACTGGGACATACTTTCACTCTGCATGCAGCAATCTCCCCTGCAAAAATTAGTTTTCTTCTCCAACTTTGGTTGCAATTAATATGAAATAGCCTTAACTTTAAAAGGTATAATTTCATTATGCTTAAGTATTTTCTGGATGAATTAAAGGGATCTGAGAACAGATTGTAGAACTTTTCTTCCTGTTTTCTTGTAGCTAACTCACTGGTTTTGTAGTTAAGCTGCAATAAATTCCAACCATCCTGAGGTCTGCACATCAACTGTAGCCTGTAAAAAATTTTAATAGTGGAGGTATGCAGCCCTCAAAGAGGCAGATACTAATGGGAGAGCCATAATGTAATTACAGGAACAGCTGATTAAATCAAGATAGCACTTAACAGAGTAAGGTAATTTCAAATCTAATGATTATATTAGATTATATCATCATTTCAGTGACTACTGAGAGGTGATTAGAGATGGAACTTTAACTTTCAACTTTTTAACAGTTCAATTTACATTTATTTAATCACTAATGTGGCAAAAACCCTTCTATTTTTTCTGTGTTCATTGAGAGGACAGTATATTTTCAGTTCCAGTTTGCTTGAAGAAAAGGTATCTTTCAAAAGACTAGAAGGGTACTTAGTTCTGATTATCAATAACTAGATAATGGATCCATAAATACATGCTGCTGAGCTGAATCTTGTGAAGGTCATTACAAAATCATCCCACTGAAGTCACTGGAAACGTTCCTTCTGATTCTCACAGCATGTGAATTGACCCACTATTGACTTTAAAGTTTTCAATCTTCCCAACATTTTATGGTACATTTTAAATGATTTTGACTTTGGTCTTTGTTATGTATTTAAACAAGGAAAAGATCTTTCAGTGATGATATTAGTTATTAACTATAGAGTATAGCAGATCTGTCAGACATAAATATTCAGAAACTGTAAACCAGACACCATAAAAAATATCCTTTACAAAAAAAGTTAAATTGTCATAGTTTAGGGGGAACTTATCCTACATCTGAATACAAAAGCATTCTAGCTGGCAGTCAGCATTTCCTGTAGTTTCTAGCCTTTGTGTTTATTTCTGAGGTTTCTTGTGGTCATAGTTAGCTTTAGGTGTTGCCGAGATGAAAGCCAAGACCACTGTTTCAGTACAGTATCTATGAGACAAGAGTGCCAGCTACAGCCAGGCTGAACTGCTGCGGTCCCCAGCACAGACCTGCACAAGCCTCATTTGTCTGCGCAGTGTTGATCTAGATCTGCAGATTGGGATGGAGCACATCACTTAATGCTTGTGCTGATGTGTGAGTGGATGTGTCAGCTGGCATCGCACATTACTTTGGGTTCCTCTCCACTGGAGGACACTCACTCTGTTGAATTTTGGAGCTGTCAGTGGGTGGCACTCTCCTACGAACTGGCCTTCTTTTTCTGAGGTCAATCTGTGATCTAAAAGAACGTCTTAAAAAAATACGGCTGTAATGCAGACACCTTTGCATTCAATGACAAGCATTTTCACACCTCCACATCGTCATGAAAGAAGGAATGGAGTAAAGCTACTGTCCTACTGCAGAAGTGTTGCTTCTCTTCTGTGTCACGTTTTGTTCTGACAGATTAACAGTCACTGGTGGCAAGTAGGTGCCTTGAATGGAGAAGAAAAACAGTTCAGGACAATGGTAAGTAACATTTCTGGAAAAATGTGGTGCACTCACCTAGTATTTGGCAATGAAGATGAGTAGCATAAGGATGCCACTGAACATGGAAGATGACTACATCACGGAATGTGCAGCTCCCATGGTTCTTCACCCTTGCTTTCAGCTGCCAGGGACTACGGACTTAGAGTAATGCTGACACCAGCAACAGGGTGATTTGGAACTTGATATCTGCTATTCAGAAGATGCCAAACACCTTGTGAGTGATCACAGTCATGTAGCTTTTGCTTGTATGAGCTTTTCTGTTGGGGACTGTGATGATATATACTTCTTTCCTTGCCTTTTTATGTATGGCACCTATCTCATGACTCCTGAGTTCAAATTAGGAAATGTTGCTGACTGAAAATTCATTGCTTCAGAGGACATATCTTCCTAAACTGCTTTGGAATAATACATTTTATTTGTACAATAACAATTGTATTTTTAAACAATGTGTGTTTTCATGCATATATTATTGTGTATTTAGTGAAACAATGTTATATATAATTATTATGTTTACAATTGTAATTATACAAATTTGTTCAGAATAATCAAATATAATAAGAAACACATTTTCAGTCTTTTCTAAAATAGTCGTGCTCTTTAGTCAGGAACGGATGTTATTCCTTGGAACTGTTAATATTCTTCTGTCTAACAGGAAGGAAAGTATTGATAAGCAAAGCCATACGAGACACCCAAGGGAGATGACATAATTAGTATTCATTATTAATGAAGCTATTGCCCCATTCACATGATATACAGAGCACTTAATACTCAATTTACCTCATCTTCCCATCAATAAATACATTCCCTCTAGCATGTCCTCACTTGGGAGATCCGTTCATATGGAATCTACTAATTAGAAGTTTCAGTTCAGTTTGACTTTGCCTTGCCTTTGGCTTTAGCTTTCTTGGTTTTGTAATCCCAGTGCACCCCACATCATGATATTTAACACATTAACCTATGTATCTGACAATAATCACAACAAACAAACTCAGCCATGTAGGGTTTTCTTCTGCTTACCAGTTATTCAGAAGGAAAAGTACCATATGAACTGAAGTAAGACTGGCTGGCAGTCAGCACAAGAAGCATTTGGGTGATACTCTCGGGCACATGGTGTGATTCTTGGGGATGGTCCTGTGCAGGGCTAAGGGTTGGACTTGATGATCCTTGTGGGTCCCTTCCAACTCAGCATATTCTGAGATTATATGATTCTGTGTTAGTAGAGTAGCTCTTACACATGGCTCATGTTCCCTCGTTCAGTTAGTCTTTTGCCACATTCTTCATGGCATGTCCAAAATTTTCACACTGCTGGGAAGTATTGAAGGCTGGTTTTGTAAGATGTTTATGTGGCAAGTGATTCCTATTATAGGTTCTTTTACAAGCTTAAGAACTAGGTATCCACCCAAAAAATGCCTTAGATACTCTCTTAGGGGAGTTTTGAAAGTAGCTGCACTGACATTGCAGGACCAGGCAGTGAGAACAGTTCCAAGTTCCAGAGAAAGAAGGCAACAAGGGTCTGAGAGGAAGGGAAGGAGGTGAGGAAGCACCTAAGGGGAGGCTATGGGGAAGCTAAGTGGCAGCAGTCACAGACCATGTCTGATAATGGTTGCCATTGGTCTCCAGCAAGATTGGACTACAAGGACATGAAGCACCTTTGTCCTCCTATGTGCTGCAAGATCCTGAAAAGTAACAAATACCCACATATCCAGCTGTCTCTAGGAAGAATTTCAGGTGGTCTTGAAGGATCAGAACGATTAAGTGTAACTTAGTAGTGTAACAGTTTAAATTAGAAAAGTCAAAATTATTAGAAGAAAATTGGATATAAATCAGCTGCTTTCTGCCTTACTGCCTTTTCATTTTGGGGAAGTTTCACACAAACATCTATGGATTGCACTGTCTCAAATGTCACTTTTGCAGCAATGCTTCAGTCAACAGGTAACAAATACTAGATTGGTGTATGTAGCACCTGAGACTTATGTGCAAGTGAGATAACCAACAGAGATGAATTAAGGTGAAATTAAAAAAAAAAAAAAAAAGGAATTTAAAAAAAAAATCCCAAACCAACACATAAAGACCCCTGTAGAGATCTGGAAATAACTCGTGGCTGCATAACCAGGAACAGCTTTGTAGTTTGTCTTCACCTTATGAAGACTGCTGTCAATTGCACCTAACCTAAAAAATAAGCCCTGGGCATGGCTGACAGCCTGTTTCTGTGAATGGGAAGAACAGAGGAAGACTCTATAGGAAGCCTTTTACAGCAGGACTTTCCAGACCCAAAAGAAGTGAGGTGACAGGCCATCAGAGAGGTCTGTAAATCAACCAGTGATGTATGTAACCACAGAGAACCATTACCCGCAGCTCCCACTGCCCAAGTACTGGCAAATAAGAAGTGGTTCAGGCTTAACTAAGCAGGGCTACTTCATGACATAAAATATCATACCTGGGCTCCTAATTTGGAGGAGTCTGGGTCTGTTAAGTCTGGTCTCATTTTAGCCAAGGCTATGCCTTGCCCAGCAAAAGTACTATGCAGCAGAATAAAAAGAATTATGATGATTTTTTTTTTAAATTAAACAATAGATAATTAAGTCGTTGGGTTTTTTGCTTTCCACCTCTTTTTTGACTCATCCAGGAGAACACTACTATGAGATGTGATCTTGTCCCAACACTGACTTGATGAAATCTGATTCCAGCCAAGGCAATGGACTCTGGCCACTGAATATCTAACAGCATTTCACTGCTGCTCACAGATGAGGGCCTGATCATCATGTTACTGGAACCAGTGGCTTTTAAGGTTTGGTTCAATTGGGTTTTAAGACAGCAAAACCTATAGTCACCTTCCATGAGCACAGCTTAATAAAAAAATACAAGTGTCTTCATTAGTAATGATGGGTTTGATAGATCATAGTGGCAAGTGTTAAAACACGGAAATAATGGCTCAGTGTCTGGCCAGGAAGGCAGGGTGACAGGAAGTGACTCATCTGCCCACTGAGCGCACAAAGTACTCGAAAGGAAAATTCAAGCCCAGCAAACTGTCACTGCCATAATGGTTTAAATTATCCCATCATTAGGCTATTGCAGCACTGAAAAACCATTGAAAATTTTGATTATTTGTGGGGGAAGATGGCTTAAAAAGGGAAAGAAGTTAGCAATGTTTCCTGTCAAGGCACTGATAAATGGGTTCTGTAGCAATGGCAATGGTGAGGAAGAGAGTAAATCAGCAGCAGGTATCATTTTCTTATTACTGTGTGCTTCTCATTTATCTTGGATCCCCTGACTTTGTGCTATGAATCAGAAGCAGAACCACAAACAGCAGTATTTCAACTGGTCTGGTAAAGAATGATCTCAGCAACATCTGCTTTTCCAAATTTATTTTTCTGGTTATTTACCTCATACACTTTGGTGACTAGGACCTCTGAAGTTTGAAAAGACAACAGTGCTTTTCTTCTGATAAGATAGAAAAGATGGGCCTTTCTGCAAGCTCAGTAGAATGTCCCTGATGTCCCCGTGCCTTCTTTTCTTTGCTTCTAACTGGGAAACAAAGCCCAAGTGGTCTTCTGGGCAATGTGACCTCAGTGTAAGTGGAGTTTGGAGTATCCTTCCTTGATTCCTTTGGGCTTTTGTTCCACTTCTCATATTACATAAAAGTGAGAAAGAGATCTCTCAAATCTCAAGAACCTCTGCTCAATAAAGAACCATTGTTCCACTTTATAAAGTAATACACTGACTACTTCTAGTCTGGGGAGTCTGAAAACTTCCTTTTTACTGATATACTAACATATTGTCCCTCAAAAATTATTAACCATTAAGACACTACAAAAAAATGGCAGAATTAACTCTACCTAAATTCTACAGTCTACATTTGGATTTATGTGCCTAAACATATTTAAGTGGTAGACGGCAACCCAGTCATGCTCTTTCTAGGAGGCCTGGAAAGTCTCCAGAGCATTATCAAACTTTTTGTAATGTGCTCAGACATTGTTTTGAGGGATGCAAACTTGACTTGCAACATAGTAAAGACAGGCGCTAAAATGCGGGAGGTCTTAGGTTCTCAGATGTCCTCAGCAAGAAGCGCTTTGAGCCTCTACGATTTTCTTGTTTCCTCTACTTCCAGGTATCCTCAGTGAGACCACTCACTGCCGTTTCCTATTGAAGGGGTCAAGTCACAACAAAGAATATGAGAGAGATGAAGACAAAAGAATGAAATTATAATTACTCTGCACCTTACACAAGTCTCAGTGGTTTAAGATTCAGCTTTTAAGTACTCAGGACATTTGCAAACCAGGCCTTACAAATGGCGCCCATTAAAGAATGAACATACAGCATTTGCACTCACTTGTGAAAACCTCGGTTCAAGTGGGCTAATTTGTCCACATCAAGCAGGAGCTCAGATGCCACAGTATTTCTTTATCCTTCCCAGTTCTGTTCTCTGCTACCAGTGGTGGCCCTTTCTACATATGCTGTAATGGAAGCTGCTGCGATTTTCCTCTTGTTGTCATGGCGTTTCAGCAAGCCTGCAGAAGAGCTCATACATTTAGCCTCCTCTAAGTTCAGATATCTCCATATACACACCTCACTTGGTGGTGCTGCTCCAAGGCAATGAACAGATATATCAAGGTCCAGAAGTATACTGACCTGGTTGAGTCCGCAAGGTGCTAGGCACACCAGGTAGCCTATCCTAAGAGATCCAGTCTCCAGCAAGCTGCCAGCCTACTCATAGCTCTGCTAACTGTGCTTTCAAAGAACAGCTAAACTGCAGATTCTAATTCAAAACAGCTTAATTTAAAAAAGGGATCCAGCAGTATTTTATCAGCCAGACTGCTGAACTAGACCACAAATGATTACTACCATATGACTGAAAAAGTATCCTAGGCTGAGTTTTACTGGGTCAAAGGAAACATTTTTCACCTATGAAAAATAATCTTGGTTTAATTATCTTTCATTTACTCAGCTGCAATGATCTGTGCACAGGTCTGAGGACACCATGAAAATGTAAGTGCTCAGTTCTCACAGTTGTTGCAAACTGGGCATCTCCCTGCTTCATGAGACATTGCATGTTTCATTAGTAAGGAAGACAGCTGTCTGCATCACCTGGCACTTCAGCTATCCTGAAATATGACTGGTCTGCTTCACTGTGTAGTTTCTCCAACACTCAGGCCAATCTTACAGTGCCGCAACCTGGAAACAACAATACAAAACCCAGACCTCTCTCAAACACAGCATAAACATGAAAAATACAAAGGAAATTTTGAGATTGACTTTCAACTCAATTTTCTGCTGCTATGACTCCACTGATTTCAAGAGAGTTCTAATTTCCACTGGGCAGAGGCAAAAAAGTCAATCACTCTCCTACAAAAGAATATTTAGGAAAAGAAGGTCCTGCAGTTCTTGGGAGCAGCTTGTCAGATAACCTTACACAGCAAATTACATTAGATGAGGCCCCAACTAATGTTCTATAGGGATGTGATAAATAAAACAATACTTCCAGCATAGATGGATGAAATTTCCTTGACTAATTTATCATTGCACATGGTAAAAAAGCTCATTGGTTGATTGGGACACAGTAGCTATGTTCTGCCTTGGCACTGGACAGCTAGTAACATTCACCAAACCAAACAGCGAGCACAGTGGATTTCTGATTGTAAATGAGACCACCATGCAAGTGGCTGATACAAAAAATTCAAGTAGAAAGACCATCATAAACATTAATAGCTCCAGAATTCTTGACTGTTCTCAAATTTCAGTGTAGACACAGCATCCTGTAGGAAACTTCTGATTTTCACTGGGTGCAAGTCCCCCTCACCCTGGCATAGGTGTTTGGGAGAAGGAAATGATAGGGTGGCTATGAGCTTTGAGAGGGAGGTGGATAAATTCCACTTGTTTTGGTTGGTGTCATGTTTCTAGTAGAGGAACTACCAGACAAGCAGTCCAGACAGCAATGTTTCTGCCTTTTTCCCAAATTCTTAATAGTAAGCCAAATACCATCCATACTGTTACTCTGAAGTACTTGGGCTTCACACTCCCTCAATTCCCTGAAATTTTGCAGTATTAACTCCCCTGGTTTCAAGGGAGCTACTTCTAAGCAAATCAACAGGGAATTGGATCTTCTTTGTGCTAGCAAGTCTCTCAAAGGATTTACTGTTCTGTAAGCAACCACTCTATTCTCTGTTTACCTTGTAGATAATAACAAACATATTCCGTGGAGAATTCAAATACAGAAGAAACATACCAGGCAAGTCACTAGAAGAAAATTAAGGTTTACCTTTCTATGTAAACATGTAATGCATTAGTAGATTAACTTTCCATTAGACAAATGAATGACAGAGGATGCAGCATGCTACAGAAGACGGACTGCATATCACATGCAGTAAAATTCTAATCACAATGAAAATAGCCAAGTAAACATTATCTGAATCAGAATCAAGCTACACTAGGGAAGCTCTTCACCATGCTGCTAGGTTTGAAGTGTAGCTTATCTGCTAGGGCTTACTGACTGCATTAAAGTTACCCTGGTTACTGAGGACTCCCATTCGATCACCTGAAATGTGTTATCTCTGCAGTTAAGAACTGTGTGTTTATTGCAGAGGTGGGTTTTGATAAAATGACCAAGAATACAAACATAGATATCTGAATCAGTGTATTTAAAATTGAAATAAAAAAACAGAAACAGAAAGCTCTTGATCCATGTCTTCAACATCAGCCATGTGACAAGGAGCACAGTAATCAGAGATGCAGCAAAATTGTCATGATACTGTTAATAATAATAACAGAAATACTTACCACAGCATGATATTGGTAACTGTGCTGAGACAAATAGCATATATAGATGAAAAAAAATATAATGGCATAGCTTTTAGCATCATCACTTTTCTAAAGCAGTATAGTCATTTGGAAGGACAATCTGAATCATGTGTAATTCTAACCGTTACATGAAATAAAGGATAAAGTCAATCAAGCCTGCTCTTCTGCAAGATCACTCACTTTGGATACATGAACATAACCATAAAAGTACTGAGGTTTAATCAGGTCAATCAAAACAGTCAACCAAGATAAATAGTCTCAGGAAGAGTCTAGAAAACTAAAAGCCACATCAGGCCTGCAATACACACAGTCCTTAGCTTATGTAACGTATATGGCCCTTAAAGATAATGTGTTCACTGGTGCCAGCATGACACAGTCCAGGATGACTCCATGAAATACATTGAAAACCAAGGATACAACTGATAGAAGGGTGAAGATTCGGACGAAATGCATGTTAAGTAATTGGGAAGATACACATTACGTGCTCGGATTTTTCCTAACCTCTTCATCCCAATCAAAATCTAATGTAGCATCATCTAGCTCTGCTATTGAGAAGAGAGATTTCTGTGTGATCACACTGGCTTTACCAGCATTTCCCAATGCAAAACTCTTCCTTCTGCTAGGATTGCTCATGTGCACCTTCAGTGAAGGACTATGGCTTTTCTTGTTAGTATCAGTCTTAATGGCAGGTGAAGTTTCCGATTTTGACTCAGGACGTGATACAAAGGAGAATGTTGACAGCTTGGCTAACGTGCTGGAGCGCACCTTCCCTGTGCTTGGGCCACCAGGTTTCTCCTCTCCTTCCCTTTTCTTCTCAGTGGGTGGAGGTGACACAGCATCAAAACTGACATCAGAGCATATTGTTGTACTTCTTCTGATGTCTTTCCCTAAAGCCAGACGCTCTTGTTCTTCTTTCCCTTTATTATCAATTGATTGTTTTTCCAAACTATGTTTTCCTAAGTGCGTCAATGTCATCTTGCCTTTCTCAGCAGGGCAGCATTCTTCTGGCAGCTGCTCCCCCTGGAGCTGCTCCCCTGGCTTAAAAATATTCTCACTGTGAAAAAAAGAAACTTCTTCATTTTTCTTCTCTGAAGAATGGTCAAGTTTTGTCCTTGGTCTGAAAGAAAATTTAGCGAGTTTAGCAGCTGGGGGACTTTCATCGTCAAGGATTTCTGACTCATGGGAACTTACTACATTTGTTTCCTTCACTGCTTGACCTTTACTTCGTTTTCTCAAGGAAATTGTTGTATTTTTTGCTGCTACAGATATACTGTTCTCTTCTTCCTCTAGTACAGAATCTACATCACTTGAAAGATTTGGCAGGCCAGAGGCAGGTAATACTGAAGGAAAGGCCTTTGCCTCAGGGTCCTGCGTACTTGTAAAGAATCCATGTGATTTCTCTGTGTGCAGCCTCTGCCACCTTTTAGAAGCATGTTGTGTAACAACTGAATTCTGCACACCAGCACTTGGTGATGCTGGGTCTGGAGTATTAACTTCTGAAGAACAGCTGTGTTCTTCAGTCCTTGTCTTGCTTAACTTGGAAACTTTGTCCTGTTTCAAAGGAGCATGCAGATCCACAACTGCTAGTGACTCTTTTATTCCATTTCCCTTCTTTGGTATTGAAGCAGATCTTTCTTCAGAACAGGATGTTTTACACAAGGTTTTTGAAGCCAAGTTTTTTGGAGATATCTTCAGCACTGGAGACTTCTGAGAAGTTGCTTCAGTATCAATGTTGCTCTCTTCCAGGCTGTCAAACCATGCCAGACTGTTGGCACTTTTGTTATTACTATGTGCTTGGTTGCACGAGGGTTCTGGATGAACATCCCTGTCAGGCGAAGGCAGCTGTGGCCCAGAGTTATCTTCTTGTTGTTTTGAAGGTTCTGACTGAGACCTTTGCTTTGAATGTCCAAACACACCCCCATTCAAGCATCCTGTGGTAGCACTGAAATCTCTCTCTTCAGGCTGCAACTGGCATGAATTTTCCATTTGCAATCTATAAAATGAAAAAAAATAATTAAGCAGTAGTAAATTATTTTTCTTTCTTTTTCCTTCTTCATTGCATTAGTGATACATAATATAGATGACTGGTGGAAAGCTACAAATAATGTAGGCCACGAAAGTATAGTATAGTATTAAGTTTCACTTCTAGTTCTGAAAACTGGTGTGGCAGTCTGTGATCTTTCAGCACCTTTGATAGTAAGTAGCAAATTCATTGTCCCAGATAGAAGACAGGCAGATGGACAGAGAAAGCAACCACCTAAACTGCATTTCCTTGGGAAAGCAAACAAAAAAAAGTAAAAACTAAACAAACAGCTTTGCACTACTTACAATCTAGATTGCTAAAGTCCTTTGCGGATTTTACATATTCTGCAAATCTATTGTCTAGAACAGGAACTTAATTAAATTTTATCCTGAGCCAGACAAAGCCTCAAACAAGTCATTGGAATGGAAAATCTAGGTATTACCCGGAATAGAGGTTGTTGTTGGGTTTCTTTCATAATCACTATGTACTCAACTTGTCAAAAACTCCATGTGATAGAGTGAAAGCATCTCAGATCATGTATAAAACTTGATTATCACTGTCTGTGGCTATCAATACTCTCAGGGCCCCCAAAACAACAGAGGTGCTAGAATGAGGGTTCCCTACAGTCTCAGTATAGCTGATATTCTGTCTATTGTATCTAAACATATAATTTCCAAGGGAAACATCATTCTGCTTTTCGCTAAATAGTGATACAAACCATGAGCAAAAAGCAACCACATTCCATCCCAAAAGTGACTGCATTTGTCTAGGAGAAATGATTCTTATGCATTATAAACAGTTTCTCTGATATATGAGAGAAAAAACATTATGCTGACAAGTATATTTTAGAATAATTACCATGATTGTTTACTAGCATGTTTATTCTTGAATTCTTGATAGAAAGTAGCACTAATTATATAACTCATCAAGAAGGAATGAGAGATACATGTTTGTTTCATTGAAATATAGCTTAGGGGGGAATGCATGGAATAAGTCTTCCAATACAGAATAGGTTGTTTTAAAGAGGATATTAATTTAGTATTCCCTAAGCTGCTTAAGAGAGGGAAGAAGAAATCAGCTTAATTTGCAGCATAGGGAATTCAATGAGATATTGGGAAAACCTTTATGAGCATTAGATGGAACAATCATAGAACAGAATATACAATGGCAATGGAGAATCCTCATCACTGGAAGGGCTTCAGAGCAAGATAACATGAGCTCCTGCCAGGAAGGTCAAATACAGACCTGATCCTGTCTTTGTATTTGATCTCCCATCCCCTACATTTCTATGATCCCTTGTGAACACCTCTGTTTTAAAACTACTTTTTGTCTGTCTGTAGAAGATACCCCACTTTCATCGGCTTGTGTTGACTCTGTGGTTATTTAACATATCATTACTATGAGTTACAAAATAAGTCTCAAAACTATTTAAAAGAAAAGTAAATTCTTCCAGCTGTTTCCATTAACTTCAACAACATTAACCTTTTATCTTCCTTTAACAAAAAGAAAGTATGAGTTCCTTTAGATCCTAATCTCAGGAAACAAAGGTTATTTTTTTGTGTTTTAGTTCCTTGCAATCCTAGTGTTTTTCTCTCAGCCTCACTACATTTAAAGTTTTCTGTTAATAACAGCAAAGACATTGCAGTGAGCTGAAAACTAGTGATGGGACAGGGAAAATTTCAGCATGTCAAAAAAGAAAAATCTCCCAAAAGAACAGAATTATAATCCAGATTCCATTTTCTTTTAGCAGAAAGGGAAGGATCCTGATGAACCCAACACAAAAGCCTTAAAAAATCAGGAAGCAGATCTGCTGTATTTTATCAAGCAAGTAACAAAAGGTTATATAAAATTATTTGCTCAGTTACAGAATCTGGCATTTGACTCTAAGAAGCTCCACTGAAATTTATCTTAGCATAGTATTGAGATATGAGTTGAAAACTGATTAAAATACTCTTAAAATATTTGTAAATTCTGTAACCCAGAGGGAGAAATGATCTTGTGATGATCTCAGAGTGCTACTTTAAAACAATGTCCCTGATTATCCATGTCCTCTAAAGAACAAGTCCCTTCCCAATGTCAGACTCTATTTTTAGACCCTCTCCAAATACTTTTGTGGAACTAAGTCTTTTTCACTTCTGAATTAGTTTGTTACTTTGTATAGACCTGTCAAGTCTTTGCAGCTCTTTGTGCAGAAGATGTTGCAGCTCCAGCCGCTCCAATATGAGTTCACACTGCATTCGGTACTGCGCCATTGGATTTTCTGGAAATGAGGTGTGTAAGGCATTGATGCCTCCAAGAAGTGCACCCCCCTACGACACCAAAGAGATTTAAAAAAAAATTAGGAAACTACCTTTATTATTCATCATTAAATTAACACAGAAGATACCACTTTATCCAAAACTCTCCCTTAGATATTTTAAAAGCTTAAGGTAGCAAATATTTGCTAACTGTATCCACTATTAGGTCTGCTCACATAGGCAAAGTTGCTCATACACATAAAGCAATTACATGATCAAGCCTGTAGTTTACTCATAGTAGTTTATTTTATTGATACAAAGAATGGGAAATCCACTGAAGGCTTGAGAACATCCTGACTGAAAATGAAAATTAGAATCAAAGAAGTTTTCCAAATGCTTTGCAAGACTTCTGCTCATGTGAGGAACTTTTATAACTGAAGAAGTTCTGACTGCTAAAAGTTTTCATTAGCTTTGCCTGTTTTCTTAAGGGGAAAAACCTGGGTATTAAGGCTTATCAACATAGGGTAAATTGTCTGACAGAAATACTTCTTAGTAGCTCTCTAAGAGTAACTATTCATGAAAAATTCCAGTGAATTTTAAGTGATTTTAATATGGAGCAATTTTGCTGTGTCTTGTAAAAATGAAGTAGCTTTTATTTGGAACAGAGCATCTGCACAGTGGTTTGTTCCACAACAAAAAGTCTAGAACAGCTCTGTAGTTAATTGTTCTTTGGAAAAAAACACCTCCCACCACAAACCCTTTATTTTGCCACAAATTATTTAGCATTTACCACTCCTGTCTAATCTGTAAAGCCCAACATAACTAATGAACAAGACATGTATCAAGTGCTGTGAGAGCAATAGCAGAAATCAATGGAGCCCCTAGAACCAGAAATTGCTAGTTAGGGCATCACATGGACCACACATTTGAAAATGTGGCAGTTCCTGGTTCTCCCACTTTGTAATGTTTAAATTTTATATTAAAAAAAATTACATTGATGACTAATTAAAGCCCTCTAAAACTACACAGTACTAAAAATAAGGCTGTCCATGCAATCTTTAATGCATCCCACTGAAGTTAACACTTGGGGGTTTTTTCTCCATATCACTTCAGTAACATGACAGATCTGTTCCACATAGAAGCACTAGTCTATTGTCTCTGCCGTATTTGCTTCAGGAACTGGAAGGTTCCCAGGTAATGAGGTGGGGACTCTCTTGGCTAGAACAGTTAAAAGCAACCAAGGAGAACCAGATTCCATGTCTGATGCTAAGTTCCAGTTCTTGTGGCTCAGAACATGCCTGTTAAGGAAAGGCTGAGAAAGACAATAAACGTGTACATGGGATCGTGATGTGGTGTGTGCACAGAAGGAAATTGTAGACAACAGAAAATGTTCTCAAACACTCAAAGTGCCACTGCTCTGAAACTGGGGGCTCTACCATCTCTCATGGGGTATGTTCCAGTGGACAACTTCTTCTGGATTGTGCATAATTCAGCTCCACATCATAGAAAAGGAGTAGCAACATCCTATCACTTCACAAGTACTGTGTGAGGATAGGTGAACTGGTATTTCTGAAATATTCAAGTATTTCTGAAATATTCACTGGAGATGAACTCCACAGAGAAATACATGAAGAAATTGAGAATACTACCTTTAGAACAGCAGGCAATAAACAAAATATTGAGCAAAACACTGACAAAAGATAGTTGCTTTCGGCCTGGGTACTGCCAACTTATGACCTAAAGATCCAAAGGAAAAAAGGAGATATATGGCCACATGGTACAATAATGTCTTATCCTCATTGTCTTTTCAATGCTGTGTACTTGGCCATCACAACAAGCTTCTTTTAAATACCCTGTGTGTGTGTGAAATTCTAAGTGACTTTCAGACATCTGTGGAGTTTCATTCCTGTGCTGGTGCTCACATCTCTGAGGTATCTGCCCCTCTGAGATTCTGAGATATCATTTTTAGTAGAGGAAGGTAACCATATGACAAAACCACATGCCATGGAACTGAGGGCAGAGGATCTAGAACAGAGAAGGGAAAAAAGAAAGTATTACCGGGAAAGTTAGCAAAAAGGAAAGGTGTAAAACGCCTAGGGATAGGAAGACCAAATATAAAAAGGAGTAAAAGGAAAGTGACTGGAAAGAGAATAAAACAAGGATGGAAACATGACCAAGTGAAGGAGGGAGACAATATTAATAAGAGGAAATGAGACAAAGAAAAGATCAAGTGGGGGGATTGAAATAAGTTCACAATGTAGGAAAGAGAAATAAGGGTGAATTAGAGGACAAAACAAAAACGCCACAAGGAACTAGGTTGATGATGAAAATTTCATAGTCTTCCTTCCCAAGAGGGCTCACAAGAAATATCTGAACACTTACAGAAGAACTGTGAACTTTAATTTTATACTGTCAAGAATATGACTTATTGTAGAACTTGCAAAGACAGTGTTGAAGATGGAGTCTGATGAGACAAAAGGTGTCAGCCAGTCCTTCAAGAATGGTACTGGTACTTCCGCATTTACAGCCTCATTCTACAGACTGAGAACTAGGCAGCAAACACAGGATGTATCTATACAAAACATTGGGGGAAGGGGGGTTCAGAGAAGAAAATAATTTCTGAAAATAAATTTTTGCACGCCTCTTCTGTCTTTATTTAATAAAACAAAGAAATCTCTTCCTTCAAAAAGAAACTGTTTCAGTGAGTCATTTATTCTTTCCAGAAGGAGAGTAAAATTTGACCTTAAATAGCAGAGCTCAAATTTGCAGATTTCTAGCAAAAATGAACACATTTGCCTCCTTGCTCATAAGAAGTGAAGAGTGGAGCAAATACGGTGAGCATACCAACTACTACCAGGTAGTCTTCTGCGGTCATAATTCAGGCAAATTTCTCATTGACTCTTACTAGACAGATGTTTTGTTATGCAAACTGCAGCCCTTGAAGGCAAGGCTATATAAAAATGAAGCAGTGACCCACAGTTAAAACAATTCTTTTGCTTTTACTAGTGCTGATGAGGGAGAGAGACACACAGATGAGAACACACAAAAATTATTACTATATATATACATTTCACTTTTGATCTTTTACCAAAAAATCAGTATTTTAGAGTTCTTATATCCAAAACCATATTGCTTTGAAACCACTGTCCCATCAAATTCCCATCTAGTTAATTACAGGTTTAATTACAGTTAATGAATACTTATGTCATATCTTCTGCTGTTTCAACAGCTTCACATTGTAACTTAGATGCAGTGCTGTCACTGAAAAGCTGAGCTCTTCAGAACAGTGCAAGACAAATTGCAGCAGACAGCGAAATGATCTTTTCCTACTTAATAAGGTCAGGCCCTGTAGTATTTTTGAGATAAATTCCATTTGCAATGCTGTGCAGTAGATTATCTGTGACATAAACTGCAATTAGTCTCTCAACCCTCACTGAAAGAACAAGGGAGATCACAAAGGCCTACCTGCCATATGGGACTTTGTGCATCTATCCTGAAGAGCATTGTCTCCAAAAAGGAGCATATCTACTCCTGAAAAGGTCTTTCAGGTCCATTGAGCTAATGGGTGCTATATAAAACTGTTTTAATTTGAATATATTCATATCAACCCATACAGAAACATAGGAAATGCCATTTTGGATCAGACCAGTCAGCTGTGCAGTGGAGTACATCATCTCTGACAGAGCCAAACCTAAATATTTCAGATGTGCTAAAAATTCTCATGCATAAAACCTTGGATAATCTGCTTATAATTTTTTTCCTATTTCAAAGCACGAAGATTTATTTTTCTTAAAAACATTCTATCTGAAGTAGTGGTGTCTATATTATTTTCCACATTTCTACTAAAAAAGCTCCTTCTATTAGATTCACATTTCTTGTATTAATTTTAAATGTGCTACTTTTTCAACATCCTAATAATGTTACAGTAAACTAAAATCTGGCCTTCCACATTTTCTCAATGCCTTTTTACATGGAAGCATGACATAAATCCACATGATTATTGGAATGCACAATTTTCAGTCCAACACAGGTTTTGGAATTCTAAGGTTTCTCAGACTAAAATCAGTCTTCTAAAAGTTCTAAGTTTTACTATTGCCACCAACATAGTCTAAAATGATTTAATGGCAAAATAAAGTGCAGGTCTTGGCAACTGTTCAGACATTCTTCAAAAAATTAAGTTCTCTCATACCTAGTTAATGAGTGATTACATAACATCATGGAGGAAAATCCATCAGAGGCTATTAAACACAGTGATATACAAACAATTTCTGGCTCAAAAGGTCTTCACAATGTAGATTACCAAAAGCCAACAGTATACCAAAACTTCAATTAGACTTCAGAATTTATAAAAAAAGATAACAGGCCTTTATCACTAATCCACATTTTTCAATATAATCTGTTTAAGGATTTTAACAATCAAGATGGACTAAAAAAAACTTGTCAAGGTCTCTGATGACCTACTTTCCAGGAGTCTATAAAACCCTTTCCAAAGAGAAGAAGGGAGCTGGCACATGTCTACATGAAAAACTGAATCTTTTAAATGGGGTATTGCAGCCATGGCAATGTCTGCAAGAAACCTTACCTGCATAGAAGATTCCATCACTGATACCACAGTTACAGCATCTTCCAAAGTCACAGTATCCCTAAACATCAACCGGGCATGAGCTGTCAAAAATAAATGGGTGCAAGCTTTAACAAAGTCAAAACCCAATGTTTTGTACTAAAAGGAAAAAGGTATTTTTTTGAATGTCCTCAGCTCTTCAAATACTTGGGCATAGCCATAACTTAAACCTAAATATAATAATTTCCATTTTAGTGTCATTTTCAACAGGAATTGGAAGGCTTAGGCTTTCTAGTAAACAATGTGGTGTCAGTTACAGCGACAGTTTGAATAAAGATGCTCAAAATTCTACATTTAAAAAATGTAAAGTTCTGGATATCACAACAAAGAGTGTGATATAAAACATCTCTATCTATCTAGGTGCATGTCATCACCATAAGGGAAAAAAATAAAGTCTAGTTTTCATCACAGGTCAGAAAAATTTCATTGCCTCTACATAGGTCTGTGTCACAAATTTAGCATTATTTCATAAGGTAAAATGCTTTTCTCTACAATTTTTTTTCCTTCCCCTTCTTAAGTTAGCGAAATAAAACTGGTGTTTTTTTAAAATAGATATATAATGCAAATAATTTACCACATGAAGCCTTCCTCCTAACTGGCCATAGAAACAGATTCAGTTCTTATTCAGAAAGAGAAAAGCAGGTTAATTAATACCGTCTACATAATACTTTGAAAGAACAAAATGCTACTAAGAGGTCCAATCACGTGAACTGATAAGAATGGAAGAAACCCTGTGAAAATAACATGTGAATCCCTAAAAGTTAGGAATGTCTTTCACTGAAATGAAGAATGTCTTTCCCCCAAATGGAGAACAAGATAGAAATATCTGAAGCAGGAGGCACTATATTGCCATTTATGATTGTTATACAAAATACAGTATATTCATTTAAATTCATCCCAAAAATATTTGATATGCCATTTTATAAAATAAAATCACATTATAAGAGAAACCTACTGCTACCTTTGTTTTTGTTCTTATAAGTGAAATATGATTTGAACTCAGAGCTGAAAACACTGAAGTTGTACTGCAAAATACAGACTTGATTACTGATACTTAAGGAAACAAAAAATATTCTATTTTTATGTTATATTAATTTTAGGATAGAAGCGAATATTTGATTCAAAGGAAGCCAAGTAAATCCTGAGATTGCTTTTCATAAAGATACATAATTTCTGAGATTTTTCTCTCAAATGTGATTTTTTCCAATGTTTTTTATGTGTGTGAGAATGTCAAAATAAAAATTGGGTTTGATAATCTAAATGAAACACTCTTTCCCACATTCAAAATCTCCAGTTTCTAGTCTCTTTAGAAAGATGAAACAATGCAATAATCACCTATCCCTACCTCTACAGAAAAGCTGCTATTCTGCTTACTGACAATAATTATACTCCTGTTCTATTCATTTCATAAAGGTTAATTGTTAGCCTAAAAATAAAACTGCCAGGGCCTTACCTTCTGCAAGGCGTATCAAACTCTCTAATAGGCGGATTGTGGTGCGGGCAGCATTCCTGCAGTCACTCTGACGCTGCATTTGATAGTAGCGTACAAGGATCAGGTTGCTCTCATCAGACAATTTTGGCTGTATGCTTTTTATAAGGCAGAAGTAGGTTTTCATCTTTTCCATGCTCCACAGCTTTTCTGATTTGCTTGGACAACCTGCATTAAAAGTGCCTTGTCAGTAATTCTATAACAACAGACATCAATCTTCTTCCTATGAATTCCTGTTAAATAGACAGGTGACTACAAAAGACACATTACTGTACTTTTGGGGCATACTGGCTGCTTTGTACACTAGTCCTCAAGGACTTGGTCAAATTCCAGTGCAGAATTTTACACCATCCAATCCCTCTCCTATCAAAACCCACAGTAAAGCCTCCAGTAATTTCAGCAGAACTGTTCAGTCAGTCTCACTGCCCACCAGATGGTACAGACAGTACCAAGTACTCTGGAATTCCTTAAAATGAAAAATGCTACATGACTGTATGCATCTTCTCTGGCCATTTTACCTACCTTGTAGGAGCCAAAAGCTACGTGCCATATTCTGAACATTTTTTGTAGGGAAATATTTTGGAAAAGGAAGGAAGCTAGCTGAAGAAGTTACCTCTCATCACTTCTTCCGTAATAGCAATCAAACTCATGTTCCTGAAGTGGATGGGGAAGGGGCTGGTTAAAATCAAATCACACTGCCTTCCCTAACTCCAGAGCACAAAGCTCCACATCAGGAACACTATTGTTCATTCTTTGAGCCCTGCAGCACATGCAGCTCTGATCTGATCTGCCTGAATTAAGTTTTCCATTAACAGCAAGTACAATTGCATGGAGTTTAGGCTCTGCAGATCACACAATGTAAAGGCACAAGATGGAAACCATCCACTTACTGAGCAGCCTGGGCTGGAATCTCTTGTAAATAAATGATCACAGAGTAAAAGCATGGTGTTCTCAGCTCCCCCCTCTTAATTAATTAGTGATTTCTATCTTAGTCCTACTTGAAAAACAACCATACAGCAGAAAACCACCATAACAAAAATGTATTCACTGATTAGTATGAAACATTCAAGGATAACAAACTAAACATAGGTAAGAAATTAAAAAAATCCCAAGAAAAAACAAAACCAGAACCAACCAGAAAAAAACCCACCTTATAATTTAAAAAGACTACTCTTACCTTTATTTTGCAAGATGAAGGATGAAATGATGCGGTCCCATTCCTCATTCTTTGTATCTAACAATACTAAGACCAGGTCAAATCTGCTCAACAGGGGACTGCCAAGAGCTATGTTGACAGAGACAGACTCATTAGGATCATAATGGCCTTTTGGGTTTGTTGCTGCCAGGATAGTTGTCCTTGTATTAAGCTTGCACACCAAGCTAGAAAAAAGTATGGCGAACATTATGGTTGAATTAAATTGAGTAGGGAAAATAACTCCAAAGTGTTTGAAAATTTTCATGTTTTTATGCTATAAAGAGCACACCTTATCTTAAAAGACCATAAGAGCTAAACGATGTACATAAGTATTGTATTTATTATTGTATGTACAGCTTTTCTCAGTAAGAGAGTAACAACTAGATAGACGGTGCCACAAGTGATCTGTATATACAACTAGGTCCTTAAATAGTGAAAACCAACATTACTTTCCAGATAATAATAAAAAAAGTCACATACATGTTTTATTCCTGTGTGTAAACATGAATATGAACCCAAGCAAACAATGATGGCAGCCATCCTCTCTTAACCATGGCGTCCTAGCATGTGCTTGTAGATGTGGGGAGAGATTATTTTTATGCTGGTAGTCCAAATGCACTCTTTTTGGTTAAGGCAGCAGCAGAAGCATTCTAACTTTGGCTTGTCACTGAGCTATTTCTAGTCAGCCCCTGAGTAATTGCAGCCTCGTGTCCAAAGTTCGTCTGTAACTGAGAGGAAGGACCACAGATCTTCCACCAGCTTATACACAACAGGAAAAAAACCTTATAGCCCATGCACCAAAATAAGACCTAAATTAGCAAGGTGCTTAACCTATCTGTGCTAAGTTACTACTCAAAAAAATCCTCATTACATGTAGTCCTTAAAAGTGAGCAACTGAGGCTACACATGCAAGCTAGTAAACAGTGTTCGGGGTCTACAACACCCAACTGACTGAAACAAGGAACCCAGCTAAAATATCTTGCTGTCTTACTAAGGAGACAGGACCATGTTGGTTCCAAATATTTGTGCCCAGCTGCATTATTGGCAAAGGCTAGTAATCACTCAGGTGAGACTGACATCACTTGACTGGTGTCTGCCAAAGAGGGTGGAAATGCTCAGAATTAGGAAAGGACTTGATCAGTTAGAGGAGCCAAGATGTGATAGGAGCAAGGGCTGAGCTGAAGGCGATACAAAGGAATAGGGAAAGGGTGATTCTTCTTGAGTAACAAGGATTGCAGCAATACCAGCCAGGAAATTATTTGGGCCTGGACAAGAACTGCATATGACTGATGGAATGAGATATGAGCTCAAAGATCCAAGTGGTGGGCAAGGGTGGTGGAGGGAATAACAGACTACTTTGAAAAAAAGAGAGGGAGGAACTTAAAGTAAGCAGGAGTTTATATTTATGCCATGCCCAACACATAAAATTCAGCGCCATAGAAATCTCTTGGTCTGCTTTTGTTACTATGCAGTATTATTGGGTATTATTTGGTTTGATAGGACAAGAGAACATAACCTCAAGCTGTGCCAGGGGAGGTTCAAGATGGATATGGGGAAGAACTTCTTCACTGAAAGAGTGGTCAAGCATTGAAATGGGCTGCCCAAGGAGGTGGTGGAGTCACCATCCCCTGGCAGTGTTTCAGCAATGACTGGATGGGGCAATTAGTGCTGTGGTCTACTTGATACGGTGGTGACCAGTCAAAGGTTGGATTTGATGATCTTGGAGGTCTTTCCCAACCTTAAGGATTCTATGATTCTATGATGTTGGTGAAACGAACTCCCACTTTCTGAGTTCCAGCAAAAAAAAGTTACAAAATTCCTCATTTCAGGTATGATTATTACCACCACTTGCAGCAAAGGACAAGAAAAAGAACAGCGAGTCTTCTTAGGAAAATGCCTGGCCTACAGTGGTGGATTGAAAACTCAACAGTGAAGAGGGCATGTGTTTATTTTGATCGCTTGCAACCTCTGGTCCAGGGCACCGTCCTTCGAAATGCTGACCCACCTAGTTTAAGAATACTGCTGAGAACAAAACTATTAAGTACCACAAAGAAAACAGATATATTTAATCAGCATGGCAAACTTCCTTCCAACTTGTAAGTACAAAAAAAAATCCTATATTGTTTTATCACATATGTCAACATGCCACTTACCCTGCCTTTGCAACGCTGATGGTTTGTTGCTCCATTGCCTCATGGATACTGGTTCTGTCATGTTCTTTGATACTGTTGAACTCATCAATGCAACAAAGGCCTCCATCTGCAAGCACCAGCGCTCCAGCTTCCAAATTCCACTCCCCAAATTCCTTCACAGCAGTCACTGTCAAGCCTAAAGAATCAATTACTTTGGTCAGTCTTTTCTTTAAAATGCAGGAGTGCACCTGAGAGAAAGAAATGGACCCAGCACAGTGGCTTGTGCCACAGACAGAAGGCAAATCAGCAGGGTAGTTCCACCACATACCTCTACCACATAACTCACGTTAGAGGTACTGGTAAGCAAACCCACTAGTTTTGCGGCAGGTTAGCCTGGAGCTGTGGAGCAGATTCTGTTAGGTTTCCCATGTTTGATTGTGACTCGTTTTAGGACTTTGTTAAATGACCAAAAGAGATTAGGGTAAGAAGACTAGGTCCACCAGATCGTATTAAAAATTAGGGAAAATGCAAAGATTGCAAAATTATGGAATGGATCCATTCACTTTCTCCTCAGCTACTAAAAAAGACAAAAATTTTGAAGCTGCAAAATTTAGAAAAGGAAATATATTTAAATCATCATATAACACCTTGCTCCAGAAAGCAGAGATGAATTCTTCCCTTAAACTAAGGCAATTAAATTTCTTTATGAGATTTTGGTTTCTGCTAAGCATTAAGCAAAAGTGAAAATGCAAAGATGCCCAAGGATGAAATGGGGGAAGAAAAATTTAAAAAAAGTATCCCAGTAAATCTACACATGGTACAACATTGTGTGGATGGCAAGTGAAAAACCCTGCACAACTGTGGAAACAGCCACACGTTAGCAAGTACGTGAAGCTCCTTTCAATCCTTCTATTTCCTATTTCCCAGCTTCTTCTCTATCTTTAGCTCTCCTTTTTCACTCCAGTATTCAGCTCAAAATATCCTAGTAGTTGACAAGCTGCAACCAGCCTAAAATCTCCTGGAATTCTATGACAAAACGTGCACAAGAATCCCCCTTCTCATCACTTGGTTCAAGGAGGAGAGGCTGCAGAGACCTTCTCATTGCTGCACAGCCCACCACAGTACCCACTTGTTTGCTGATGGCCAGCAAAAAGTTACTGGTAATACATATGTTTCCTGATAACTTCAGCCTGCTGTAAGGAATCTGCTCCACTGTGTTCAATCTTTGATTTTTCCTGGACTCTGCACCAAATGACCTGGGCAGTCAATCATACTGCAGAATTACAAAAACACAAAACAACCACACTAGGCAGTACTAGAGCCTGGCTGTGCATTTATTTCCATGCAGAACCTTCTCCTGCGGTGAGGGCACACAACTCATCCCCTTCTCCCCGAGCCCTGGGCACTCTGTTGTGTCCCCACAGAGGTGTCACAGCGCTGTGTCACCCCACTGTGCCCTGCGATGGGGTGCCCTGCTCCTCTGCTGCACATCATGGCACTCCTGCTGCACAGGAAAAGTGCACTGTCTCACAGCCTATCATGTTACCCAAGCCCTCCTTCACAAGCAGAGGCAGGGGATGGTTTCATGCATGCTCCATGCCCTACACAGCCTGTCTGCAGGTGGCCTCTGCAGCAGCAGTGGCACAGCAGAACTCAGGGCCATGCACACAGTCCATCCCACCTGGGGTACCCAGCACCTGACTGGCACATCCACCTTTCCGCAAGGTGTTCCCCAGCCAGCTAAGCGCAGCCTCATGGCCTGTGGGCACTCTGCTGTGAGCCAAGAGGTCGGAGCCATGGCGCTGATCAGGGCAGTGCAGCTCCTCATGAGCCTGATATCCCCGCACAGCCCCAACACATGGGCAACCCTGGCACCCGGGGCCCCTTCAGCACCCAGCCCCAACACAACCAGCACGGAAGAAGGAATAAAACTCACAAAAACATAACAAAAACAAAGAGCTGAAACCACCCTGATCCACAAGGGCCTCACCACACATGGCAGAGCCCCACAGGCAAGATGGAATAGCCTGAAAGTGAGTCACCACTTTCAGTCTTGCTAGGGGATGTTGGAAGACTCATGCACCTTCCTGTTTGATTAGTTTTGTGCATTTTGACAGTAAAACTCCATGTTCTGGGAGGTGTTGAGAACAATTCCATTGTGAGTGCTGGACTGAGAGTATTTTCGCTCTTTCTAAGCAGCTGCCATTGCAGTAGCTGTTTATACAGCACTGCACATTGCACACTCTTAGCATAGAAAAGCCTACCTAGGATTCTTTTAAACACTTCTGAATCTTTCTTTTTATAAATAAGGTTAAATAAAACTTTAAAATGAGTCCTTGTTTCAAGTAGCTTTTTGACTTGTTCAGATATAGCGCTTCTTTAACTACTTGCCTGAAGTAGATTGATAAAAGATTATGTTTTGTTCCCTTTCTACCCATGGTTTTAATTTAGTTACAATATTTTGCCCTACTATTCTTCCAGCCTCCATTTCCAGCTTAGGGCACTTTCCAAGGTGGGTATGGTCTCATATTACTTACAGCTTGCAGAGGATAAACATTTTGAAAGGAAATTAATTTCTTCTTTGGCTCATATAAACCTTTGTGGTTCACAGCTTTAAATACAAGATAATACACTGGCAAAAGGGAACATCATCTGTATATGAATCTGAACCTTATTATTCCTTTAATGACAATAAATGTGGTAGGCACAATATGCTCCCATGAGCTATATGCCAGCAACCGAAATAACTTTGCACCCTAGGATTTACTTTTTTTTTTCTTTGTACATAAAATTCTTGCAGGGTGACAGCCCCAGAGCCTATCTATAAACCACTCCTCGCTTGTGAGTGGAGACCTGACCAGCTTCGTGCTTAGGACCTTCCCGGTGCCCTGGACTTCAGTGCGCACAGATCGGGAGGGCTGTCGGTGAGCCCTGCGCCCTCTCCCTGTAAGTGAATTAAGATAAACCCCAACAGGCGCTAAGGCGCAGCAGCCTGCCCGCCGCGGCCTCGCCCTGTGCCGTGCCGTGCCGGCGGCCCCGCCTCCCCTCACGCCCCGCCCCGCCCCGCGGCGGTTGCGGGCGGGCCGTTGCGG
>JAWWEE010000105.1:66155988-66186099 GCA_035221455.1 Xenops minutus | reverse complement strand
GGGAGTTTCGAACGGCGCGGGGCTCGGGGCGGCGAGCGCGGCCCGCCAGCAGAGCCCGCCCGGCCGGCGGCGGGAGCGGGAGGGAGGCCGCCCGGCTGGCGCGGCCTGTGGGCGGCAGGGCACAGCTGCCCTGCTCGCCGAGGAGCCCCGCGGGCGGAGGGCCGAGGGCAGGGCCGAGCCGAGCAGAAGGGCAGCCGGGTGCTGCCCTGGCGGAGCCCGGGTGCTCCGGCGCTGCAGGCTCGCTGTCGCTGTGGCTCGGCTGCCCTCAGCCCGCCCGCCTCTGCAGCAGCGTGTGCTCGTGCGTGCCGGCAAGGGCTGTGACAGCGCACGGAGGGAGGGACGGCCGCGGTGGCGGGAACTTTAGAGGAAGTCTCGCCTGAGCCAGGGGTTTCCTCTAGGTCTCCGCCGCCGGCCCCGAGCCCTTGTGCAGCTGACCGACGCGTTACTTGGAGCCGTGCTCCGTGCCCGTCCCCAGGGGGCTGGCTCCAGCTCTTCGCTCAGCCTGGCCTCACATGAGGCACAGCACTGGAGCCCTCGGTGGCAACTGCGATGGCAGGTGGCAGTGCCCGTCGCAGGGGCTCGGGGCAAGGTGTTAGGCTTTTCCTTCCAGTTGCATGCAGCTCTACCTGACGTGGTACTCACACTCTGGATTTATGTTAATTAGGGACAGTTAGGATGAGAAGAATTAGAGATGGCCCAATGCAAAATTCTCAGTTTCCTTCCCCACCTAAATGCAAGTTAGACTACATGATAAATTTGGGGTGAACACTGCTGTCTTGTGCATTTAAAAATAAGATTAAACATAGCCTTTGCATACTTCATGGAAAGTCATTGCCTTAGCTTTCCTGCGCTGCTAATACATCTGTTTACTGTGGCCTTTTCTCTTCAGGCAGTCCTGTGCAACACTGATCTTAAAATTTTTAATTCACAAACTTCACACCTCTCTTCAAGTTATTGTTCTGTATCAAAGTACTTATTTAAGCAACATTCGGTTCGCTATTAAATATATAATTTAAAACTTTTTTAAAAATTAGTACTAAATACTAATGGTTTAGAATGAGCTTTGTGTTGTTCTCTTAGAATAATGGCACGGGATGATGTGATAATCTTAAGTCTTAAGCAATTTAGCCTGAAAGACCTCACTTCTTGTAAAGTAGCAACTTGTCCTCAGATGCAGAGAAGAAAGCTCCTAAATTGTCCTGGACGAGTACCTTGCTGTACTGCCAACAGCTAGTACTACATGGTTGAAAGGTAAATAAAACCTCTGATATAGTACCTGGCCAATTGCGCTATGCTGTGCAGAGGAGTAAGATCCCTTTCCAAGCCCTGTTTGTTAGTTAAACCCGGAAAACCTGCATTGATGATCAACGTGATAAGCAAGAATTCACTGATGAGGAGAAACAGTTGCAATCCTAAAGCCGCCAAGTTCTGTTGAAATGCTAAGTTTTTTCTATGTTTAAGTAACATTCCTGCATCAAGAAACCATGATGCAGACCTTTGGATTTTGCAGAGTGTAGTAATCAAATAAATGTAATAGGGTACCGGTTTGTGCTTTTACATAGACAAGAGGGAAAATATGTGCTACATAAGTAAGGTACAGTTCTGAAGCCACAGTTTCATTACGAAAAAGGTTATAGTTTTGTTTAATGGTGATCTTTTTTTCCTCTTGTTTAAAAACCCAACAGTCTGTCTCAAGATAATTTCTGTATGTATTTACACACGTGTTTTTGAATCAAAAAGAGAAGGTGAAAAGCTGGCCCAGGAAGAGCTAATGTGGGCTAATTTGCAATTTCAACTTTCAAACACCTGTGAGGGAAAGGGTGAGTTAGAAAAAAACTGAAGTGTAAGAAGTGCTTGGGTTTTGTGCGTTATTTTAAGAAGTAAAGTGCTACATTGAAATTTTTTTCTGCCTATAATTCCATTTCGGGATGTAGATAAAATGCAAGCACCAGTATATCTAAGAATCTGATCTAATCATGCTATCACAATTTTACATACTTTGTGGGTTACACAAGTGACATGTGCAGGAATGGGGACATACAGTTAGTATGCCTGGTGCTTACACATTGGGGTTTTTTACTCAATTAACTGCCTTCCATAATCTGTGTAATTTAAGGTGTGAAGTGTATATGTGCAAAGTGGGAGTTTGGTTTTGGGAGGTGAGTCAGTATTAAAGGTGTGCAGTGCATTATAGGTGTATTGTCGGCATCATTCCTCTGCTGCAGCCATTTGACAGACTTTGAGAAGATGCTGAATGCAGCTTTCAATTAGTGAAAGGGCCCTGTTCTCTGTATAAAATTTGAAAATTCATCTCACTGTGAAAATAGAGGGATTCCTGTGGTTCCAACTGGCCAGAGGGACAGTGTGGGATCAAGTTCATGAGGATAGGGTCAAACATCAGTAAATCTCCTCCATGAATGCAGGTCTTTGTTATTTTAGACCTGTTGTCAAAGAAGCAATTTTAGGCTACAAAAAAACTGCAGACAGACAACAGCTGAAGACCCTTAACTGTAATGATAAATAATGCTTGTTTTTTTTATTTTGTTTTGCTGTAGATTTGGAATGGAAAATAATTTATGTGGGTTCAGCTGAAAGTGAAGAATACGATCAGGTGTTAGACTCTGTTTTAGTTGGACCTGTTCCTGCGGGCAGACACATGTTTGTATTTCAGGTAAGTTTGATTTCATGGTTTCTAAAAAACGGCTGTCCTAACCCATTTGGAGATGACTGTTTCAAACTAAGAGTCACTTGAAAAATAATGCTAAGCTAGGAAAAATATTTGTAAGCTCCTCAGGTATGATACATTTCCCTTTAAAGTCTGTTCATGAGCTGATATTTCTTGCCCCTGATATTTCTTTGTTGTATTTTTCATTTGTGGATCACTAATTAAAAATAGTGATAAGCACAATTTCCATAGCTACTGATTACTTTGACCAGTCTGGTTTGTAAATATGGTCTAGATCCCTTGGTAATCAAAAGTACCTGTTACCTGGTTTACACCAGCACCATCATCCTCAATGCAATTGGTAGCAGTTTCAGACAATCAGAAGCACTAGGTTAATGCAGACAATACCTTCAGAAGATCAGTATAAAACTCACCCAGAACGCTAAACAAGTTCATTTCTATTTGTCAGGGCACATGTTCAACCATGATGTTTGGCTAAGCATGCTAAATCATAACAACATACAATGATTTCTAAACTAAAGACAGTGGTAGATAGTAGGCATTTAGGAAAAAGATGTGTAGATCAAACCTGTCCAACAAAGTCTAGAGCATGTGACAGTCCTATAAAATACTGCTGTTAAAGCAAAAGGTTAATAGGAATAATGAAAGGAAAGAAAACGGGGAAAGAGCAGCACTAAGATGGCTTCCTAGCCTGCTCCAGTTTCCATTTTAAGTCAGTGAGATGGGGGGGAGAAAACCTGAAGTGGACTTTTCTTACTTCTTAGAGCAGCCTTTTTTTGTTTGTTTGTTTGGGGTAGTTTCTTTTGTGGTGGTAATTGCCTGTGTGTGTTTTTTTGGGGGGGTTTAGTGTTGTTGGGTTTTGCTTAGTATTCTTAGTCAAAACTATAATTTTGATTAAAACTGACACTTTTTTCTATGGAATACTGGAATTTTTCTTGTAAACTGGGAGCAAAATTCATCAGACAAAAAATCTGATAGAAACTGTGTATGCCTTATTGTATAAGGATCCTGCTACTTTCCCAAATATTATAAATTCACTTAACTATTTAATGGCAAATGCATGCTAGAGTGTGAGCATTAAAAAACCCAAAAGTGCTAATGAATACATGGCCTTATTTTAAGACTGTTCCTGTAACTATTTAAATGCTGTCAACATTTGTGAGGCATCTTGATTAATCCTGTAAGTTCCAGGGAAGTTTTGTTGGATTTTTGTAGTTTGTTGTGGGGTTTTTTGTTTGTTTTGTCCTTAAAGGACAGGCTAAAGGAATAGGCTTAGGTTGGACATGGCATTTATCAACCACACATGTGCAAATCAGTCTTGAAACATTTCTGTTTGGTTTTGGAGCCAGGCCTAATTTTTCCACACTACAAATAAAGCAGATGTGTAACAAATGCACCATTTATTAACAGTTCTTCCATTATCAAGCCATTATAGCTTATGGCATTAATTGGTCAGAAATAGGTGATCTTCTATTGCCCTCAAAGGGGCTACCTTGTGGCAGTGCATGTAGAGCAATCCGCTGACATTTACATTTCTAATTTCAAAGATGTTATTAGTTACGAAGATTCATTGCTGATGGTGAAGAGAGGGAGCAGGAAGTGGGTGCATAAAAAGGCATGTTTTGGCTGTATGATTGAGAAGGTCTCAAAAACTAAATCTACTGGTTTTGCAATTTATGTGGAATGGACTTGGCAGTTGTGTCCTTGTAATAAATGATGCTACAGCTAAATTAGGAGGAGACATGTAGACACCTTTCTCAGACTGTAGTAGGTCCTGTAAGAGACTCCTATGTTATATTGCAATATCCCTTTTATTTCTTGCAGAAGTACTATTGCTCTCTTATGCTTCAAAAGCTCTGGATTTCAGGTGAGGGTAGGACTGAGCTAATGTGTACACAGGAGTGCACCAAAACCTAGAGTGCTGCAAGAAGCAGTTGCAGATGACTGAAATGATTTTATTTGTCAAACTGAAGCAGCCTGGGATATGGAGAAAACAAGCAAGGGAAGGCAGGAATGGGGCAAAGCACATAATACAAAGAAAAGAGATGTATTCACAAAGGAAAGCATTAGGAAAGGACCTTTGCAGAGGTGTGTATTTCAGCTAATATGCTGTGGATTTTTCTGGATAGTAAAATGGCTGAAATAGCAACTAAAATGGAGTACCATACAGGCAGAATACCAAGGATGATAAAACTACCTTAGTTGAGAGGAAGCTGTGTATCAGGTTGTGAATTCAGCCTTATGTACAGAAAAATGGACAATTAATGTACTTTTCAGACTTACACAAGCAGCCTCCCCCCTTTTTAAAAAAAAAAAGTT
The DNA here is from genome assembly GCA_035221455.1 of Xenops minutus. Lineage (NCBI taxonomy): Eukaryota > Metazoa > Chordata > Aves > Passeriformes > Furnariidae > Xenops > Xenops minutus. The sequence continues at coordinate 66,181,094 of JAWWEE010000105.1, read as the reverse complement.
TCAATAGGAAAGGCTCACAGCTTGGTCTATTTATTTCTAAATGCCAAGATAACGTAGTGAAACCTGATTCCTTCTCTTTGCACTTTGGGTTTGTAAAAAAATCACAGAAAATTCTTTTTTAAGAATGCAAGAACATAATTTACTATCTTTAAGTGGGCATATGACCTTTGATACCTACTCTGCAGTTATTCACATTTATGTGAATAAATGTTGTGTGGAAAAGCAGGATAACTCAAGAGAACATAGACACTGAGTGATTTCATAAAATTCTTAATTTATAGTATAAGTATGGAGTATTAAGACAGTGACTTTTATGCAAAAATTAATCTACTGCCTCTCTTTGCCCAGATATCAAATACCAAAATACCTGTTTGCAGCTGCACATTTATCACTTGATCATACCAAGCACTTTTTTTTTTTATTTCTATCTGTGTATGATCATTTGGTTCTTGAGCAATTAAGAGGTTTGACATCAAAGGTGGGAAGCTCAAAATTTGAGAACTGTTTTTAATAGTCTTCAGTGTCTTTTCCACACAGCAAATCAATGTTTTGAGAATTAAGTAGGATTAGAACAGAGTATTTCCTTGGGTTCGGAACTGTGTCATAAGCTATTACAAGACACAAAATGACAATGGGAACCTGGAAAACTAAAATCCGATATTGAGGTGTGAATTGAGTTTCATGGAGAGTTAAACGCAACAGTGTCCTTTTGCTGTCCATTACTGTGGAATTTAAAGGAATTAAATTATTCTGGGCACTGTTAGGACAAGACTACTGAATTGAAATACTGATTTAATCTGCATGGGCAGTTCTTGTGATTTCCTCAAGCTTCTGCACTTGTCCTGTTCCTTGGTTATCTTTTCCATATCCATATCCAAGTTGTAAAGCCATTTGGTCATTTTTAATATTTCCTTTAGGGCTGGAGGAAGTTGTGTTCTACCTGACTCCCTGGGGTTTTTTCTCCTCTCTCTGGTGTATTTGTACATGAGAGGTCTGACTCATCTAGTCCTCCTGCAAAGTATCTACAGCTTCTTACAAAAAGCTAGACTGCTTTGAAGGCTTAGAATTGAAGTCACAAAGACTAGAAGCTAATGCTCTGTGAACAGCAGCTCCCAAATTTCACTGTGCTGGAGCATATAAATACTACAGAAAAGTAATGATGAGAGGGAAAAGATGAATTAATTCCATTTATCCTCTGTCCTTAGGCAAGGTTTGTTAAACCCAAACCATTCAAATACATGCTATTAATACCAATTTGTTCTTGCAACACAGATTTTATCAATAAATGGGGAGTTAGGAAGCATTTTAGGGGACTGATGTGACCCACACTTTTAGGAGGCAAATTTTGTTGATAAAAAACCTGCACAGAAATGGTAAGTAAGGACACTGAGGAAGATTATACAAGTTGCCTATTAATTAGGTTTGCATATTGGCTGAAAATATAAGGTGTCCTAGAGAGATGATGCATTTGACTGCATACATTTTAACAAACATAGGTATTAGGAAAGAGGCAAGAGAAAGTAGTTTATTCCTTTTTTAGAAATCTGTGGGACAGCTCAAACTTCACTGTAGCCCATTTCTGCTCCTCTTGCTAAGTATAAATTGCAGTCTGTAGTTTTAAAGATTTAGTCTTTTTTAAAAAAACACATACAGACCAAATCAACCTCAAGGGTATAAAAGAAAATCTTGCTGTACTGAGTTACCAAGATGGGCTGGAGAACAATACCACTGTAGATTGGAATGATGTTAGTACACCTGCTTCAACAATGATTCAGCTGATATATTTAAAAGCAATTTTGGATCTAACCTGCATAATCACCCATGAGAAATGCCAGCCAACAATATTACTGTATTCTAGGTAATTCTGTCTTTACAGGATAGTATCCTAAATCTAGGGTTGATGTTATGAAAGCAGGAATATTTTCTGGTTAACTTGAAGAACAATTTTAAATATAGTCACTACTCAGCTGCTAGAACATACTAAAGATTCCCCTGCTAGAAAAGCATATAGTATCAATTTTATTTTAATTTATCTTTCCCTTTCATGTTTAGGCTGATGCACCTAACCCAGGGCTTATTCCAGATGCAGATGCAGTAGGTGTAACAGTTGTGCTAATTACATGCACTTACCGAGGTCAAGAATTTATTAGAGTCGGCTACTATGTAAACAATGAATATACTGAAACAGAACTGAGAGAGAATCCACCAGTAAAGCCAGATTTTTCTAAGGTAAGGCATGTTTTGCTCTAGTCATATATCAGAGGTATGTTTATAGAAGGAGGTTTTTAAGAAACAAAAGCAAACATCAGGTGATTTCCACAAAGTGCATGGAATAAGGCATCAAATAATGGAAAATACTTGGGGAAGCAAACTACAAGTACCATGTAGTTGTCATAAATTTGGATAATACTGAAAACCTGTCAACAGTTTCCACCACCTTGAAATCCTGGCTGTACTTTGACACTAACTGTGTGAAAGAAACCATTGGATTTATTACCACCTGCACCTGTGCTGACCCAGTGGCTTTGTTCTTCAGAAGAGCAGAGTAATGCTTTTCTAGGCCCATCAACCTGGAACTAAGTTGTAGATATTAATTTACCAGAGTTGTTACCCAGCTGTTCTTGTGTCAGAGCTGCAGTTTCGACAAAACTGTAACAAACAGACTGAAGAACAAGTTAGGTATAAAATAAGAGAAGATGGGTAACCTAGCTGGATGATTATCCAATGAATGGACAACTTGACAGAGGAAGTATGCAGACTTAAGTTTTAAAAAAACTTCATGTTAACAATTAAACCAGGACTAGAGTTAAAAGCTGAAGTGAAATAGTGTGATTTTTCTATGCTCAACTTAATTTTCAGGGATCAGATACTCAGTATGTTCTCAAAATTACAGTTAAGCTTGAGGATTCTTAAAATTTTGATATGTTCCTTTTTTCTTTCATTTAAATCACACACTCATTGTATTGGTTGTGAATGCCAAAATGGTGACTTATTTTAAGCACTTGAATTTAAAAATTCCTAGAACTACTTGTTTTCATTCTGTGCTTATATAAGAAACTAGCTTTGCTCCTATGAAAAAGAACAGCAAAAGCTATTGTACATTTGTATGTGAAGTCCCCTTCAGGACAGAATGGAAACACACAAGCAGAAGGTTATTAAATTGATTACACTTTTTTGGAGAATAAAATCAACACAGCAAACTTTTCCTGTGATCAGTCTTAGCTTTCATACTGAGTGTCCGGTGGTAATAATTTGCCATACTTCAGGTAACTATGATCTTTCACCCCAGGATAAAGAGAAAATGAGGTTTTTCTATTTTGCTGCATACATAAACAAATGCAACATGTTTTCAAGGGAAAATGAAGGCCAGCTTGAGAATAAGATATATGACTAATCATGTCTACTACCACAATGTTAGTATCTTCTAAATCTAAGGTTTTACTTTAAAACTTCAGTAGATAAATCTACTTAGTAAAATCAGTCTAAAGTTTTGTAATTTTAGGATAGGTTGTACACTTAAATGAAGATGGGAAGTTTATGGAATTGATAGTTATTGCAAATACCATAAAGTTGAAGCAAAATTTTATGAAGTACTATGGTTTGCAGAATCATTGGGCGGGGGTAAAACTAATTTCCCTTACTAAAAGCTGGATAAAAAAATAAACACTTGCACTTTACTTGCGGAACACTTGCACAGCCTTGAACATGTGGAACAGTTAAAACATCCTCTCGAGAAAGCAGTTATTTTGCTGAGTGGGATATTGGAGTAAACGAGTAAGTGGCATGTACTGTAAGCATGTTTCTGATAGTAGCTATACATTCACATTTATATAAATATCCTTTTTAAGCAAATTGTTTTACACTAACAAGGCTGCAGGGAGTAAAAGAATAAAATCTACATGCATATGAACTCTAGTTTGGGATGTACATGTTACAATCCATCTATTTCCTTCTTTCCCAGCTTCAAAGGAATATTTTGGCATCCAATCCCAGAGTCACAAGATTCCACATTAATTGGGAGGACAACACTGAAAAACTGGAAGATGCAGAGAGCAGTAACCCAAATCTACAGTCTCTGCTTTCTACAGATGCATTACCTTCAGCATCAAAGGGGTGGTCAACATCAGAAAATTCACTAAATGTTATGTTAGAATCTCATATGGACTGCATGTGACTAACCACCATCGTTTTGGTACTGTATATGTGTTAAACTGTAAAAACAACCAGAACTATTTCCCTCGAATTCCATAAGTACATAGTTGACAAGCAATGTGAAGAACTTGTTTTAAAACATCCTGTAGAAAGTTTATAAAAAAACAAACAAAAAACAACAAACAAACAGTATTTGAGCAAATTGTGGAATATAAATACAACTATTTTTAAGTAATTGCCTTTTTTTCTAATGTGTTACTCTATGTGGTCTAAACCAAACCTGATTAAAGTATATGTATTCTCCCCACTCCCCCTTTACTTTGTAAGCACTATTAAAAGCAAAAAAAAAATAATTCAGAAGTTAAAACGTTCAGGCAAAATGAAGGAATAATGCCATATCCTTGTCTCTGAGACCCAGATTGCCAAATACAAAGTGCCCTTTAACAGCAGCTTCAGAACAAAACTGTCATTAGATGAAGTACAAAGAAAAAAATATCTTTTATTAAAAAAAAGTCCAAAAATGGCCTTTTGCTCTGAAGGCAGACAACACAGTATAATTTTAGGTGCAAGCTTTTTTTTTCTTTCAAGGTACGTACTGTTACATTAAGCATGCAATTTGAGATTTACCATCTGCTATTTTAGAACTTTTTTTTTTTTTACATCTCCTGCTGCTGCTGTTTAGTCAAACTGTGGTTTGTTCAGGATAGTGTTTCATGGGGATTTGTGTGGATATCTCAGGAAAGAACCCTTTTTTAGCCACCCTAATAGCATATACAATTGTTTGGAAGGATGCAAGCAATTACTAGAAAGTTTCTAAGTGTCAAAAGGAATAGTGTGAGTATCCCAAAAATACTCTTCTGCAAGATTATTGCATACCAGTGCTGTTTAGTATGTCTATTTTCAGGTATGCTTTATTCTTGTAGTCTTTTTCACTAGTAATAAGTTCAGAGTTTTGGTTTTTTTTTTTAAAAATGCCTGGAATTTAAAATTTGTTTTCTCTCTACTGTTTAAGGCCATCCTGTGCACTGGTATAAATCAAGATGCAAACCCTATTGTGACAGGCAGAATACATTACTTGCCCTGAAGTTCTTGCACTGAGGCATCACTATTACCTGAGGCATCCTCGAATAGAGAAAGAACGAAGCAGTAAACTGTAAAGACTTAAGACATTATTATGACACTAACAATTTAGTTATTTCTTCCAGTCATCATTAGCTTTATACATTTACTCTGACAGTATGTGCATTTAAATTCTAATCTGTCATGCCAGATTACAGGAATGTAGTTCTGCTAGTTACTAGTAACTGCCCAAACTCTGAACTCTTATAGGTTTTAGGCCCTTCAGAAAAAGGTAGGTTTCATGATGACTGACAGTAGAGCTTTGAATAAAAATAGAATGCCTTCTTTTCTCTTTCTGCATTCTCTAATGGGGGATGAAGATGTCCCAGGCAGTTAGAGCTTCTGTCTTTCCACATCATTAGTGAAATTATCTTCATTTTGAACATATATATTTTTTAAATTGGAAAGGAATGATCTGATCTGAAAGTACATGCACATGGAAGCTCAGCAGTACATAGGGGTAGCTGAATGAATTACTGAAATCCATTAATATTTGGAACCATAGTTCTAATGTGTGCTCTTAAAAATGGTCTCTGTAATTGTTTAAAATGGTGACTATTAATTTAAAAGTATTAACACTGTAATATTGATGTGACTTAGCACAACTGGTTCCCTGAAGTAGCAGTTGCTTCACTTGAGAGTTGGAGTTCTGTGAACTTTTAAGAAAGATCTTTGGTTTTCAATTATATTGCAACTTTTAGGTTTGTAGTGACATTTTGAGATTTTTCATGCACTTTATTATTCTATTTATAAATCTATTATATCTCTTAAATGTAAGGATGCACATAACTTGGTCATCTGCTCAAGCACTGACAGACTTGTGAAGTCTGCCGTGAACTAAGACTACTGTAGTAGCATTTCAAACCCTTGCACCTATTGAAGAGTCAAATGAAAATGATCAAGTACAAGCTTTAACCAGAATCCATCCATCAGTAGCATGAAGGTTTCGTAGAAGCCTATGCCACAAAGTGATGGAAGCAGAATCTATTGCTGCTATTGCAAAATCAACTGTAAAATAGACAGTCTCACCCAGCAAACAATTAGTTTAAAGAAATTGGAAAGTGAAGCTCTGTTGTTCCGTTAAGGAGCAAAAAAAGTCAACTGTGCATGTAAACTTGGGGTGCAATAAGTTTGAAGCTCAACTGTATGGTATGCAGTAGCATTTGGCACTACCTTACCCAATACGCTAATGCATCCTCCATATAGGTGACCCACCAATTACAGGAAAAAAATACTGTGCTTGGTGAAAATTTGAGAGGAACAACCCTACTTAATGATCTTTGCAGGATAAATGGCATTGCTATGCTTTTTGAGAGGTTGAATGCCTCTCAGGTCTTCTACAACTTTGTCCAGATCTTAGCAATCCCTATACACTGCATTGCGAGTATCATGTTTCCTGACAAAAATCACATTCCAGAGAAATGGAATTTGAGAAACCAAGTTCCAGTACTCCACAGGCTTCAGGCATATTATAGCACAAACTTAGTGGTATTAAAAGATAGAGTGCAAGTTGGGCATCTGTAAAGACCTGTCCCGGTCTCTGTAAGTTTTCAAACAGTAGGGCTGTGCACATGACACAGTCAGCCAGTGCTGACAGCACAGCATTTCAATGTCAAGGTTGAAGATGAATTCACTTTCCCACAAACCTCTACTTGCAGAGACCCCCCCCAAGATGCAAGGGAGATTCTGTTGACAGGACTAGTGATGTGTCTCACTGTATTTTTACCTCAGACAGATAGACTCAGTTTCATTAGAAGGCTGTCATAATGCTTATCAGAACTTACGTACCAAGTAAATGGATCAGACAAGGTAGCATTATGGATGGAAAACATGGGTGGTGTTTTTATGTCTAGCTTGGGAAAAAATTGTCCCTTTATCTTACAGTCACTGTGACTTATTCAGGTGCTATCTTCACTCTGAATTGCTATGACACTTAAGTTTGTTGGAGGCAAAAAGGCTCCAGATCCATCATAATGGAGACTGGTGAAATTTAATCTTTCCAGTGGCTTTACAAAGCTCCACTGAAAAAGCCAACCTGTACTACCAATCTTCAACAATGCAGCAACTCAGAACTTTGCTACAATAACCACAGTAACTTAGTTTATAGGCTTGCCAGACAACCAATTCTTGAGAAGTGATTGACAAAGTCACAGAGAGAAGTCTGGTATCTGACAGTCTGTTATTTTCTTTATAGTGCCTCAACTGCTGGTTTTCTGGAAGTCAGCTCAGACTTGCAGCTAGACTAATACTGTCCATGCCATCTGAAAATACTGGAGGGAAGAAAAGGAAAAACCCAAAATGTACTATGCACATACACTCTGACTAATCCTCATTTACCAGATACAAAAAAAGAGCAAAGCTAACTAAATCTCGTGGCTTCTGTCTGGACAGCTGTAGCAGATCCTTCACACACTTTACTCTACTTTTACCCATAGCACAGTGGTCTGCAAGTTTACAGATTATCTCATTTTTTTGAGAGACAGAGAAGTCTGGTCTGGAGATGATGGGTTAATTGTTACTGTGGTGGATAGCTGGGGGGCTCTGCTCAGTGTCAGCCAAGAAGAAGCAGCAAAACTGACAACTATGTATAAGGGATGGCAGTGTGTGTGGGACTATTCGTGCTAGGTCTTTTCATTTGTGTTTTTGTTTCTGCTTTGTAAGAGCTAGTCTTCTAGTGTGACATGAAAACTGGACTGGAGAAGATGGGTGGAGGGATTTTGGCTTGATTCCTGATCTAGGCAGTGATGACAATCCGAGGAAGAAGAGTCAGCTGGAGTCACTAGGGAGGCTTTATTAAAGGCAAAACCCAGGCTTCTACATGGAACTTGAAAAGCAAAGGCCCTTCTATGAGATGGAGGGAGGATACATTTCAAGCTTTAGCTAATGCTGGTTTGAAGGCATGACTGGATACTCGCTGTCCATGGCGTGGGGGATATGACTGCCCTATCTGCAGAGAGAATCAGAGGAAGGAGGTGTGTGTGCTGCCAAAGGGCTACCCCAGACACACAAGACAACAGCTGTGTGTTAACAGCAGTGTTAAAGCTGACTGAAATGTCAGGAACTTTTAGGGAGTTCTTGAGGTCTCCCTCCAAAACTCCCCTGGACTATAAGGAGGCCTACCTTTCAAAATATGGGTGGTCCTACAGTTTGCCCTATTTCACTAGAAAGTTGGGACAGACCTGCACTGATACAAACTGGAAAGAAGGAGAGGCTTCATGATATGGTAAAGGGAATCCTGAAGACATCTGATATCCATCCAAAAATCAACTGCTTGCAATGCCTGTTGTTTCAACAGCAGGATGAAAAAGCCTGATGAAGGCCTGCCTGGATGTGTTATACCAAAAGTGTGTAAGACCTGAAACCTTCAGCCAGCATGATGAAGACACTGCATTTACCATCCATCCTAACTACAGGTCTTCATGTACAGATGTATGAACCCACCAAAATTTCTGAAGTAGATATATACTTGGTTGAATCATCTTTGGCATGCAGGTAGTCAGTGTAAGCTCTGCCTCAGGACAAAGCCATCTTGGAGCAGCACTATTAAGAGGAAATAAAGGGAACTTAAGAATCTGCAAGAGATGAGACATTGTTACACATGGGGCATATCTGACAGTTTTTGATCACAACTTCAAATTTCATTCTTGCAGGAAGTGTAGCAGGCTTCCTAGAGTTGCCTCTTCAACTAGAGACCCAGCTGTTGAAGGAATGGCCAGTGAAGCCATGCTCTCAGGAAAATATTTTCAAGATGCATACTGATAGAAAATACTTTATGTACAATTATACCTGCAAAAAAACAATCCCATGGTAGAAGGGAAGATCAGAAAAGGGTGGCCTAAAGGCTGCATCTGTATTAATAACTTTATCAGGGACAGGGAATTAATCCACAGTGGAAAAACTGTTCCTAGCACTGCTTTTGCTTATAGCAACTCGGGAATGCCCAGGGACAGTTTGGGGATCTACAAAGAGGGAAAAATATCTCCAGTTTCAGCGTCTTGCATACCTCAGGATACTGACACCATGTACTCTATTTATAATCACAGCTGGATGGCTCATGTCAGCCACTTTGGACTGGTTTCTAATGGACCAGAAAAGAGACGGCTGTTAGTACCTGAAGACTGCCTAGCAGGGTGAGGCTTACTATGAAAGAAAAAAAACCCAGAGGTGGTTTCCCCTTGAGTCAGTTCTCTTCAACGAAAAGAAAGAAAGTCAGTAGCAAACTGCTGTTGGCATGATATGGACAATGTCAGACATTGCAAAATGTCAGCAAAAAGACAGCAGTCTCAAGGATCTGCAGAGGCTGTAAGAGGAGAGGCCAGAAGGGTACATTTCATACAGCTCAGAAAGGCATGTTATACAGAACCAGAGAGCTGGAGAAACAGCTGATAGTCTCCCAGACTTTTAGGCAAGCTGTTCTAAATACAGTTCACAAAATTATTTAAGCAGTCCATCTGTGGAGGGACACAATGCCAAACAAAACTTTCAGAAATGTGAACAGCCAAATATGCATCAAGAAGCAGCAGAATGAGTGGCCTGGATATCCATGAGCTCCAACCTGCCAGCAGTAGGCATGTGTTGGTTCCTGTCCCTCTGGAATTGAACACACGAATCGATTGCTGCAGGTGTCAAACTCCAGGAGTAAATTAAATATTTTCTTACTAGTGATTATCTCATCCAAATATGCATAAGCAGCGCTATGACTCTGGGGACTGCAAAACAGGTGGTTAAACTCAGTAGTAAGGTGAGAACCCACAGAGAGATTTTGTTAAGCCTCAGTAAATCTCTATGGAAAACTATGTATCAATTTCTAAAAATAAAAGGTAGCTGAATGACTCCTTGTGATTCTCAGATAAGACACTACTCTGGGAGAATGAACTAGGCCTTTGAGAAAAACAGTGTAGCTAGAACCAAACAGTGAGACAGATGGTTCCCCCATCTTCATTTACATATCAGAAAGTCCTACAGCGGTCAAGTAAATTTCTGCCATTGAGTTGTTGCATGTGGGCTGATCTTCTGGCTGCCAACTCTCATTAAAGAGATGTGGGAGGAACAAACCCAGGCTCCTCATAGAAGTCCTAAACTTGTAGAGAACTCTCAATAGAAAATTTCTACTAAGTGTTTGCAAGAAAAACAACCTAATAAAACAAGTAAACTCAGAACCTTATTCACTGAGTGGAGGTTAAGTTCTGATAATTGATCATTTATAAGAGCTGTTTGCAGCAAGCAGAAAACTTGGGCCTGTTGGTGAGACAGAAAGATAAAGGCCTTCCATATCTTCAGCAAGGAAGCAGGGCATTCTCCTGGCTCACACTTTCTGAATCAGGCAAAACATGATGAAGCACAGGCTTTGTTTAAAAAACTGCGGGGGAAGGCAACAACCTGATTGAAAGAGGCCCAAACAGCAAATTAAGCTGCAGGAGTTAGGTCACTGTTTTCTGAAATTCTGCAAGATCATTCCAGTTAGGTCTGGATGGGTAAATGGGCTGCAGCAAGCACATGATACTGCAGGACCCCAAAGGGTCACAGTGGATCCCAAAACACATGATATCTAAGGTAGAGCAGGAAAGGAAGAGAATTTTGACACAAGGAGAATGTTAATGATGTAACACACTGTCCTAGTACAAGTAAATGCTTGTGCAGAAAACCAAGGAAAACTGATACAACTGACAGTGTGGGAAGTAGAATCCTAATTCAGTGGTTATTAAATAGCTTGTGTCCTAAACCGGTACCGGATAGGCAAAGAGTACAAGACATGTTAATGCACAGAATCTTACCAAAGGTTGGTTAGATATCGGCAGTTTTCTCCAGAAGATGAATGCAAATGTAAACAGCTTGTAGCACTTCTCCAGGGTTTACCAAACCTCAGGTGTGTTTTTTTGGCCTATGTGGACTATAATCCCAGAGGCAGCAATTAAATGTAATCCAGACTGCTTCTAGTTGAAAGTGAAATTTACAGATTTAGTATCTGTACACAGGAGGGAAAAATGTGAATTAGGACTGTCCTATCATGAGAAAGCAGAAACTGCTAATTCAAAGTGTGCAAATACAATAAGTAAAGCAATTTAATAGTTCTCCAAACTCATTATTTGAAACTTCTGCACAAAGAGCAAATTGACAAAAATCAGTGCTATGTCCAGCTACAAACAGATTCGTAAGTAAGACACACCTTTCAAAGGAAAGGCAAAAAAAAAAAATTCAAACAACATCCAAACCCCTGGACTAGAAATAAATGCTTTAGTCCAGCAGTTCTAGCCATGGAAAGGTTCCTTGAAATTAAACTAGGGGTAATCAGATTTCTTGCTAGGCACTCGAGTTTCAATTGTGTTAAGGATCCTAAAGAATTCTAAAGTAGAAATTTGGTGCACCTGCTGTTTGATTTTGAGAAGAGGGCATGACAGAGCATAAAGTTTTTTTTAAATATAAGGAATATTTAAGTGAAATGTAGATGATCTAAAGGCCCAAGACAATCCTTTCACGAGATGAACCTTCATCTCAACACATCATCACAGCACATATACCTCAGTAAGCTTGTAAATGGCAATATTTGTTTTCAAGGAAATGTCTTTGAACCTGCTATCATGGCTGAGCTGGAAACCAGATCATATGGAAGATAAAGCACAGGAGGGAGATGAGATAAAGAAGGCAACAGCAACATCAGAGGCCAAGAGCAACTGACATACGGAGATCAGTACTGACAAAAGTGGGCAAAGTTACACTGGAATGTATGGCAAAATTTCACTCTAGGTCACTGTGAGTCCCCTAGCAAATCTGAAATTATTCATCCTGTTCTCAATTCTTAACAGAGAACAAAAAAGCAGAGAAAAGGTTATGCTGAGCCAAAAGTTTCCTGGCTTCTCCCCAAACCTATTTGTCAACAGTTTGAATGGAAAAATCAGAGACATATGTGTTTCATGACAAGTTCCCTGCACACAAGAGGGTTTATGTTCAACATCACATTCTACTTCCACAGCTATAGAAGACCCAGTATACACATAGCTATGGAACTGGAGAATATTTATTGTCTGGTTATCATATGTAGAAATAATGCTGTTTCAGCACTATCTGAGAAATAGTCAAGTTACACATGCTAGTTGAGACACTGGGATTTGACCCTAATTATTTTGTGATTTTGAACGTATAAGTAATATATTTATTTGTTCAAATAAAGCCATTGGCAGAGGTAATCTGATTCTGCACATTGTCCTCAGAAGAGTTTGTAAAGATGCCTGGCATTCAAAGCCAATTGGGACATACCTAAATTTAACAAAAAAAGGAAAGAATAAAACAAAGAAAAAAAACACTTGGTCTCTGAAACCATCTTGAAACCATCTTCACAAATAATTCCTGAACACATGGGTGAATTTCAAGAAAGCAAACAGAAATCAAACTGCATCCAGACAGAACTTACGAAAGAACAGAAGAGAGGAGATTATCTGGTCAGGATGCTAGTCCACCACACAGCGTGAGCTCTGGAAAGATTTATCATACTGGAAAGCACTAGAAATACAGGTCCAGATCACCCTCTGCAAGCAAAGCATTGAGAGGTGCCTCTGGATGAGGTCTGCAAGGTTCCCTGTTAAAAGCTCATTACAGTCCTTCATGGATACAGATGAAAGGGCAGGACTGCCCTTCTGCAGAATCATATCAGGCCTCATAAGCCTCCACAGTAGTTCTCTGTTTCAGCTGAGCTCATACAACCTGAGCACATATGTTCATATAAACATACTTAAGCAAGAAAATAAACCTTTCCAGGTGAAGAAGCATGTACCTGCACTTGTAGATCCAATTCCTGCAGTAAGCACAGAGCGTGGCATGATCTTTACTGCATACTTGAGGAACTGAGATTTCCCTGTACCTGGATCTCCAACCAACAAAAGATGCGATTCACCTTGGGGGTAAACGTAGGAGTAGACAGTTCATAGAGAGAGAAACATACACACAAAATGCTCAGATTAAATAATACTTCTCATTATTCACCTAACATTTAGCACTACATAAACATTACAATATGTAATTCTGTTTAAGACAGCACTATTTATTAGGTGTAATAAATACGGTGTTTAATAAAAGCATCTGGTCATATTGCTTTACCCAGCGATATGACTAGACACAAGTATTTATGATGAAATATTTAAAAAATATATTAACAGGTATTTGACACACTTCCTGTAATGCAAGTTCCTACATTTTGGAATACACATTTCTCAGACTCAACTCGAACACGAAACAAAAGGATACCAGGTTTCAGTTATCATTTCACTACTCAGTTAAATTACTGCAAAACGGACTAATAAAACGAGCACATTTCTTAACCAAGTCTTTGCCAAAAGTTACAAAACTTCATAATTTCAAAACAATGTAATTACAGAAGTAAATAATCTGGCTACTACAATCTCACTGAAGTGCTCTGAAAATTATTTTACTATTATCTACAAAATATCATTACAACTTCAAACATAAGGTCTATAACTTTATCTAGCTGCTGGAGAATTAAGAAAATCCTGTATTTGTATACAGAGCTGTATTATTTTAGAATTATTATGACCTAAATAGATTATGACCTGCATACCACCTGGCACATGGCATATCTGCCATCTAATAACAACAGAAGGAGAATCAGCGGGCAGATAACTTGGGAGTTACAGAACTAAGTGAGATGTGCTGACAATCACAGATGGAAAAGCCTGGCATTAGGAAGTAAAATGAATCCTTTAATTTTTCCTTTCAGTGTACTAAAGTGATCCACGTTAAGGGAACATTAAGATTCTATCCTTTGATGCCAAATACTGCTGGGAATATTCTACTAGAAATCATTTCAAAATGTCACTTATACAATAAAAAGTGAGCTTATGTTTTGGATAAAACAGCTGCCTTTAATAGTCTACCTAATGGAAACCTGCAAGTCTGCTTCTACTGAGTTTTATTTGGGAAAAATTATAATAAAAGGAGGAAGTCTAGACACCCACTTTATTTATCTGAGATTCTGGAATAATACTGAGAATTGGTCAAAAATTGTTCTTACTCAAGAAAATGGGATAATTATTCTTCCAAGACCTTACTGGTTTGATTTTATAGTGGGGAAGGTTGTGAAGACAGGGATGGGAATGACTGTTAGAAAGGAACTGATATGGTTAGAAAGAATACTAACCTCTGATTCGAGTACCAGTAGCATCTGTCCTCTGTACACCACCAGCAAGCACCATGGCTACAGCCAGCTTCACCAGGTACAATCCAAAAACTTGAGGACATAAGCTAGCCAAAATTTCATTCCTTCCTAAAACAGAAGAAAATGGCACTCAGCACTGCCCCTAGAGTAAAACTTGGGTTTCCCACAAACTCCTATGTACACTGATGAATAATTTGGGCCTTCTTCTCGAACAAGATGAACAGAATAGGGAGGGGACTTTGTTTAATTATTTTATTTTTAAAATGGGACCCAAAGCAGTTGTTTGATCCAAACTGCCTTCATTATAAAGAAGTCTTTCACAGTCACAAGCAGCAAGGCCAGTCCTATTGCAATTTAAGGAATGTATGGTCTGGGTAGCAGGAAAAAAGGTTCTAAGGAAATACCATCATGTAAATTCTTTTGTTTCATAGCTAAAAGCACAGCGGTTATGAAGAATAAAACCTAAAAATGTCCAGACTTTGAAATATCCCCTGGAAAACTTCTAAAACTTGAAGTATTTTGTCCTAAACCTGTACACATAGTTGGCTCATTTTCCTGTTGCTTTCAATCACCTTCTCCTTTCACCCTTCTGTGTCACAAGTCCCTTTCCTTTTCTCTACCATAGTTTCTTTCCAGCAGCAGAGGATTTCCATCTGCTATGACAACACTGATGGCTTCAAAGATACGTAACAGAATTAATTCTGTCCTTTAAGATTCTGACACTACCAGCACATAAGGGGTCACAGGTTTAATGCCATTATTATTACTCCCATTGCTAGGGAATAAAAGAGAGTGACTAATTTTGAGATGTTTACTTTTAAGTTTTAAATTTAGATGCAAATACATGGTACTGGCAAAATATGCATGCACCTAATAGATGACTTGAGGCATATGTGTTTGTTTTGGAGGTTTTCTGAAGGAATTAACACATCTTTGTCTGCCCAAAAGTGAAATTTTAAAAACTCTGGTCAGCCATGGCATAACTCAAGATTTAACTCCACAGTTAGGAGTTTGCATCATGAAGTGACTACATAAAATGCAGTAGTAGCTACTGTTATCTCTTGAAAAACAGGAAATGTACATACATTCTGTTGTACAATAGTCTATACCTTAGACTCCTTAATCAACTTTGATCTCTGACCTCAATTTCAACTCAAATTCAGACAAATGGCCTGAAATAGACATCTTGGGCAGTCAGGGTCCTTCTCATTTCCACCTCAATTTTCTTGTACCCACTTCATATTTATTTATTCAGAAAGAGTAATATTGCATAAAATCACATTGCTCCCTGCAGGCTTCCAAAAATTGTCCTGAGAATGAAAGATTAAATGGGACCTTCAAAGAAGATCCTAAATTACTTTCTGAACAGTTCTAACCAAAGTGATAATAATGTTGTTCCAAACAGCAGAAGGATGAAATGTTATCATTCCAAACAGCAGGAAGCTAGCGATTAAATTGCTTTCTGGGAAATGAAGTTCTGAAGAATCTTTGACATTGACAGGATCTACAGTTTCTTATGTGAGTGGGCTAATTTGGGCGATATTTCCATCTGCTTTTCCTTCTGTTTGTCCTTTAAGAAGAAAGACCAAGCCCTTTCCAGGGTTTTACAAGACACAGTGCCAGCCTAAAAAAGTTCAGTGACAGAGATCCTGAAGAGTCCATTGAGCTTCCACAGAGTTGAGGAGAAGGCACTCAGATTATGGAGATGGACATTGTTCCAGACACAATTCCTGGTAACTCCAAGGTGGTTGACTACAGACTATGGTAAGTTTAGGACTCAGCATACTAAATACTGAGTGTTCTGGAAGCCACTGTGAATTGGGAGGCTCCACTGCACCTAGGTCAAGGGTCCAGGCATCCAAGGGTAAGGTTAAAGATAGGATGTGCTAAGCTATATGGTAAAGATTCACAGATTAGTTTGGGATGCAGAGACAGTGAGTCAGATCTCCCGCTTCAGAGGCAACAGCTATATGACTAAAGGCAGATGTGCTCCACACCATTTCTTCTAAGAAGTATGCTGCTTCTTTCTTGATTATAAAACACTTCTCTTTTTTTTCCCCCTGGTGCTTATATTATTTCTCATTTATTGTTAATACATGTTCCACAAAACACTTGACTAGAAAGCTCAAAAGAAGGAAGAACAATGTTTATCACTTCTTCTCCCGCCAGTAATATTAAAGTAAGACTTTCATATTCTTGTACTGGAAAAAAATACATTCTTGGGTGAATGGATGGTGGGATAGAATAACAGAGGAAAAAAAGTGTTCAGTCACTGTATTTTCACTCCTGATTTCATCTCTATCCGACCAAGTGCCCTACATAAAGGCTTTCAGCTACTAACCTGCTAAGGGATCATTCCTATGCCTTTCCCAGAATTCTTCAAATTCCTTGCGAACTTCTTCATCAATTACAACCCCTGCTAGCTGCTCATTGTTCACTTTAACATAGTTGGCTTTCAAAACAATCTCCAAGTCACAGCGTGAACCCTCGTGGAAAGGTTTCCACCTCTGCATTACAACACCATACACTGTGATGTCATCTCCTGGAGGTAAAAACAAAAATTAGCAAAATAACATCTGGCTTGAGACATGTAGACATTTCAGTTAACTGTAATGCACAATAATGAAATTACAGGAAGTCTAAAACAAAGATAAGGTAGAGTGCTTACATCTGTGGTAGGAAATTGTCTTTCCACTTCTGTTTAAGGGAGATGAATTCTTACAGGAATACCTCAGTTTGTTTCCTCTTTTAGAACAGAGGAATTCACAGTAAACCATAGAAGCTCTTTCAATTAGATTTGCTATATGAAAAATAAAGCCAAAACTTATTTGACTTCTGGTAACTTTTGTGAACTCCAGAATTACTTGTTAACATTCTGGGTACAGTATTCTGAGAAAGTATGACCAGAAATTAATTTCTCATGGAGATGTGCCTATCTGAGAATTTTTAATCTATTCTTCATTCATCCTCTTGTCAATTAGTGCCTTTTTTGAATACCAAGTAGCTTTTTCCACCAGCAGCACTCCCTAGATAAGAGGTCAGGTTACCTGGTTCTTTAAACCTAAGAAGGGACACCACACTCTGTGTGATGGTGTCAGCCAATTTGCTTGAGAAGTTTGGTGTTCTGCACTAATAAGATTTAATATACTTTCTGTATGTTGCAGCACAGTGCTTATTGAAATTGATGTGTCAGAGTCAAGATGCAACAGGGAGGTTCACAACAGCTTCTAGAATAATCTTCAACTGCTGTGCTAACATCCAGCTTGAAACAGCAGCGTCACAGATGAACATACCTAATTTGACAAGCCCTTTGCACTGACAGCCTACTTGACAAAGATTCATCTCAAATGGAAAACTAAAAATGCCTGTGGTACAAACATATGTGATACATGCTGTATCCTCACCAGACTTGCAGCTGTCCACTAAGTCATCTTCCAGAACAACCACCATGCAACGGGGGATGCTTCCAACAGACAGCCTTTGAACCTGGAAGATGGGAAGGAAAAGCACTTCTTAAGAAGAACACCTTTTAACAGCCTTTCATTTAGAGCTGCTCTGGCTTAAGGACCTAGATTCTTCCTGGAACTGAGGTCAGTTCTTGCTTTTTACCACAAAACTTACAGAAAAGATGCCACTGCTGCCATGAAATTAACAATGAAAGTTTAATGCTGGGAAATGGGATTGGGTGATAAATTAGTGGAAGGTACTCAGTACCGGGAGATGCTCTGTGATTTCAATATATTGCTGAAGAAGGATCACTAAAAGAAGTAATTTCCAAGGGCTGATATTTTTTTCTATTATAATTTGAGTTATTTTTAGACACTTCTTCAATATGCAAAGTTGACTCTGGGTACTGAAGCATGTCAGTGGGTTAGATCACCCTTCACTGAAGTATATACTGACATAACATTCTCTGTATTTTTCTCATATTTAGCCATAATTTGACAGTTTGAGATTAAGATTACATCTAGCTGTCAAGGATTAAATCAACAACAGGAAAAAAGAAATATATATTGACAAATGTGCCAGTAAGTCATGTAATTCTTTTTTTTTTCTCCAGGCCAAAGTCTATACAATCTTGTCACAGTCTATTTCCAACCAGCAATCCTTCCATTTACACTTAGAGCTTGCAATAGTTTTTAGAGTATCCACTGCACAAGAACAACAGTCAGAAGTTCCTTTTCATTCTGCAGCACAGGTCATGCATGCTAGAATTCTAGATTTAGTCCGTCTCTGGTGCCTAGGAAGGTTAATTCACCCTTTTGTATTACCTAAATGGCCACAGGCAGTTCACATCACTGTCAGTACTGGTGGCACGTGGACAATTACTTGCAGAGCTCAGTAGGAAACACATGTGAAATTCACTCCTGGTTTAACTTTACTTTACATAATAAACCCATGTTGCTGAAAATCCCTCCTATCAAAGAGATCTGTGTATCACACAGTAAAACAAAAAGTAAGTTATAGAACTTTTCCATATGTCAGAAACAATCATTACAGGAACATAAAACATAGGGCTTATTTCCTACAAAGTTTTATTCCCTTATTTTTTTTGTTATTCTGAACTTTTAAGAGGTTCATTTCTAATTTCATATATTTCTGTTTTCATACATCTTGCATGCAGATTGGCACAACTACCCTCTCAATTTATAAAATCAAAAACCTGAAACAACTGAAATGATCTCATAAAAGAGATAAGTTTTTCTCATATGAAAAAAGACACTGAACATATAAATAAACACAGAAACATTGCCTGCAATATACCCTGCTTATTCTCAATTTTCATACAACGTAGATTTTCCTGTGCCAGTTTTGTCTTAGTTATGTGCTACTGTAAAAAGAGGCACAATTATTTGTTACTCCTCCAGCTTGGCTGGTAGCCCAGGGCTACCATCAGAAAACAAATGCAAATTCTCTAAGGATCACATATGCAATGATTGTTGAATTAAATATTGGCTGAAGGAAAAAGACATTTGCAGATACCATGTGTTGACCATAGTGCACAGCTACAGCTGGCCCTGGCCACCACCAGATTAGCTTTAGTCCTTAGAAGCACTTGAACATCAGCATCACTCCCAGTAAGTGTATAGAGAAACAATATACACTTGGTGTAAGGATTCAACATGGAATGGAATTTCCACTAAGAAATTGCATCTATGCACTGATCCCAGGTGTTTTGTACAATAGTGAGTGGAGTTACCCAATAGCAGAGGTCTAATCAACATATGGCTCCATTTTTAATTCTTTGATTGGAAATCTCTCACGAAGAGGCTTACTGGCTTCTTTTAGGCTCTTCAGGCATTTGTTTTAAACAACAGTAGAACCTGTAAAACTTTTCCACTTAGCATATAAAACTTAACAATGAAAAGGGGATAATCTTAATTCTGACATAAGCATGAACAGTCTTACTAAAATTAGCAGAGTTACCTTATTTCAACCAAAAACCAGCCCCCAGATGTCTTCTTTTGTAAGTTAATTCTTTTTGTACTTATGACATCTATAGTTTTATACCTTCCCCTTTTTCTCCATGTTTTTTTTTCCTTACCTGTTCCTGTATTTTGATTTCTTGGTAGTCTCTGCAGGAGGTAGGAGAAGAGTCTGTTCCAGAGAGACAAGTGAACTTGACTGAGTTGCAGCCTTCTTCATTAAGACAGGCTGTTGGACGACAGAATGCATAGTACTGTTCAAAGTCAGCCTTGACAGCAAACACATGCTTGCACTTGTTGCAGATATAACTCCGTTCAAACTCCAAAACTTTCACTGAACTGGTACGTATGACAGTCCCAGTAACAGACAAAAAGTGACCCACATCCTTGGTTTTAGGAATGTGCTCTCGAGTCAGCTCTGGGCAAACAGGCAAACCTGTTAAAAATATGTGCAGCATAAGGCTATGCATATAAAATGGACTTAAAATGCAGTTAAACAGAAAAACTAGAAAATATGCCAGCCGTATGAACAGTAGCCATTGTTATTACTGTTTCATAAATACGATTTAACAATTCATCTGTTGTACCATAAATCTGATTTACTGGCCTCAGATAGTGAAAACCATCAGACACTGAGCCCTAACTAAAAATGTTTCCATTTTACTCTCCCACTCTTGCCAAGGGCTGAACAGTCATGAACAATTTCCATTCCTGGAAACAGATCCTAATGTTCTCAGATCAATATATTACATGTTCTTTAGGCAGATGTCATTTATTCTACAACTGGTTACCTGAACTACAAAATTTTACTTATGCTACTTAATTGTAGTTCAATGTTATTCTCACAGTTCAATGCTATTCTCACAATTAAACAGCTGTAGCTCCTAGTCTTGTGTGAATTCTCAAAATTTGCAGTCAGTGAGCATCTGACCTCAAATCCACACTGCATACCAGTAAAGCTCAAGTACAAGGAAGACAGCATGAAGAAGAATTGTATGAACACAACCAAAGCAAATTCGCTTGTACGTTCAAATGAAAAGTGACAGTACACTTTCCACTTGCTCTCCTTTAATTCCAATCCAACAGCCAGTTCAGTGGTGTGCTGTTCCTGCTCTGATACTCACCCATGCAGCCATCACTTGGCACCATGGCAGATGAAATCCTCAGAAAGATTAACCTACCTCAACAGTAAACATCTCTGAAATCATCACCTGAGCAAAATATTGCCACTTCAGAAAGAAGTAATGAACTACAAGATACTAACAATTACCAACTTACAAAGAAATTACCTACTCCTAAATGAATTTTTTAGCTTTACTTCCAAAATAAAGCTAAGAAATAGAGATGTAAAACTACAAATCTGCTGGGAAATGATGTTTCTAAGGGGACCAAAACTATTTTGTGCATCTAGGTCAACTCTTAGTAGCTTTGACTGCTAAAAAGAAGATATCATATTTATTTCAGTGTTTTCAAAACCAAATTATTTATTTCAGACATGCTGAAACATTCTGAGGCTTTGAAGCAACATGTTTGACCTTTTGCTTTTGCTTAAAGAAAATATTTTTAACTACCAAGGTAATTTTAAAAAGTAAAAGAATAAAGTAAAAAAAATAAAGTAGAAAGGACTTAAATAATCTGGAAAAGAAAGCAAGCATTTTGTAAAACTTGCAAACAATTTTTTTTCTGGTTGACTCTAGCAAAACTATTTACATGTTTTACCAAACCTGCTGAATTTTTTTTTTCTCCCACAGGTTTGCCAGGTTTGCATTTCTAGTCAGTTCAGGGGCAAAAAATCCATTATTTCTCCAACTGTTTCGGTATTTTTTTCCCAGCTTGGCATTGGTGCCCCTCAACAAGCTTTGCAAAATACAACACATCTTACACTAGACAAAACTGCAGCATGTTGTTAGGATATATGATGATCACCGCTGTGAATTCTGAAGAGACAAGTGTCTGGATGTGAAAAAAAGAGCCTTCATTCTGATCATATCGGACTGCTTGACAAACTCTTTAATTGAGCATGTGACTCTTTGAATCAACTCTACTGTATCAGCCACAAAAAAGCTAAACTATTAGAAGCAGCTTGGCCTTCAGTAACAGACACAGCGGTGCTCAGACTAACAGTAAGGAAAGATCATTTCATGAATTTGTAGCAAAAAGCAGAAGTTACACAATCAAATTCCTACAACGCTAAAAAAACACTTTTCCTCACTTCATTCCAAGCCTGACATGCAGATCCCCTCAGCCACACTCCAGGTGGAGTGCCCCACTTTCTCATTCCCTTCTCATCTGATGTAGGAATGGGAAATGGCACCCCAGGAGGAGAATCCTGAAGGTAATCAGAACCCAACATAGACTTATCATTGGAAAATTTGTGTGGAAAAAAGGTTACAGATCATTTAGCTTATTTCATTTGTTTCTTAGGACGTCAGCCTTTCTGTGGTAAAGAACATTAACCAAACTATGTGGACAGATGCTATCTTGATCCAGCTGGACCACTCAAGGATAACCCTCCAGTTCATCAATTTCTCTCCAGCTTAGCGCTGGAGTTATTTGTAGTCTGCTGACTAACTTCTGTCAGTCAGACTGGCTTCTATCAGTTATTAAAACTATTCAATCAAATCTGGCTAATTTTGCCTGAGGTTGATAAGGGAATATTCAGACAAAACATCACGGTGGGAGGAATGATCAACTCCAGCAACAGGCTGGTAGAAGGAGCAGAAATGTCTGAAAGACACCACTACTCATGCAGTGATCATCTGCCCCTTGCTGTACTCCTGCGAATACTTCCTTAGTAGCTTTTAAAATAATCATACTTGGAGTATTTTTTTCATGCTGAAGCCCTGAATGATGCCAATGCATCCTAGAACACTAGGAGGAAAGTTTTATTTCATTCCTGCTTTCATAGGCACAGTGAGCTGCCCAGTGTCAAATTTCAGTACAGCAGAGAGGTTGTTCTTTTACACCACATACTTGGCAATTTTGTACAAGTTCCTTAACACCTAAGTAGAAAGCCTTTCTTCTTTTTTTCCTCCCCCCTAGAAACTTTGAAAAAATAGCATTTTGAGAACCACAGGCTAATTATATTTCTGATGTATGTGTTTTCATTACAACATTTTTATTAAAACTTACTGGGGTGAAACATGAGCCTATTTAACAACTGTGATTTATCCAAGTTCAGGCTGCCAAAAGACTGCATGATCATAACCCACTCCACAACAGGGCAGGGGAGGGAAACACAGGCTGCCACCTCTTGGCTTAGCAGGCTATGACTTTGAATAGTTATGATCAGAAACGACCAGAAGGAACGGTGCCACCACTGGCCCAGTGTCCTGCAACAGGCAAAACAGACACTTCAACTCCTGAACCTGCACTCGACACTTACAGGACCTCAAAGCTACTAGGAATTTCTTCATAGTAAGGAATAATGGCATATCCACCTGCTGTGGAAAAAAACAACAAAATCCTCTTATCCATCATGTCTTCCAACAGTTTGTTCCAAGTTTATAACAGTAATTTTGTAACAGTTAAGCATAACATTGGACAATTTCAAATTAAATTGTTATGAGACAACTCAAAATTTAGACTTTGCCTCTTCTGGGAGATGGCTGGAGCCAACTGGCATGGTAGAGAGGTCAACCTGCAATTAAATTCAGGAATTTTATCTCTTCCCTAGAACTTTTCTTTAGACCTGCCTAGAAGAGAAATAATGTAAGACCAGCTGCTCATGTGTGGAGTCTTTCCCACAGAAAGGCTTTGGTGTAAGCCCCAACCCAACAAATGCCAACCACTGCACACAGGCCAGTGGCGATGGCCACGGCTTTTTGCGGGGGCTGCTCTACACACCTCCATGTGTTTGCACGCATTCTTTCCTGCTGTGGTGGTTTAGTTTTCTTGGTTTTGGTCTAAGCCTTCCCTGGTGACAGGGTTATAACTAAGGAAGTATTCTACACCATTCCTTTAGGTAATCAGGGGTATATAAGATGGGGAGTTTCCTCCCTCTCTCTTCCTTTCGTGTGCTTGGAGGACATCAGGTCTCTGTGTCGGCTTAGCTCTTATCTGTATGAGCTGAGAAGCTGCTGTCCCAGCCGTATGGAGGTGGAGATTTCTGCTGCTTCTCTTGAGGGGAGTTTTGGTGAGAATTTATTATGCCATTCACTTGTTGAGCTTTTCCTTGAGTTTACTAGTGTGTGTATCTTTTGTTTGCTTTAACACATTTTTTGTCCCATTTCCCTTTGCCTTTCCCCCCTTTTCCCTTTTGGAGTTGTTTGGGATTCTTGTTTTGTAGATTCACAGTGTTTGATTGTATACAATTGTAATATATGTGAATATATATATATATATACTTTTACTACAATTGTCTTTGGGTGCTTTTTCCCCCTTCTTTCTCGGGAAGGGGGGTTGGGGGGGAATCTGTGTGGCCAACCCAAACCTCCGCACCTGCCTAACAAACACTGAGGATTCCCGAACTGCTCCAAACACCGTCACAGCACGAATTAAGCACGCTCCTTCCCGCGGCACGCCCACGGAGTGTCACAGCGCGGGGAAACCCGGCAGTACCGGCGGGGCAGGTGGAGGTGCGGCTCCCTGCGCTCAGTCCCCTCGCTCATTCCCCTCACTGCCCTCGCTCATTCCCCTCCCTCAGTCCCCTCACTGCCCTCGCTCACTCACCCGAGACCCTGGCGTGGAGGTGCCTCTTGATGCCGAGCGCAGCGGGCGCCGCCGCCTCCTGCAGCGCGGCCAGGGCGGCCCTGCGCAGCGCGCTGTCCAGCACGGGCAGCACCTCGCCGGGGAACGCGTGGAAATACTCCCCGATCTCCATGTTGGCCTCGAACAGCGTCAAGGCGTCCACGACGACGGCGTAGTGCGCCTGGTCGTCCGGCTCCCGCAGGATGCGCAGGATGTCGTCGCGGTGGTGCTCCAGCACGTAGGACTCGAACACCTGCCCGACCAGGGCCACCTGCTCGGCGCTCAGCGCCATGGGGCGGGGCGGGCCGGGGGCGCGGCTCGCACGGCCCTGAGGGGGCACGGGGGGAGGAGAACTTCACCTTCCTCTCGGGGACGCACAGAGCGGGGCGGGGCGGGGCGCGGCGCGGGCTGCGGGGCGAGGGTAGCGGCTCCGGCCGCAGGCACAGACAGCGGCACGGCACCGGGCTGCGGGCCCGGCACGGAGCGCCCGCTCAGCCCGCCCGTCGGCCCAGCCCGCTCGCTGCCGGCTCCCGCCAACACAGCGCCCCGCCCCG
>JAWWEE010000105.1:66073337-66155888 GCA_035221455.1 Xenops minutus | reverse complement strand
CCCCCACCCCCCCCCCCCCCGCCCCGCCTCCCTCAGCAGGGCCCGCCCCCCGCCCGGCGGGGCAGGCCGGGAGCGCGCGCGCGGGCAGCGGGCGGGGCGGTCCCCATGGTAACGCCGCCAACCTACAGCCCGGCCCTCGCTCCGGGGGCGGTCGGAGGAGGCGGTGGCAGCGGCAGGAGGGGCTTGTCCGGCCCGCCCCGCCCCGCCGCCCTGCCCCGGGTGACTCCGGTCCCCGGGAGCAGCAGAGCCCCGGCGGGCTGTGCCGGCAGCCGTGCCCAGCGTGTCAGACATTGCCCACACACACGTGTCGTGTCCCGTCCCCCGCTGCGGCCGGGCTGGCCCCGGGGCAGCCGGAGCTGCTTCCTGAGAGCCATCCCCCGCTCCATCGCCCGCCCTTCACAGACACCACAAAGCCTAAACCTGCCTTCTTTACTGCGAACTGCGCAACAAAAGAGCCATTCCTCCCGTCCTCGAAGTGTGAGGAGTCTAGGGGGTTTGTTCTTAATACAGCCAGAAAATAGGGTTTGCTGCAGGCTCTAAAGCTTTCACTCTTGCCCACAATTGACAGTATGTTGTTTTGAATAATTTCGTGCCTGTATATCCCCCCCCCCCCGTGTAACAACCCAATGTCATGCTTTAACAATTTGAAATATTTTGTCTGTCAGTCGCTCCTGTTTCCTGCAGTTACTTTGCAGAATGCGTGCACACTTCTACCAAGTGCTGTGCTTGCACGTCTGAATTCTGTCCTCGCTGGGTTCAGTGTAAGTAGGCTCTCTTCTCAATTACTGCATGTGTTTTCTTGGTACCTCTGACAAGGTACCTGAGTATCATTCTCATACATCCATGAGAGTCCTGCGATATCACAGAGTGTAACTTAATTTCTCCATAACTTCGAAGTGTTGAAGAATCTTAAAACTTCTCCATTGAGCTCCTCAGTCCCAGAACCTCCCATTGTTGGCCTGTATTAATGATGAATAATAATGAATAATGATTATATAATTAATTACTGATAGGCAATCAAAATAAAAATCACTTCCCATACAAGATCTTAACCAATGTAAGCCAATGGCTCTCTAATAAATGTATGCAACTCATATTTTAATACAAACTTTTAGAGTTGGTGGAGAGGAAAATCAACACTTTTCAAACAAAAAACCCCACAAACTTTACATCCCTTATTTTCAAGTTACAGTGTATGAATTCAATATGTAAAGTAACTGCTCTACTTGCCTGAATAAAACAAAGATAATTAATTTGAATGTCTACCATGTGTGTGTGTTTTTTGTTCCTTCCAGTCATATTTAAATGATATCTTAATGAATAAGAAAGCTGCACTGGTTCGCATTTGACTACACTGAATGTCTCACTATCCATGAGTTCATCCGAGGAATGTCTGGCCAGCAGAGAAGGGAATACTCTTAGGATGTTTGGGCAAAAGGTTCTTGTGTGGAACCTTACAGGTGCTTTAAATCACAAATCACATTTCTCTGAATTGCTACTTCACAAGCTATCAGAAGACGATTTCTGCATATAACTCCTGTCTGGTAAATCAGTAGATTGAACTTTAGTTACCTCTCCTGCATTGTTTGCAAATAAAATCTTCTTTGGGGTATTTGTAGATGTTGCCTAAATCCTCACCTGAAGGAAATAGTGTTTACAGTAAAAGTCTAAGACTGCTTCAGGTGGTTATAAAGAGGAAATGTTTTAACTCCTAGATATGTCTCTAGAAGAAATATACATTATGCTTTATAAAACGGTCCTGTTGTAACCAATTTAATAGATAAAGCTGCAAAAGCACTGCTGAGATCTGCACTGAATATGCAAATTGATCACCGTAAAAATTCAAAACAAGCCCTGTCTCTGGTATATGCTTTTAATGTCAACTTTACTCAGTTTATGGTGCCGTCATGCAAGGTACACAGCCAGGCTGCTTTTTTTCTAACAATGAGACACAGTTACTGCTACATTCCTGTTAGCACAGCTATCTGAATTCTAGTGTGGCAGAGCTGTTATCTTTGTGATTTACTGGAGGTGTCCACGTGTGCTCCCTCAGATTGCATTTTGTAGCCTAAGCAACTGGAGCAGCAGCATGAAAAGCAATGCAGCAGCCTGCAACTGGGGCAGCTGATTTTTATAACTACAGAGCAAGTAGCTGATATTGGTATGTGAAGGCTGTGATCAGGTAGTGGCTTCTACAAGAAGTTATTTATCATCTTAATATGTGCTTAGATGAGTAATGAAGAAATTGTTTACTCAGCAAGAAGTCATCAAAAATGTATTATGCTCATTTGAAATCCATGAGGTAGCCTCTCTTGAAATTATGGTGCAAAGTAGGACAGGAAAAAGTAATTGTTTAAAGTAAGTGCATGGAGACAGTGCTGCCACAGTAGAAAGGCAAACGCTACAACATGGGCTCAGAATCCATTCATATTCAGTTATGGGAATGGAAGCATTTGTCTCCCAAGAAACTGCTGCTGTCAGTCTTAAAGTGCAACTCCCAAAGAAGGTCCTTTGTGGAAAGCATTTTCTAGTCTCAAAAAGCAGGAAAGTTTAGTTCCAGCCTACCTACATGAAGAGTAAAAAATTATAACCTGTTTTAAGAATGAAAACAAAGATTTTTGCATCATTATAGAAAACATTTTATGAAGAAAAAACAACAGGTATCCTAAAAAAACCCAAAACAACAAAAAAAACCCTGCACTAAATATACGCTTCAGGTTTGTAGCACATATTCTTACTGTTTAAAGTGTCAAAGATAACAAATCTAAGACATTTAAATTTAAATGTGTACATAGTAAATGTAGAACAATTCAAACCAGTTAGAATACAATCTAAGTTTTTTCTTCTAAAATAATAGCAGATCATGAGGAAAACAAGTGAAAAATTATTTAGACTAAGTAAGGATGTTAAAAACTCAACTCTATTGACCCATGTAATTTATATAGCCAGTGCTTCTCTTAGGACTAATATTTTCCTTGAAGGCTGGGGTAAATGTAGTACACACACGCTGAAGTAACTGAGAAAATGCAAAAGGAAGGAGTCAATATGATAAACTGGTTTCCATTTTGGTGCTGATTGCAGATTGGTTTTCAGCAATCTCTGGTGGGTGGGGTTTTATGTTAGCTTGGTTTTTTTTGTTTGTTTTGGGTTTGTTTGTTTGGTTTTTTGTTTGATTTTTTGTTGTTGTTGTTGTTTGGGGTTTTTTGTTTTGGTTTTTCTCCACCAAGTATACCTTCTGTGTACAATTCCTGCTGCAGAAAAAAAGCCATGTAGTTCTCAGGACGTAATTTTTGCCTATGCTATGGGATTGTGTCACGAGGGTCAGCTAGAGCAGGTTTCTGCTGAACTGGAAAATTCACTAGCAGTCAAACTCTTATCACAGATGTAAATGGAGCGATCTAGACCAAAGGGTTGAACCTGGCCTTAACTCTGATCTTTACAACTATGTTCTGATGAACTGTAGATGTCTTCTGCATTTTGCTCCTGTATCAAGTACAGCCTCTTCCTTCTTTCATAGGAAAACACAGAATTAAAATACTACAATCTTGTTCTCTCTTTGATCTTTTATTAATCTTTCTGAATAAAACTAAAGGGTCAGGGGAATTAGTTACACTAAGTGTTGATAATGAGATTTAATGTGGCAGGGTGCAGAGGGACAGTTCCTGAGAGATAAAAGATTTTCCCACTGTTGTAACTACTACTATACAATTTCATGCTAAGTCCATACCTCCTTAGTCAGCACTGTCTGTTGAGCGTGGAAACACTGCACACAGGTGTGAGCAGAGACTTTGCAGAATTCTCTGCAAAACTGACTGGACTCACAACTATGCACATTTCTGGCTTTTACCAGAATACCAGATACTGCAAAGAGCAATGGCACAGTGATTGTGCAAGTTACTGTATTAATCCCAAAAGACAGGTATTAACTTCTTTTAGGAATACATTTTACAGAGTTCTCAATGCCATTTGGTAGAAAATAATTTTTTTCCCAAGGTTCTTCTGGTTGGTTTTTTTTTTTTTTTTTTGTTTGGTGTTTTGTTGTTGTTGTTGTTGTTTTGGTTTTTGGTTTGAAGACACTGATTTGGCAGTGGTACAGCTGCTGACCATGGCAGACATGGTAACTCAGTGCTTCTTAGCCTTCTTCTCCCTTCTTAAAGACAGTTGCCTACTAGTAAAAAAAACAGTGGGCACACCTTTTACTGAATAGCTAAATATAGATATTATCATCCTTGTATTATTGTTCAGCATGAAGTGGAGGATAGGAGAAAAAAGCTGATCCCTTGCAAAGCATGCAAGAAAAAATACGCAACACTCACTTCAGAACATTGTAAGAAAATGATCTAGTGTATTTTATTTTGGGTAACAGCCAAGAAATCTGACATTTTGCCCAATATGGCTTTCTTCTAAAATTAAAAAGTTGCATATACCTACAATTGAGTCCACCAGCTAAGAAAAATCTGCTGTATACATCTTTAATCCATGGCAGCATCACCAGAATACAGCTTTCAGTGGCGTTTTCAAGCTGAATTATAAGATAGAAGTTTTTAAATGTGCATTTAGAAGATTTTTATATTGTTTATATGAAAACATACAAATTTTTCATTTATACATATACTACATATAAAATTCATTTTAATTAGCAAGTATCTTCATCTGGGTAATTACCTTTGTGCATATAGCAAAAAAAGGATGTAGTTAGGGCTTCAGATGAAATATTAAAGTTCAAGACCTTTGTATATGCTAACTAGAACTTTATTCAAATAACTCAAACATATTTTTTTTCCTGCTTTTAAAAGATAAGAGATTCAGCTTAAAAATACATTCATAAAACAAAGACAATGTTCTCCCTGAGACTACCCGTGTGAGTTACTTTGTGGTAATCTTTGAATGAAAAAATATAAAAAAGACAATAAGCTCTGGTTTTCTATATACTACAACAAATTTCTCAAGCAACATTGACATCATAAAAGGTACAGATTGGGGAATCATGCTCACTAGCTGAAAAAACATATTCATATATCAGTTTAAGAAGAAGAAAATAAATTAATATAGACAAGGGAAGGTAACTAAGTTTTTAGGAAAGATCTGTATCTGTAGTATGAATAAATGGGAAAAGTTGAGTGGTTGCTTTTTGTTTGTGTATTTGGGGCTTTCTGCCTTTTTTTTTTCCTTTTAGACATAAATTTTATCCCAAGCAGGACTATATACTCAAAATGTAAATTGATTTATTTACATACTTAGCACAGTTTTCTAAACATTTCAAGCATTTGTTTTTGTTCATATTCATAAAAGAAATATAGGACCTGTGGGAACAATTGCTGTTTAAATTCAATGATGAAATGTTTGATTATAACTAGATGGCAAAGCAGTAAGTGAGGAGTCAACCCCCATCCCCAGTGAACAGCTCCTGGCTCTGCTTTGCAGGCCAGCAGCTACGCTGGTTTTATTTAGCATTCTTCTTTTTAAAGGTTAGACAGAGACAGTTTTTCAACTGCTACAAAGTAACAGGACTGGGATGCCTTAAACATATCCTGCCCAAATTGGAGTGACAGATGTATATCTTTTCCTTTTACAATGTAAGTTGTATTTATAGTAACCATGCAATTACACTATTCAGGGGGAAAAGCCTTACCTGAAATCAAAGAAAGCATTTGTAGGAAAAAGGGGGAAAGCATTATGGTTGTTCTACCAAAATTTATTATGTAGTAATTACAAAGTTTAAAGACTCTTCAATTTTAAATAAAAATAATAGTTATAATTACACATATTGTATAGTACCATGTCAAGTGATTCCAACAAATGTAACATGAAATACAGTGCAGTTTCAAATCAGAAAGACAAATACTTTCTCATTCACAGTGTTTGACAAATTACAGGAAAGCTTGTTCACATGAGGGTTTACTTAAGGTCATGCTCTTATAAACAGTCCACATCACGCTGTGCTACAAAAACAAATCATCGCTCAGAACGTGAAGTATCGGGCAAACCACTCCTGGCGCTGTGGATCTGGTGAAGCCACTGGTGAGGCATCAGTCGGAGGAGGGCTAAATTCACGGAAAAGGAAAAAAAAAAAACAATTATCCCCAAACCACACAGAAAGTATAACTATTAGGAGGAAAAAAGAAATCACAGAGAATAATCAGTAAGGAACACAGTCTGTTTTTCCATGGATTAATTATCAGTGTGCCCCAGGACATGATTTAATGTCTCCCTATAGGATCTGTGATCATCCACTCCATTGGAGAGCATCAGCAGCATGGACAAATCAGTTCAGAAGCCACATTACAGGGTGGGCAAATAATATTTTGGAAAACGTAATTTAGAATGTCATAAATAGCTGTAGGTTTTCAGAAAGAATAAAAAGATTTTTCTTGCAAAAGCGTGACTGCAGAAGGTCCTCTTTTAGCATCCTTTTCCTGTGGTAAAGTTAATTTTGAAAAATATGATGCGAGCATCATATTTGTAGACATGTGCTCACAAAGACTGGCTGGTAACTGAACGGAAATACACACTATTTTAATACTTAACACTGATCACAAATATCACTTGCATTGCTTCTCATGCACACACTTAAAATACTATGCTAACATACTATGAAAAAAGAAACTACTGTACTACAAACAGGATTTGGTTCCTCTTTTATATTCTCACAAAATGAGCAGGAGAGAATAATTTATATTTAAGTACATAATTATCTTCCTTTATCAATAAAATTGCTAATAAAATTATCTCTATTACTGGGTAATACAAGGCACAAAATAATTTGGAGTGAAAACTCCAGCATCACAGTCCATGGGGTCATGCACATGCACATTATAGATATCTGAGCACACTCATGCACATCACATGCACAGGAAAAAAATTAGCAACAGTACCTTTTTTTTCAAATTGTTTTCTTGAAAAATATTGTTTTTCTTTATGTACTTTATATTCTATCATTTGTTTCCCATTATAATTAGCAGTTGTTAGGTATGTGATCTTTTGCATTAATACAAAGGAGAGAGCAACCAACCAACAGTGAAACTGGAAATTACACTTTGCCTTAAGTCACTGACTTAGAGGTAAGAGATCAGCACCTCCTAAATACACAGTACAGCACTTCAGTGCATTTAATATGTGGGCACATCAAGCTAAAAGATTAAAATCTTGCCTCTAAAATGCCATTTTAAAGTTATTCAATTCAGTAGATTATTTTGTGAAAAAATTACTTCAGACTTTAATGTTGGTTTTGACTACTGGAAGCTCAGCATTAAGCACCTAAGCCTGCACATTTCCTGTTGCTGTAGGAAGGTTACTCCTATGAAACAATTTGATAGAGGGGAGGAAAGGGGAAACACATAACATTCACGTAGCACGGAAAATAATTCCCTTACATAAAAATCATTATCACATAATATTGAATAAAAGAAATTCCGTGCTATTATCAATTCCTAAATGAAAATCAGTAAATAACACAAACATTTAAAACAATTGTTCATATATGTAAACAATTGGAAGCACATGAATTCTATTAAGGTATTTATAGAGGTTTTCGAAGTTCAAGGCTTAGGAAAAAGTGAGAGAATACTTCACATTTCAACAAAGTCTACAACAAAAAGGAATACTATAAAGAGGTTATAAATATAATGTAAAAATTAAAAACTTCGTAAGAGTACTTGTACCTTGGAAAGGCTGATAAAGCAAGCAGAATTCAGCTCAATAGGAATGCAAAATTTTCCTGAGTTAAGCAAAAAAAAAAAAAAAAAAGACAAAAAAAAGATTGGTGAGGCAATGCTCACCTCAAAAACGTCTTGGGCTCTTTGGGTGGCATTGGCTGTGGTAGTGGTTTGCTGCTGTTGAACTCAATATCGTGGATGGGTGAGTTAGGAATGGGGTCCAGGCGGTTAGGATGTCCATTGCCCACCACTCCGCTAGATTCCAGAGCACTTAGATTGGGGACACTCACAAACCTGTTTGTTGATTTATCATTCTTCTTCTTTTGCTGCATTAAAAATAACAAACGTAAGGAAGGCTTCTTTTGCACCAGGACAGACGAGGACATTGGCAAACTTAAAAGTTTTATTGGTGGGTGGTTTGGAGTTTTTTTTGAAGAAGAGGAATTGTGACAGATGGGTTCTTTTTCCAATTGTAGTTATTCTGTTTGCTTTGACCAGACCTGAACACCACAGATTTTCATAGAAGTGTCAAATTTCTGATTTAGATTGATGCCTAAAGATTTTAGTGTATTTTGTAGACAGGCACTCAAGATGATCAAGTTACTATGACTTAGTGTAATAATAAGGAGTATATCATAGAAGGTCTTCCAATATAACATTTTGCTCTATTTAAACATCAGATACTGACAATCTTGTGGAAAACTTCCTTTCAGTCTGTTAAACCTTTCATGTTTAACTTAAATCTTTTTTTGATATCCAAGAGCCAGTTCTGTTACAAATGTAATTACAGCAAATTTCAATGAGGAAAAAATTGGACTTCTTCAACACATTTCACCCCATCACAGAGGCACATTTTGGTAACTGGACCATGAAACTGGGAAAAGCACCTACACTTTTCTCACAGCGATCAACACCCTGATGGTCAATAAGCATTATAGCAATTTGGCTGAAGATAAAAATATTACTGTATAGGAGTTCAGTTTCTTGCACAAGGAAAAGGTCAGACTTTGATGCCATTATAGCTGCCACTTCTAGACACCAGATGGCAGAACTGAACATTTTTCTTTTCATAATACTCTCTGTACTTCTCCTGATAGTATTTCAAGGGACTCAAAATACTGAAGAAATTTATTTTTATATCACTATTTTACATTCCACAACACATCATACAAAGGAGTCAGTATTCATCCTATTTTTATAGATATTTTAATGTAGAAGAATGTGTCAAATAATTCTATAGCTTTTTTTAAATGGCTGTGTGACAGGAAACCTTGTATATTTTCCAACTTCTATCAAATCTTCCACGTCCAAAATAAAATATTAATATTAAAAGCATCTTATTTCCAAAAATAGGATTTTTTAACATGCCCAAAGCAATGAAAAAATACCTTGCTCATAAATATAATTATACATTTTTTGAATATATAATAAATAATTTCTTTCAATTATATATATGCAACCCTAACAAGGCAGCTAGAAGAAGAACCCTTAAGGGCTTATGAACTACACAAATTTGAACTAAAGTGAAAGATAACTGGAATCTCGTATTTTTTCTATATAATATTTTTCAGCAGAATTCCACTTCAAACAGGAGAGTTGCTCTATTCAAGGGTGGGCACAAGTTCAAATAGAGATAGAGAGTCCTATTGTTTGTTTGCACTTTCTTCTCTTTAGTTCTCTGCCAGCTTTGATTTCAGTGCTCAGCCTCTCCAGGGTTGGCAGATGCAAATGCTACTAATTGTAGCCACACTGGTGGATGTGTTTGTCAAAATATAATTAAAAAACCCCACCAATTTAACCAAAAGCTATAATCAAAAAAAGTCAGTTTTAGGCATCACAGTGAAAGATCATCAGCTACAAAGGAGTAAACTAAGATTGTCCCATACACTTCTGCTGTAGTAGCTGAAAAAGTAAGAAATATCATGATGGAAGAAATAGTTTGTAAAAATAAACAACTATACGTAAAACATATTCGCAAGGCAACATACGCTGTAATTAAAGCACTGTGTTAAACTGTAGTTAAATCTGTGTGGTCCATATGTGCCGAATTTCTGGAAAATTTAAGTTATCCATGTAAGTCCTTAGAAAAATACTACAATTTATGTAATATTCTCTATTAAAAAAAAAAAATCTGTGGTTCTGAAACAGTCAAATCTGGAAAGAGAAAATTGTGTGTATTGTTTCCATGAAATTCATGCAAAGTATTAAGAAACTTTAGACGTAATAATGTAATACTAAACAGATCCATTGCATAAACTAGAGAAGCTGTAATACATACTGCAATGGCTGTAATTTTGCATTAATATGCAAAAACTGTAGTAACTCATAAATTCTGTCTTTTTTTTTTTAACAAAAAAAGACAATGAGATTTTCAGTTTCTTTGTAATTCATTCTCCAATAACACCACACATGCTTTAACAAAATAAAGTAACATAGTCCACAACTTATGAAATGAGAGGTCAGACTGTTCTGGCATACAAGACACTTTTAAAGTCTAAACAGTTTTAAGTGATAGAAGCATATTATAAAAATATATGAATTATCACTGTGGAAATCTGATGTTGAAGTACTTTTCCCAAACACTTCAGATTTCACACAAAACACAAGCTTATATACTAGATGGTTGCATTTCACATCTTTATAAATGAAGGGTTCAGACAAACTTCAAAAATTTTCAAACAACCTTTATCACATAAAACCAAAGCACGCAAATTGTATCTGGAAGTCCTTATATTGTCTCTACTGGGCCCAAACTACATCTTTTTATGCAGTCAGCATAAAAATTAGGCATCCACCAGATAAGCTTGTGAGAGCTGCTGGGCTTCTGAAAATCACATAGGCATATTGACATTTTGCAGCAGAGTTTGTGCAGAAGTGTAAAATACGCTGATCTGATGTGAAACTGCAACAAGGCTTGGCTAAATAACACAGCCTAATCTCAGATAATGGAGCCAGACCTCCTTTTAAGTAACAGGAGCCTGAACCTTGACCACTGAAGCTCTCGGGCATTTGAGCTGCTCATGTTGTGCCCCTTGGATTAGCCTCTGCTTCAGAACCTTCCCAAGTTCTTCTGCCTCTACAGCTGGGACAAATCTCTTGCCCTTCCACGCAGGTGAAATAACCTATGGTTTATCACAAGGAGGAAGGAAATGTCAGAGGACTCATTCTTATTCCTGAAGTGGTGAAAAGAAATAGAATTAAGGTACCCTATTGCAGTCTATTCATATTCCTCATGCAAGAATGCTGCTGGCTTCTGAAGGGACAGGAAGGCTACTATGCCTGTTTTTACAGTAGCCTTCCCTGGCTACTATTCAGCAGAATGCAGAGCGATGGAAGAGATTGCTACTGAAGTACCTTCATTTGCATAGGTGCTGACAATAACTGAGAAGGATAGAGACTGACTTCAGCCTCCTGATGCCTCCACTGTCCATACCTGCTTTGTGACTCCAGTGCTCCAGTCTTACTCTACACCTTTCCTTATTCAGACTCATTCCATACCCTTCTCATACTCTTCCCCTTCCCCCTTTTTAGCCTTATTCCCTTCTTTTTAGTGTCACCTCTCTCTCTGTCTTTCTAATGCTCTTCCATCCTGAGCACTTCCCAAGAAGTGCTAAGTGCCCTTGCACTTAGCAAAATAACCAAGAAAAATTACGGAACTAAGACCAGTTAGGGACGTCACTGCATTGCATGCTATAGTTCTGTGCTTTGTTGCCTTTCTGTCACTTTTCTATTTTGATTTTGATGAGAAGGAACTGTGTTTTGTGTCATACGTGTCAAGTAAACTAAGGCAACAGCATCAGTGGGTCTCTCAACAACAGAAAAGAAACAAATCTACACAGAAATAAGTAGAGACAAATGGAAAATTATGTTCCTTGTTTTGAATATGTCTTTTAAGAGTGGTTTATGTACAGATGCAGGCACACACACATACAAATATATTTCTTCCTTTTACTATATCTTAAGTTCAGATTTCTTTTTCTTTACTTTAGCAATGAAGTCCATGGAACATACCTTCACCAATGGATTAATAACACCAACATTAGGGCTTGCATTAAACATTTTGTTGTAGTTAGTCTCCCTGTTAACTAGTTCCAGCTGATAGAACTTTTTGTCCTCCTAAAAAGAACAACAAATAGAAACTTCTTTTTATGCATTTTCAATCAGTTAGTGGCCAGATCTGCCTATAAAATGTTCTCAAATAAATTTATGTTTACATTTTAAAATAAACTGGTAATTCTAAAAATTGCACTTCATGTTTTATATGTAATTATATGTAATAATCTAAATAATTTCTATTTATGCAGTTCCATGGTCCTGACTATGAGCGTAGCCTAATGGATTATACACTGGGAAAGACTCAGTATAGCTAACTTCTGGTTCTTTAATTAATTTTAATTTCCTCATTCTTTCTTGCTTCTTAATCAGGATCTAATGAGATGAACAAGTCAGGGTGTTGTGCTCTGAATCTGGGAAGCTCAGTGGATCAGGATATTGGTCTTAGAAATCTCAGAGAAGAGACTATTTCTTATATGGCTTACACAGCTGGCTTATTCCAGGACTGGAGACAGGAGACATCTGATCAAGGACATAACAAAATATTTCTTGTAATAACATATTATGCTTGATTGTGAAAAATGCTCTGTATCTAATTAGCTTTACTGTTATGACTAATTGGAACCACAGGAATAACGTGTTAAAGCATATGAATAACATGCTAGCAGGATTGGTTCTTTAAATACATTTCAAACACTTTGAACTAGATTAACTTTTGTATCTGTCAAGATATTACACCAAGAGAGCATAGAAATCTTACAATCAATTTCTTTATGAGTTGGTCCCGCTCTGCAATTAGGTCTTTCAGTTCTGAGATAAGCTGCAAGTCTTCTGGTCTTGATTCTCTGTTTTTATATTTTTCTTCCATTTCTTCTAAACTTTATAGAAAAGAAGAATACCCTCTTTAGCCTGATCCAGTATTAAATGATGAGTGAATAGTCACATTTTTGATTAGCACAAAAGAGAGTTCAGGGAGTAAAAAAAAATTACTTTCTTATCACCGTGAAGGAAATTGATTTATATGTTTTCACTCAGCTTTAGATCAACAAAACAATACATAAAACCCCAATAACCATAACTTTTGCTCCAGCAACTAATAATCTGGGCAAAACTCTAAAAACTTAACATCTTTCCTGTACATGCAGTACTATGTGTTTGAAAAAGGCCTCTTGAAAGTTAGCCTGAAAATAAGGCATTTGAAAGCACAATATGGATAGGAGAATTACAGAAGACAGAGCTAAAATTGAGTCTTATGTAAAAGAGGGACTACATAGCATTATATTTAATATTAACGTAAATTTTAAAAGCTGGCATTTCGTTTTCCTAATGAGGAAAACCAACAGTATCTTTCTCTTTTTTAAAATTTTAATTGAAGACTATTCTGAATAAAGATGCATGCTTGTGATACTGGAGAAACTGGACAGACAGAAAAAGCTGGCAGCATCTTCCTCAGTTCATGTGGAACATACTGGAACAAAGCTATCCAAGAACATTGAAGACTAATAGGTAACTAACTCCTCTCCACAAAAGCAACTTAGTACCATTAGAGATGACATAAAGGAATGAGCTGCAAAACAAAAGCAATAACACTTGGATATTAGAATATCTGGATTAAGAGAAATATAACAACTGATAAGCATTTGAGAAAAAAAGAAGAAATTTGAAATGCTTGGTGGGAAAGCATTAAAGGAGAGAAGTGAAATAAGCCACCTGAGAGAGGAATTGTACAAATAACTGCATAAATATCCTTTTTTCTTAAAGAACACGTTTTGAAGACACAACAATTTCAAATTACTATGTCTCTTAAACAATGCTCATGATGATAAACATTGTTTCAAAGGAAACCCCTAAAATACTTGTCTCACATATCCAGCCCTCACGTAGATTAGTGAACCAAGTTTCAGAACACATTGAAGAAATTTATCAAACTTAATGAAAAAAAAAAAAATCCCAACCAAACACTAAGAAAAATCTATGAATTTAAGTTGTCTAGATCAGGTCAAACTTAATTCCACAAGACACTTGAAAGTAGACATAATTTCTCACATTAGAAAAATATTTTTTCTTCAAAAGCAGCTATATGATTTTTACTTTAATTTGCAGCTGAAAAAGCAGCTAATGTTCAATTGTATTGATAACCTTCAAATAACCTGTACATATTCTGAGGAGATTATATAATGTATTTACATAAAACAATATGAATGAGAACAACATGACTGTTTTTACTTGCAGAGAAGGCACTTGACTCAGCAGAACAGAAATAGCCTCAGCTGGCTGAGTTTTTGTGTATATATTTTATGCTGGGTTAAGCTCTTGTATACAGATCCCCAGAGTACAGCACATAGTTACTCTGTCATTACAGCTGTCATTTTATTTTCAGATACTTCAGAAAACTGGGGTTTTTTATTGTTTCAAACACATAATTTGTAATTTAAGGACTCTAGTTGCACAGCCTAATTAATAACACCCACTCTCAATTACTGTAAGATAGATTCTTCATTTCACAAACATTCATGAGGCCACTCTTTAGGTGAGGCTGAACCTGAAAACCATTACTTGAGAAACAGCTGCATAAAACTCTGCTTTTTTGTGGGGTTTTTGTTTGTTTGCTTGCTTTTTTATATGGTTTCCTCTTTGGACAGCTTCTTGTTTCAGTGTAAGTAGAGAGATAACTCACTGAAAGCCAGGTTAGGGCATCCTGGATGATGCTTGCTCACTTTAGGTCAGTGGCTGCTTCCTTGCAGCTCTAAGTTGAGCAAGAACCAGGAGTAGGGAGCCAGCTAAATTCAAAAAATTTCTGGACAGTGGAAAACAAACAACTAAATCTGAAAAAATGCTAGGGTAAACAGTTCAAAAATCTAGTTCTGGTGGCTGCTTATAAGCCCCTTTCTCATATAAGATAAATGCAGCAAACAGGAGGCAACTTACACCTAATTTACTGGATGGCAAGTTACCACATTTATCAGGGTGTAAGAGTGTGCATGTGGACGATTACAAGGGAGTGAGAACTAGAATTTTATACCCATCTTATCTGGGGACAATTTCTGAGTGCTCATTACCAAAAAATTAGATGCATTTGGGCTTTATCGTCCATTTGTAACTCACATTTACTTAGAAAAGTTTTCTATCATAAACTGAGAACCAGTTCTTTTCTTTGCCATAAATCCTTTGCGCTGGAAATACGAATCTCTTGGTGACAACTTTGTGGCAAGAAGCCTTCAATGCGGTATGGAACCTGATTCAGAAACTGTGACCAAACTGGTTACACATCACAGAGATACAGAATGAAGGATGTGGAAGACAGCAAAACAGTGGCTACATGACGCACTTACAATGACTTCTGCCCAGAGGTGGTCTAATCCCAGGTGTCTCTTTGACCCTGAGAAACTCTAGGTATTCTGTTATTGTTATGCTCATATAATCCATTTCAGACACTAATTTCCCTTATCTTAGCAAACCTGAAAACGTTTGCATCACTCATGCTATAATCACACTTCTTAGTAGCAAATATTGTCCTGTTTATAATCTTGTTGAAGAAACTCATGTGTTCTCAAAAAAGATGTATTAAAGTTTGAGAAAAAATACTTGCAATAACGTTTTATCCAATTTTCTAGGAAGTGCACAGGTTTAATATATTTCCTACCTGAAATTTTTGGTCTCAAACCCCTAACAATTTATCTCACTACATTGCCCTAGGGCTTATAGAATTGCATTGCCTAAAGAATGCAAGATTGGGCCCCATACTTGATTGAAGTATTTGTATATCTGCATCTCTGAAATATCTTCAGGAACTTATGGATACCAGAATAAACTATTCACTCAAATGCAGCTACATACAAATTTTTTCAATGCAACAAAACTTACGAAATTTGTAAAGCTGAATTAATTTCCT
The DNA here is from genome assembly GCA_035221455.1 of Xenops minutus. NCBI lineage: Eukaryota > Metazoa > Chordata > Aves > Passeriformes > Furnariidae > Xenops > Xenops minutus. The sequence goes on along the minus strand of JAWWEE010000105.1, from coordinate 66,140,288 downwards.
TCAGCAGCTCTTGGGTCTTATTAAAATCTGCCAGCATGCTTTGTTTCTCTCTGATGTGATCTGCTGTCAAGACATCCAGCTCTTTCTCATGTTTCTTGCTTAAATCTTGCTCATGCATCCTGTTTAATTTATTTTTTGTTAAAAAAAGAGTTATTCTAAAATCAGACTTGTTTGTTCATTATGATTTTCTGCCATGCTTCTAATGGCTTTTACACAATATCAGACAACACGGAAGGAATTACTCATTCATTAAAACCCACTACTTACTGTTCTTCAATCTTCTAGCTTATTTCATGAAAAATGCATCTCCTTTAATGCTTTTTTAAATAAACAAACATAATGAATTTGGAAAAAAAACACCAAAAACCAACACTTGAGCGAAATGTTACTAAAATATGCCAAAATGTATCACTGAAATGCAGCTTAACTGTATGGTAATATTCATTAATTTTACTAGTAATGGGCATAGCTTTTCCTACAGAAGATTAAATGATATATAACATCACTTGATTAAGGATAAACTAAGGGTAAATGGAAAAATTTCTTAAGTAAAACAGTAAGTGAAACAATACAGATTTGAGTTTAGAGTGAAGAAATTCCTACCTGATCTGTTGGTTGGATTCACTGTGTATTCTAAGAATTTCTTTCCCTTTAAACTCTAATTCCTTTGTCAATGCACTTATATTTTCATGAAGATGCAGAATCTCTTTGTCCAGTTCAGCTATATGATGGTCTCGGTGCCTCAGTTCATCTTGTAGATCTGATATTCGGCATAAAAATTCTTTCTCCTATGATATAAGTAGCAGCATTTAAAAATAAAAAAAAATATTTTAGACAGACTTGTGTCTCAGAAGCACAATAGTTGCTTCTTGAAGATGACAGCTGAGCAGAATTTTCCATTCAACAGACAATTTTTTCAGTTTTAGATGCTGATACAAATTATAATTAAAATGAAAGGCTTCTTTTTTATTGTGTAGAAGCACAAAGAAAGAAGAAATTGAAGTTACGTAACAAGCAATTTCCTTTTGCCAAAAAAGTTAAAACCTGTCATTGTCGCTGCCTGTTAAAATTTGTGTGGCTCATCACATTTTTCTTTTGCCCACGCATACAAAAAAACACCAAACCCCAGGTATTGCTAAGAACCAGCGACCCAGGCACTTAGCTTTCCCTGCCACATCAGCATACAGTCCAGAGAAATGTTTTTTCCTTTACAGCCACATTAAATGGGAGGAATTTGCTCAAGATGTATGCCCTGCATGAATACACACTATTAGAAAGTCTCTTATTTTACAAATATATACCAGGGTCATAAACATCTTGCAGCAGAGTATGTGCTAAATAGTTTATATAGTACTTATACTGTGTTCAATAAATCAATAGAAGTTGTTTTTGCAGAAGAAACTACAATAAAATTAACATCTGAGAAATTCATCTGGAGCCCATTCAACTGGCTTTGATAACGGAGTCTCCTCACTTTAGAAAAGTCTGTAATGGAAATAACCTTTTTCAGAATTTTCCATTTCTACTTCTTCCACTTCTTACAGTTTCACAATAATTAATGACCATATAGTTTGTACAGAGAGGAAATCAGGAGATACTTCAAAGTAGCTTTACATATAACTGTGTTTTGTGCCTTCCTGCCTCCAGGAAATAGAAATATATCCTAATGCTCAAATTTTACTGGACATCTTTAAGAACAGTCCATTACAAATAACTACCTACCTCCCTATATAGAGACTATATTAAAATTGTAAAAAAAGATGTGGAAAATTTACATCCACATATTTATATATTTCAAAAAGCAGCAAATATAATCATCCTGATCATACCACTCCGCATCTAGTTCAACTGTGATCCTGTGAACTGATGAGCATTCCAACACAATTAATTGCTTTGTCCTCAGTACAACTAAAGCTTGTGTTTAGCAGATCATTATACTGAGGACAAAAGTACACCATAATAGTTGGATCAAACACTGGCTCTTGTAATTTAAACTTTTTTTCTGACATCTCCTTTAGGTGTCAAGACTTTAGGCTTAACACACGACTGAAAATATATCCTCATAAACCCTGCATGACAGCCCCACATTTTCGCCTCTAGGGCTCACGTTTTTAAACCAGCAAGGTAGAGGTAAAGAAAGCCTCATCTCTGACTGCCTCTGTTTTTGTGTAAAGGCTATGTCCAACTAAGCCTGTTTATGCTGTTAATGTATTTCTAAAACCACTCCTCTTTCTTGGTGCTGGACTACCAGTAAATCAATCTTGAAAAGCCTATTGTATAGGCAAATGAAATAATTTTCTGGTCCTCTTACTTCCAGGAGTCTGGCTTCCTCTCAATAGAGATTAAACTGAATTTTTAGTTTCCAGTGAAAAAAATGATTATGTATAAAGTGAAAATCAAAGATAAAAGTGAATGAATCAATTTGCTACTGAAAGCAAAGGTAGTCCATACTGGCTTTGAAGGTTTGATTTGGGGTTTTTTTGCATGCTTTTTTTTTTATTATTATTAAGAAATAGTTTCAAGCTGTTACATCATCATCTCTGTTTTCTTTATATGATAATTTATCTTTTCCAACTTGGCTCCTTAAAAAGAAAGATACTGAGATACCTCTTAAATTTGAAGCAATAATTTGGTTATAAGCAACCACTTCTTTTTCTGTATCACTTAGGCTTCAAAGAGAAACAAATTTTTCCGTTTAAGTCCTGCTGGCAACTGAGGATGAGTAAAATTTGGCAAGAATGAGCACTCTCCTCCCACAGCAAGGCAACATGCTCCCAGATGGCTGCACATTTCTGAGAGGAAAGTTCCTTGATTTGGGAGCCTTTAGTAGGCTTTGAATGAAGTTTGTAGAAGGAAGAAAAAGCTAAGCAAGGAAGTTCAGGAAACTGGTAGGAATGTATTAGCTGTTGGTGCCAGGTGACTTTGAAGGATTACAGGTTTGTTGTTTGTTCACAACAGCTCTTGCCTCCAGCTAGGAGAAAAACAGATACTGATCATGCCATTTTACAGTCGGTTGCCAACCATGCCTCTTACCTGTCGCCTGCCGAGTTCTATGCTTCTTTCGAGCTCCATTTTGGCAGCTACCAGTTCTTGTTGATGGTTGTGCCTTAGCTGGTCAATTGCTGCTGCATGTTGATGATTGAGCTCTGAGCGCAAGGAAGCTGGTTACCAAACAAACAGAAAAGTTTATTTTGGAAATGTTTACATTAACAATGACAACCTAGCTCCATCTAGGATTCTGGCTGACCTAAAGCACAATGTTTACATCAGTTACGCAACTGTCCTGTCATTCTATTCCTGTTACTTTCTGAAACATTCTCCATCGGAACTTTGGTCACTTACCTCCTTTCAAAAAACCTAGATAAGACAGGATAAGGATAAGATATTTCAAAAGTGAACAGTTTGGGCTTACCTGTTAAGGCTTATACTGATTTTAAGAGGAACATTTAGGTCAACACTGAATGACTCTGAGATACACTATAGTGTTATAATACACACATATACATAAATATGTGCATGCATATTTGCATGAGTAGAAAAAATGTTTTTGGAGCTATTTTCAAAGTTGAAAATAGTATACCTAACATAGCTTTTCCTTCATCCTCCAGCTCAAATCGTAGAGTCTGAAGTTCCTGTTCCATCTCCAATTTAAAGCCTTCCATGGCTTGTTTATGTGTTTCTTTCAGTGCATGAAGTTCTTCTGAATGCTTCTGCTGTAAACGTTCTTCTAATTCCTATGAAATAAAAGTTGGCAGAATTTATTCTGTACCAACTTAGAGAATTTATAAAATATTACACAATAAAGAACTGAAAACAAAAAGCAGGCATTGACATACTTATTACATTATTGAAAATGCACTAATTTAACTCATAGTTTCTTACCCTACTACTACATTTTTTTCTTTTCAGTGGCTCATGGTTATTAAGATTACCTGGGCACAAAAGCCTTGTTCTGCTCACAGCTGGAAAAGAGGAAAAAGCCAATCTATGGATATATGTATAATAGCAGGCAATGCAGTAAGGTGCAGATCCATAGACTGTGTTAATGTGCACAAAATACACACTTGGGGATTTTTGCTCCCTAAGGACACCCGTGTTTACTCCCTAGCAAATTGTATGAAACATAATGTTCCTGGTGCACAGTTTCTGCTGTGATGTCGAACACAAGGAGCCCACCTTGTTGTGTGCTCCAAGACCAGCCTATGATGGGAACCCAAATACATTAACGGCGGACAATGGGAAAATTGACTGCAAAAGTAGACTTTAGACCTGAACTTAAAAAACCTTAAGACACCCCCTCATTAAGTACCGTGCACTGCCAAAATTTCCATCTTAAAGCTGTTTTAGTCAAGGTTTTAAAAAAATGTCTTGGGTGGGACATGAAAATTATCTTGCAAGTTGTAGAACATAGCTTATACAATTTTTAACATAATGAAAATCTAAAATACATTGAAAAGGAGTCAACCGATAGAAAATACATGAAAAATTAGGTAACTGTAACAGAAAATTTCTACTCAAAATCAAAACTAGAATATAATATTAAGGGTAATAATATCAAACTACCACAAAGGAACATGTGTGTTGATAAAAATTTTACATATATATACACACACCTATATATATGTATATAAAGCAAGACATAAAACAATGCCAGTTTTAGGGATTATTTTCAATATGCCTTGCTCAGATTTAATGGGATAACCATATTACTGTAATACATCAGATGAAAAGGAAATTTAGTAGTTACGCACACTACTACTTTCAACTGTGTATATAAAAAGCTAAAATGGCAACATTCTCTACAGAATTTGGAATAACCATATGAACATGCCTTTTGTTCTTGCTCTTTTGTTTCTTCCATGTTTTGGAAGGCAAGGATATGGGCTTCCTGAAGGGACTTATGCCTTTGCTGATGCTCCTCTTCCAATTCCTGGATCTCCTGGGTCAGCCTCTGTCGCTCCTGACTGAACTGGGCTTGTAACTGTTGCAAAGAGCTCTGTGACTGGGAAAGCTGCATCTCCAGATTCTGCTTCAGTAAAGAGATCTAACCCACAACAGAACAGTAAATATCTGTTAGTCATTATTAGTAAAATCAGCTGTAAAGAAGACATTCAAAAGAAGAAAACACTTGAAAATTTAAAGCCAGTGCTAGCTAAAAGACAGACAAGCAATGTCATCCACGTATTGAATTTGTTGTTAATATTATATGCCAGAGATACAGTAATTACATTTTAATTGTTTTGTGAAGGTCATCACATTGGTCAATTCATACTACAGCACTACCCGTAACAATTTTTCATGGCCAAATTGTCAAAAATTATCTCCAGGTTTTATATGGAAGATCAATAAAAATGACACTATCAAGGTCTGAAATCAACCACTCAATGGCTAAACTATTCTTCAGGTGAACATCCATTCTCCAAGGATAATCTTGCACTTGGATAGGGGAGGACAGCCTATGACATCTACATTGATGGATTTTTGTATCTTTTATCACAGATACATCACAGAATATGCTGAGTTAGGAGGGACCCACAAGGATCATCGAGTCCAACTCTTAGGTGAATGGCCCATATAGGGATCGAAACCATAAGCCTGGTGTTATTAGCATCAGGCTCTAACCAGCTGAGCTAAGCTATCTCGTATGTTATGGTCCTATCTTACTGGTAGTTTTCTCATTTAGAAAGAAATGGTAGCATAACATTCTACATCACAAATAAAAAGTAACACTTGATGGATTCCCCCTCACATACACCCTTGCTCTGTAAGACTATGAGAGTGACTTTTATGCTTATTTTCAAGATCTAAGATACCTGAGTCACAGATAAACAATTTTCTTAGAAATACCTAATTTTACAAATGATACTTTTCATCCAACAAGAATTAGAGTATGCTGCATTCCTTCAAAAAGTCCAATTTTATTTTTATAATAATATTATACTTTGTTCTCCACATCAGACACCATCTTTTCAGACTGAAAGTACTAAACCTGTATTCCCTTTAGGGGCAAACATGAGAGGGATACCCTCCAATTCTGGAAATAAGATTTAACCATAAGAGAATTTTGCTGCAGTGACTCAAAGGAAGGAAAATAAAATTTCCATGTGACAAAGAATTTGAATCAGTAACGATACTTTTCAAGCCTCAGAGCATTCCATAATACGAAATTATAAGTGAAAGTCTGATAGTGTCATTTGGTTCAGCATTATCTTAAAATTAATTATGACCAATTAATAACGACATTGCACATCATTTTCTTGCGTTAGAGAACATTAAAACCCACCACTTAACAAAAAATTAATAGAAGCATACCAAGTACAACTTGCAGCATGAACATTCTTGTCAAACACGTGGGTTTAGTTTACTTTTCAGAAAGACACAGCTTAAGCAGATTTGAAGAAAAAAAAAAAGCTACACAAATAAAAATTAGCAGTAAAACAACAATAAAAAAAGCAAATTAATTTAAAGTAAATCAGCATGTCTTGTTTTATTTCAAATTCACCAGGTATTTGTGTCTGGGCATATACCCTCTACCTTTAATATATACTATATCAACACTACTGTATGTCAGATGCCTTTGGAACAGATTAACTACTATTAACTAATTAAAGGTGTATAGTGAACACTATATTCTGTAATGGGAACTATACTTATAAAACTTTTTGCTAAGTACATTAAATATAAATTTCACATACAAATTGTACAGTGTCAGACCAAAGTTCTGTATAATTCTGTCTTCAGAATGGGCCAGCCAGGATTATTCAGGGAAAATAAAGAGGCCAAGGCATAAATGTAGGGACTTTGACTCCAAAGTCTACCTGGATACAGCAATCCTTCTCAAACCAGAAGAGGTATTTTAGGGCAGATTTATAGAATAAACGTTAACAACCATTATCTGAACCCACAAAAGCTTTTAGTATCCACAATATCCTGTGTAAAATTCCCTGTAGACATGCCAATTTGACATGATGATCTACAATACTTGCAATGGAAAGGAGTCAAAATAAGTTCCCCTTTCATTTACTCTAGTATACTTGTGTTTCTATAGATCTCCATCATTTCCCTCCTTACACCCTTTGCTATACTGAACTGTTTTGGCTTAACTAGTTGCTCCTTGTATGAAAGATATGAAGTATCTATGATCACATTTCTCCTACTTTTACCCCTTCTCTACTATTTCTTTTTAAGATGAGGAGACCAAAACAGCATAAAGTATTTGAAGTGAGAATGAACTCTGGTTTTATGTAGTGATTTATATGGTTTTACATGCTATGTTCTCCGTTTCTCTTCTATATTCCTACTGTTTTATTTCATTTTGTGACTCTTACTGGGCACTGAGGTGATGTTTTCATGGCATTATATACCATAGTTCCCAAATCTACTTTCTGATTGTAACAGGTCAGGGTAAGTCTCATAATTTTACACAGTAACTTGCAATATTTTTTCCTTTTCACTTTGCATTTATCTACACTGAATTTCATCTGCCATTTCATTGCCAAGTCCCTTGCCTTTTAACAGCTGTTCTATAATTCTTCAGCCCTTTTCCTACTCTGAATAAACTTTTATAAGCTGCAAAGTTTCCCACTTTATTTATCAAGAACCTTCAAATGAAAATACGCTGTGCATCAGTTTAACTCCACTGATAAATTTTGCTCACTGTGGTCACGCTACATTTAGTACCTATTTTTCAACTAGTTAAGTTACTTATCTATCCAAAAACTCATATAGTGGAGTTTTAGTTTTCTCAGAAGCCCCAGAACTTCTTGGCTGATCTCTTTCAGCATGCCATGGCCAAGGCTGCCTGGCTGGTCAGACAAAGCACCACATACAGTATTTGAAAAAATAATAACCACATACTGTATTTTTTTTCTCTTTACCCCTAGAATCTCACTCCTCTGATGTGGCAAGTTTGTACCATTTAACTGCCAGTATTGCCAGCTCTGAATTTTCATATATGCATCACCTTCTAGTATTGTAATGTGCTATTGTCCTCCTTCTCCAGGGAAAAATAATCTATTTTAACTCAACTTCCCTTTGGTCCACCCACATCCCCATCTACTCTAATTCATTGCACATTCACTGCTGGCCTTTCTCTCTTTCCCCACCTTTCTGTAAGCTCAATACCTGCCTGGGTCCTTCTCTTCATCTGTAAGACTTGCCTTTATGTTCCAGTTCTCTACCAGCCTACACCTAGCAAACCCAGACCCTGTCTGGAGGTCTGTTTATCCCCGGTACTTTTAAGACAACTTATGCTTCTCTAGGTTACTTCTGTTCCTATTTAATCACCATCCATAAACTGAGGTTTATTTGGGCTTTTTTTGTTTATTTCCCTGAGACCACTACTGCAACTTGGCCCTAGAACCTCTATTCCTTCTCTTCCATCCATCCCCATACTCCAGTATCTCTTCTTCTCCTCCTCTCCTTCTTTACTCTTTTTCTTCTTCCTAACTTCATTTTTAGTATCATAGGAATGTGCAGTTAGGATAGTCTTGAGAGATTATCCAGTCCAATTCTTTGCACTAGGTGGGCAATTTATACAGAAATTATGGCTTAAAAATCTCATATAAAGAAAATCCCACAATTTTTGCTCCAATCCTGTTCCTCTTCTTCTAAGTGCCTCTGTCAGGAACACTGAGATACTAGACAAATGCTTTGCCCATTCCCACTTGTCCCTTTAACTATGTTTCTGTCCCTCAGCTTTCTCACCACTGTCCTATCCTGTCCTGTCCTGTTCACCATAACTACCAGGAAGTACAATTCTAGGAGAAGTCCTGCTCAATCCTGCGGAACCTCAGGTAATTTAATCACCACACTCTAACAAGCCTTTAATGCTAATGTTCAAATGGAGTCAACCATGGTAACAGCCAAATTTTTATTAACATGGCATGAAAAAAAATGTATTTTTGTCTTCAAGTTAACTCTGTGTCTCATCTCAGTTCCTGCTCCAAATTCTGGTAATTCTCAGTATATAATTTATAAACATTCAGAGAATGGGCCAAGGGCAAAATGATTTTCTTTTAATTTCCTTCTTAGAAATGCAGAAAACATTTTAGCTGAGATGACTGAGAAAAGTCTGACCTCTGGCCAGGAATCCATGTTAGAAGAGATTGGGAATACGTAAGAGCAGTTCATACTTTCATCAGGTTAAAGTGACTACAAGATCACAGCCTGAAATGAGCCAATGTCTGGACATGTCTATTTGCATCAATAGACTACACAAAAAATAAAGGACAATGAGGATTAAATGATGCTAACAAGCAAGTCAGATTAACATACCATTCTAGTAATTTTTTTTGATGTTGAAAAGTACAAAAAGTTAAAAATCTGAGTTTTTTTAGAAGACCATCTATTTTTAAACATTAGTTTGATTATTCAGTACACTAATATCCTTAAGAGATTTAAGAGAGAACATTATTTTGAGAACATTAGTGCCTCCCTTTGCATGTCTTCAGACCACTCCTTCTATATACCTCTGTATTGAGGATTCAAAAGAACACAGATCTCAACACTATTCTCTGAACTTCCAATACTTTTACCCATGGTTTTCAGTGCATTAAAAACAATTAGTGAGAATTTAAAAATAAAAGAGAAAGAAAGAATATTTTGTCTACAATTAAGACTTGCACTGCAAAACTGCAAATTATAATACAACATCAATCTCATGCTTTGTAGAAAGCTCTGCAATACATGTTTGCGCTGCCCACAAGCTTGCTTGCGTTAACAATGACGTAAAAACGCTGCTTATGTTATGACCACGCACACAGTGTCTGATGCTCAATGATATGTACACAGTTACACAGATGAACAGATGCAGTACACAAGCTTTTCATAACTAGTGGCACACATTCTCCTCTCAAATATTACCATGTTTCCCATTTCATAGGCTAAAGCTCTAAAGCAGTACCACAGGATATGCAGGTTGATTAGTGCAAGCATGCCCTGTTCACAAGCTGTAAGTGCAAATCACTTACATTGCTGATAGATTTATGCAAAGCTTCACCGAGACAGTGCCGCTATGAAGAAAAGATCACAGGAATAAAGGAAAACATTCAGAAATCAACCAAGTAAAAGAAAAAGGGATAAGGAAGGAAGGGTAAACATAGAACATTAATATAATTTGATCAGAGAAAAATAAGTTGAAAACCATCTTGAAAAATAAATATGAATACGTTGCTTTGACTCAATAGATAAGCTACCAAACACAGAACAGAATGATGTGGTTTCTCGTGTTATGTTTTGGACACACAAAATAGCATTTTTTCTTTCACATAATGTTACTGTATAGTCACATATTACACAGCTGAACACTTTTAAAGTTATCCACTTGTTTTCTCTTCTCCTTTATGCCAAATAACTTTAGGATGAAATCATTAAGTACACCAATTTGCATTCCTCTTAGAAAAGACACTACAAAAGGACGCAATCAGCTGTGTCTCTAAAATATCACAATCATACCAAATACATCATATTAAAGATCAAATTTGCTGCTAAAGGGCAGAAAATTAGTCTGTAATGAAGACATTTCTATTAAAATACTTCTTTTATTTTTCTTGAAATTCAGAACATGGTGGGTACATAAAAGACTTTTCCTGAAAGTCTCCAGCAATAAAATTACTTAATGTATCACTTTATACTAGTGTTAATTACTAATGAAAAGCAAAAAAAGCCCCAATATATTGCCAAGTAAATGCCCTATGAAGCATTATTGATCATACAAATAATATATATCATTCATATATATATATATACACATAAATGCCTGTGTGTTTTTATATATGAATCATATGGATAAGCACACACATGCACAAAACAGAGCCATCAGAAATTAAGTAGAGCAATTTCAAATTCAGCATGACCACTTCCCCCTTTTGGCCCAGGTCAGTCAAGAACATGTTTTTTTCCAGGAGACAGCAGGTATTTTGATACCAGCCTGGAAGCCTATAGGTGGGAATTACTAGATAATACTTTGTAAAAATACAAAAAGAAATTGTTATTCATTCTTATGAATCTACAAAAAGGCATAACGTAAAAATACATTGGTGTGAAATATCCAAAATGAGCTAATTAAAACTTGAGAGATGTAAGCAGTAATTTTCTATGCAAGGGCAAAACACTAGGAGGCATCACACACCAGCAGACAAGACAACACACTGGCAACAGCTTTGATTCCAGCACAGGATTTTGACAGTTCTAGTCTGAACAAATCAACCTAATTTTGCTGTGTTTCACTTCCCCTCTGTTTGGTGCTGTTATGAGCAGGAATGATCTCTTGCAAAATAAATGTTAAGTGTATAGAACATTTTGGACTTAATATCGGTGGACATATCTAGGCAGCACTATGGTACAACTAAGCAGTATTTATATTTTACACCTGAAGCAGAAGGGTTCATATTGTTCTACACTGAAGAGAAGTTCCAAGTAAAAGTACTTCTGGGAAGCTGTATTCTGAGGTCCACCCTACTATAAAAAGGCCATTTAAGAGAGTTGCCCCCTGCCACTTGCAGAATAACAGATTTCTTTTACCAAGAAATTGGTCTTGCTTTGCCGTCAAACTGATCTTACAACTAAAAGTACTAACATGGGAAAACCATTTAAATAGATGTGATTTCACCAAATTTAAAAGTTTACTAGAGAGCTGGAAAACAGAGGGAATCATGAACTCTTGGTGAAGATTCTGGAGCAAAACTCTCCAGTTAAATTTGTCACAGATTTTTTTAGGCTACATCACTCAAAGCAATCTTTCCACAACCCATATCTTCTGATTGTGAAATGAGATCAGAAAGTACCTTGCCCAAAAAAATTTAACCACTAACCGCTCAGATCTTATTGGCAAAAAGAAGAACATGCAAAGACCAAAAAAGTTATTTTTTAATAAAGGTGAACTTACACATTTCACATTCCTACGTGTTCTAAAAAGACACACAGCAATGTTGAACACACAATAAATACAGCTTATTTATTTTTAACAAAACCTGACAGACACAAATACTTTACTGATCTGGAAGTCTAAGTATCATATCACTATTCAAAAACATTTAACTATAGGACAGCTAGCTACACATCAGTCTGGGAAAAAAGACTAGAAAAGATGATTTAGAAGTCAAACAAGAAAATCTCTAAGTGTAAAAATAAAATGATTTTCATTCAGCATAGCAATGGAATAAAGACCTTTGATAACAAACTTGGGCAATAAATGCTCCTGTAGAGAAATAATACTTAAGAGGAGTTTTTAATGATATTCAATTTATTATCAAATGAGATTTTGATAAAAACACATGTGCTTGTACAATTTACCGAAGGATGTTTGAAAAGATTAAAACTTTGTCTCAAAAACAGTTAGTGGTTTTTGATCACTGAAACCAAACAGGTATTCACTAGGATTATTATTAAACCTGACCAGAATCTACTGTTTTCATCCTTTATTTCTAAAACTATACACAATAGGACTATAGAATTAGATAGGCTGGTCAATTGGTATGGAGGCTGATTCCAGCCAAACATGTAGCAACACAATCAGATGCAGCTCTATATTGAAAAGTATGCAGGACACATTCAGAATGCAGAACTCCAAAATAATGCTTGCTTAAGTATTATTAAAAAAATCAGTAAAAATTCAAAACATCCTCATGAGTACTTCCACAGCAAGGTCCATGTTCTGGAGAAAAAGTGTTAAGAAGCAAAAAGAATGCAGGCATAATTATTAGTCTGTATTTCAATAACGGGGAAGTGATGAGAAAAAAAAAAAAAAGGGAAAAGGTGGGTTTAACTATCACTCTGTTTCTGCAGGCTGGATTCAAGATTTGGTTGTGATATTAATGTGGTATAAGAAATCCTTGCTCAATTCTCTTTGAACTCAGACTGTAGATGGAGTATACAAGTTAATTTGACTCTTGAAAGGAACTTCTGAAAACACGTCTCTATTTGGTATATATGTACTAGCTAACAAAGATTTTACTTGATTTTGCTGTCTCATTTTTCAAGTAAAAGTATTATCTTCACCCTCAGCATACACATAGCTAAGGCTCAGGTGTAACCAAGAGAACTTCATCGTGACCCAGAGGAACATCAGAGATGCGGCTGAGAGTAGAATATGCATCTTCATATGGAGCATGTTTAGAACCCACTGATGATTGCAGACTATTCAGCAGGACTGAAAGATTTTGCACATACTATATGGGACAAGGTTGGTATTCCCACTTCTTTTTCAAGATCTCTCCTAAAAAGACCTGAGTTTTCAACTTTGTTGGGCCAATCTGTGTTGCAGTAAAGCATAGATTTAGTGACTTGAAACTGCTCAGTCTGTGGGTTTGCTTATTGTAGTAAACAGCTGCTGTCACAGGGCCATATTTGGTGATGAAACGGTGTCATTTTCCTCAAGAAGGACATTTATTGCACCAGTGACATTTTCACATTTCCATTCAGTTACCTTGTCTTCTGCAAGACATTAAGTTAATGAATGTGTGGAAGTTCTCTAATTTGATTGTTTCTCTAGGCTAAAAACTACTTTCAAACAAATTAGAGAGGTTTGACACTGAATTTCAGCATCAGTCTTCAAAGATCAGTTACATAACACTTTTTCCTCACTGACATTTCAATGTCAAATTGTGTCACAGTCTGATTCTGTGGTACAGTTTACTGAATTTTCGAAATACTGCTGACAAACAGGAATTCTTGAATAAAACCTGAGACCCTAACTTGAAAAGGTCCTACTTTATCTGGTTTATCAAAGCAGATCCAGATTGCTACACCGTCTTTGCTTCACTTTAAGATTGACCTCCCATAGCTGCTGCTTACCTTTCTGAAGAAAAAACCCTATGTGTGTCCATTATACATTAGCAAAGAAACTAGTTTCTGAGGTGCCTAGTGAAGAAACCAAAGGGACCTATGGCATAAGTCCACTTCATCCAGCTAATGACAGCAACAACACTACTAAAACTCTCCCTCGAGATACATCTTTCATCTGAAGAGAAAGACTGATTTGTCAGCAGATGTGCAGTCTCTGGCTGCGCAGTGCTTATGCGGATGACTCCGCAGAGATTTGGAAAGCAGCTGTTTGCTACTACAACGTTTTGTACTTGGCTCGAGGCTTGTGACATGCTAGGAATTGAAGAGCTACATCAAAGTTTGCTCTCTATGACTGGTAAGAAAAAGCAGTATTTGGAGACCTTTCTCTATCTCAAAACCCAACAGTTTTCTGATGAGGAAAATGAAGTATATATATTACATTTTAAAATTTGTGACTATGTCTGGGATCTAAGTGGTCCTGATTTCCTCCTGGTTTTGTAGCAACTATGAGGGAAGGTGCTGCCTTCCAGGGTGGGGAACTTATCTTGTTGCTTTAGAAAGATGGAGCTTTTCTCTTTTCCAGTTGTAGGAATTTGTCAAACTTCTAGGCAAAATGACAGAATGGGTTGGGTTGGCCTAGGGGATTTGCATATTTGTATCCACATGGATTTTAGAATACGTTCTTTTAATCTGACAAACTGCAGGTTCAATGGTCAGAGGAAAAACAGTACTATTTGAATCTTCTGATAATTTTTAAAGGTTTTGGAATGGTACTAGAGCTCCATTTCATTCGTCGTAAAGCTGTTAGGATTTGAGTTTATGTACACACCTTGACTAACTCTTTCTCGCGCACAGAGGTATCACTGCCTTTAATCTAGAATTCTATTCATCTGCTGAATCTTAAACAAATTTTGCCCCACCTGGTAAGTTCTCTCTCGTTCCTTCCAGGGTCTGCTGTTTTTATTGGTTTTGAATGAAAAGCCAAAGATACTTGAGCACGGATGGAGCAAAGAGGCTAAGGGTAATATATATACAAATACAGGTTTAAAATTTTGTTGGGGCAGGGGGGATGGTATTACTGTTGGATTTGACTTAGATTTCTATTTGCCAGTTTTGGAAGCATAAACTTCCAAACATCAAATTAAACTCTTTACTCATGCATCATTTATTACATACAGTACTAAGAATTTAATTTTCTTCTCATCTATTGACAAATAGAATTAAAACGGTTCTCCTCCCTCCTCCATATTTGCTAACAAACAAAAACTGCTGGCATTAAATTTCATTAGAAGTTTAGGATCAGATAGACAATTTTCGTTGGATAATGAAGATATCAACTTCAAACATAGCCTACATATATTTTTAAATTCAATTAAACACAACACCATGGGACAAAAACCCAAAAGAAATTAAGAAGAAACCAAAAGAGAGATGGAAAAGAAGTCCAGTAACACATTTATTCTATAACAGAGCAACGAACGCACATTTGTTAGTATTCCTACTATGTCCTACTGAAAATACTTTGAAAACACTGATTAGGTCTGTTTCTTTTGTTTGTCTGTATTACTGAGTAGCTCTTAATTATAAATGGTCTTTAATGCATTTACTCCCTTACATTCAGAATCTTTTAACAAAGTGTAGAATTAATGACAAAGGCGCAGTGTGGGCTGAATGGGCTCACCAAAACGAAAGGCTCATAACAAACAGCTGATTGTTAAGCATTTGTTTTCATTTCAGACAAAACTAAAACGCCCAATGTGGACAGAAAAATGCAGCAAATAATCATCAGGATCACATCTCTGTATAGAATAGGAAGCCCAGAACACAGGGGATTCCTCCTTGAGAAGTAGACAGTCGTGAAACCAGGGGAAGCACCCTCAGTAGCTGGCCCTAGGGACTGCGGTGACTCTAGACTGTGATTATATATATTCTCAATATACTAACTTCTGACTTCCTTAAAGCACAGATGTCCCACTGTGCTGGTTTAAAAGTAAATTGGCAAGAGAAATTAACCAGGTCAAGATTAAAATAAATACAATGTTACAGAGAAAACTGGTTTTAACCCACACAGACAGATATATAAGCCAGCACTCTGGGACAAGAACAGAATGGTGTTTGCTAATGCCTATGCTGAGCACCACATGGTCCCCCCAGGTGCAAAGTAAAAGA
Source organism: Xenops minutus (assembly GCA_035221455.1). NCBI lineage: Eukaryota > Metazoa > Chordata > Aves > Passeriformes > Furnariidae > Xenops > Xenops minutus. Next base: position 66,124,334 of record JAWWEE010000105.1, on the reverse strand, counting down.
AAAGGAAAACCTGTTGGTGAGGATGATGGTTGCAGTCTTGTCATGAGTGGCAGTTGCAGTCCTCTTGAGGTTCTGGTCCTCCTCTGGATCTGACTAGTGGTACCAGAAATCCCAAAACCCAAAAATTATATGTGCTCAGGTTCAGGTGGGAATGCTCAGTACCTCCCCCAGGGTGAGGAGTTTCACAATGGGTGATTTAACTCCGTAAGTCATGGGATATTTTTGGAATTGTTGATGGTCTAGGTCATTGCAGGTGCCTATTGTGCCAGTCCCTGATGGCCCATTAGCAGACATGATCCCTCAGGCTGGGTACGGAGGTGCTGATGATTCCCCGGAGGGGAGTTATCACAGCTGAGTCACTGGTGTGGAGAGAGAAGCATTTCCATGCCTCACAGGGTTCTTTAACACCCAGCTTGTTGCATGAGGTGTCAGGTGTGCCCTGAGCAGCTGTTGCAAGTGATACAGTATTAACAGTTCATGAGAAATGATACAGAGGGTGTAGAATATACAGTTTTGGTTATACCCACATAGTGATAAACTGGTCCTGGCCCCTCTAACTAGGACAACCACTTAGAATACAGGAGTGCCATTCTTCTAAATCAGTGGTGAGTGGCAGGATGTACACAGACACTGGATCTAGGCAGAAACTCCCTAATCATCCCTGATTCTCTGTGAGGCCTACGTAAGTTGCAGCACAGACTCATTAAGACCACAGTTTTGAGAGCGGTACTATCTTGTCAAAGTTTTCAAGAGTCAAAGAAAGCATGTTTCTTTGGAAAAACAGATATCTACAGATGAAAGAAGGGGCACAAAACCTTATCCTGAGCTGCATTCCAGGTGCTCTCTGTTCTTTTCTCCCTCATTGGCATGAGTTTTCATTCTTCTGGATTTCAGCATTTTAGATTTTTAACTGCTTTTTAAATCTTGTCCAAGGTCCCTTACCATCCACTAGATGTCATGGTAGCCTTACTAGTATTCCTGAATACAAAAACTGCCAAAGTGAATTAGGAGGGAATTACTTGAAATTTATCTTCACTCTGCTTCTGACAGACAAGCCTTTAGACAGTGCGGCCAGGACAATATCAAGTGACAGGAAGCCAAGTAAAATGATTCTGTGATGAAAGTTTATCTCCCTTCTTTCAGGAAACTGATACAGGGTATATGCAGGCTATTTCCTGTAGAAATTTCCAGCATCTATTTGAGAGCAAATCTACTAATGCAAGGATTACTCAGGCTGTACACCAGTAATCCTTGTGCTGGGGAAGAAAGGAGGGTTTCCTGATTCTGCTAATGTGAATACATATCAGCTCTGCAATATGGACGTCCACATGGGCAAGACGAAGCAATAATGGCCCCCAGCTGAAGCCTGATCAAGTCATTTACAGATGTTCAAAGGAGCTCATGACTTTTCTCAGCACTCCATGAACAAGAGTATGCTCAGGATTGTAAGACGGGTATTGTAAGATTGAGTTTGGAATTTTCTGAAAACTAAAATTTGAATAATGTACACATCAGAAGGACATATTTACATTTTTATATAAGTCAAACTTTCTTCTATTTACTTTGACTGTTTAAAAAGGAACACACCATTACACAAACAAACCGTATAGGAAACTTTGACATATTTTGCAAAAAAGAAGAGAATCTTTGCAGTAGGAAAAATATACAAAAGATATGAAAGCCTATGAAGTATACTTTTGTCAATTCTCACTGTAATAATTCTGATATTTCCATTAAGAGAAGACTTATCTTCTGCTGTGAAAAGTTGACAAAGTTTAAAAAGAAGGATGTCACATTAATGCTTGGTCATATATGAAGCTACATAAGAATGGAAAAGCTACATATGGGAAAAAATGCTGACAAAAACATTTAATTTACTGAAACGTGTTACTGAAAAGTAATGAAGAAGGGAGAACCAATATTTGCTCAAATATAGAAAAGCCCTTCCACAATGAGGATACTTGATTCAGTTTACAGAAAGAAACATTTATCACAAGAAAAACCAGGTAAGAATAATACACATCTTAAACTATACATTTCAGTGCCTAGAATCGAAGGTTGCACAAGACAGACAGGCAAAAGAGAGAACATGCTTATGCTTTAAAAAAAAGAAAATTCCTGCTATTTTACCCATGGCTGAAGCTTTCTCAGCAGTAAAATGTTTTTGAGAAAAGTGTTAAAACCCCATTACACAGCTAAGAGGAATGGAAACGAGCTAGCACATCCAAATTCATTGCATATTTCATGACGAAACTCTCACATGGATTGCTGTAGAAGTACTAGGTGCAATTTACAGGGAAAAAAAGGAAAAGCGCTTTCTTTTTTTGTATTCCAGAACAATTTCTCATATCAGCGATAAGAACTACACACTTGGTCTCTAGACACTGATCTAGTTAAACTACCAACCACATTTAACTGTAGATGGTGAGGATATGAAACTGGCAAGAATGTGTTTAAGCACTTAATCAGCTGAATAGCATTTTATCTCAAGAAAATTATTTTACTCATAACAAAGCTATACTCTTAGAATAAAGATAATCCTATACGCATTCTACAAGGCTCCACTTATCATTGGCCTAGTATAAAACCAAAACTATTACCTAGCTTTATGCATCAAAGGTGCAACAAACAAATGTGGCAGTTTATAGATTAGTATCATCATCATGGCTAGGCTTCGCGAACGAAGATTTACAAGGGCTCTACCCACGCTTGCTACAAGCACGCTGGTAGATTAGTATAACAAAATCAAAAAACCCCAAACCAGCTTAGTATACTTTATGGGCATAAATTTTTTGACTGAACTGTTTGGGTTTTTTTAAATTGTTAACATTTATAGCTGTGTCTCTTCATTCAGTTTTTCCAGCACCAGTGAGCAGCATTCCAAGGTGGGCATACTCTATGCTGTATACTCCTACAGTTTAAGTAACTACATTTAAACCTGTTTTTTCAACACTTCAAATACATAACCATTCCTGTACTTCAAGTTAGATGATACATGCCTTTGTAGCTTGTTTTCAAATCAAAACAGAGATGCATCAATACCTGATAGAAAACTATGTACCTGTATGGATGAGCATTTAATTTCTGAATTCAACATTTTTAACAGCATTTATACAACTAAATGTTGAAGCTCTAGACACTTTCTCAACATAAAGAACACATGTAGGCCACATTTTTTGTCAAGGCAGGAGTTTACAAATAATTTAGCAAAGACCTTCGTCTTGCATTATTTTGGTAACTCATTGTATAATACTACTGGTATAGACCAGACCACTATTTCGAGCTTAAAAATCTGAATTGCAGAACGACGAGCTGGATCCCTTCTCTCTTCCTAATTTTTACACAAGCTTTATGCCTTTCAAATGGGTTTTAAATGCATCTTCCCAAGAATGAAAGCCAGGGCTGGATGTAACAAATACACAATTTTACAGTACTACTGCAGTATCTGAGGCTGTTCTGGTTTAGTGTAGAGTTTCTAAGGCATATTTTCCAGGACTACTCATTTCAGTACTTTATCAATGATATGGAGGAGGAGTATCTGGAGGAATATCCTTATGGAGTTTGTAGATGACATCAAACCAGGAAGAGTTGAAGGTGGCGGATGACACAGTGGAGAGGACACAACACACTGAAAACAGGGCTGCCATCCAGAGGAACCTATAAAGGTTATAGGTACAGGCCGATGGGAACCTCACAAAATTCAACAAAGACAAATGCAAAGTCCTTTACATGGGATGGACTAAAGCTCTGCACTGGTCCACACTGCCGTACAGATGTGCTTCGCATGACCTAGTTGGCAGTGGACTAAATATGAATCAGCAGTGTGGCCTGGCAGCAAAATATGCCAGCAGTATACTGGGCTGTACTTTGAGGGAAAGAAATCAGTCCCTCCAACCTGGCACTTACTGCACATCACCTGGAGGGCATATTCTGTCTCCTCCTTCAGTTCTTTCATCTTTAGTACAAGACACATGTTGGTAAACTTGATCATGTTCAGTGGAGAGCTATGACCAAGATGACTGGGACTGGAACCTACATCCTTCTCAGGAAAGTGTTCAGTCTAAAGAAGAGAGGGTTTTGTGGGACTTAATAGCTTTCCATTACCTATGAGGTGGTTACAGAGAAAGTGGACCCAGCCTTTTTACAGTGGTGTACAACAGGGCAATGAGAGACAATCATAAACTGATACAGAGAAGATCTTGTCTAAATTTAAAGAAAAACCTCACTACAAGGATAATTAAGCCCTAAAAGAGATTACTCAGAGACTATGAAGTATTTTAAAATTATGTTAAAACTACAGGAAGTTTAATATATCCTTTTCAAGACAAAATGCTATTTATACGTAGAAGTAAAGAAAGTAAATGAAGCTTGAAGATTGTGTAATGTGAAACTTAAATGAGCCCAAGTCTTATTATGTTAATGTTGTAAAAAGTAACAAACCAAGAACTTTGAAAACCTCCAGCTTTTATGAGCCTAAACCAGAAGATTTCACAAGCTTAAATTCCCGTCAGCAAAATACAGTGTTACATCCTCCTGCAAGAGGCTGTATAATCAAGTGTGTGTTCAGTTATTAGACTTCTCAAATTAGATAGCAAATTAAAGCCATCCCACAATAACACCCTGAAATCACAGTCATTTAATGAGTTTCAAAATCTGCTTCTCTTACTTTAAAATGTATTTGTTCATTATCAGCTACTCCTTCAAACTGGAGTCAAGAAAACCAGTAGAACGCAAGTATTCTACTTATCTAACATAACTGAGATTATACGTTGTCATCAAAAAACTTCAGTATTCATACAAAATTATCCCAAAATAATGTTCAAAATCACTTAGGAGAAGACACAGCTGTAATAAATTTGTCATAGAAACTGAGGGACATTTTGACTTTTCAGTGACTTGTACTGTGTTATTCTTGTAAAGATAGGGAATTATTATTTTTGTAAAAATAAGGGGACCTCTGCGTCCAAACAATTAGTATTGGCAGGTATTTAACATTAGAGCAGGTGAGCAGACAGAATCTAAAAGATCTTGTAGTGAGATATGAGACTGTCAACTTCTTCCCCCAAAACTGTAAAGTTTTATTCACATTTAATGTAAAGAATAATAATTGAATTATGTTAATATATTTTGTAGCAATTAGGTTAAAAAGTACTATGATAAGAAATTAAATTTCAAAGTCAGATGTCACAACCAATTCACTGTATTTAACTGGTAATGAACCACCTGCAGCTAAATTGTAATGGCTTTCCAATTCTCTAAGACCCCATAGTTACCTGGTCTAAAAGATCTTCAACCTTTTTTTGCCATCCATCTCTTGCTGCGTTTTTTTCACGTTCTTTCAGCTGCAACAGTTGAGTCATGGCTGCCTTCTTATCCTCTTCGTGCTGCAGCCTCAGCTCTTCACGAAGCTTATTACATTCCTGTCTAAAAACAAAGGTCAAATAACCACAATGCAGTGGACCTGGTGCAAGAAGTAAAAAAGAATTAAGATTTCAGTAATAATTGGAAAATCTTAGATAAGAACAGAAACATTTGCTTTATATTTTATTTGATAATACATTTGCGTAGTTTGTTATTAAAGAATAAAAGGGAAAAACAAATGCTTGCCGAAGATTTTCTGTCCATTTTATTTCCAAGTCACGCGCCATTCGGTCAACTTTGAACTTTTCCTCTTCCCTCATGGCAGCAATCATTGCCTCATGCTGTTGCCTCTCCTGATCTAGTTCTCCCTGCAAACACAAACTTGACAATAGAGACCGATCAGCAGCAAAAACGTATTTTAAACCTTAAATGAATATATTTATAATAAAAATACCAGTTACGATTGGGTCATAAACTTGAACTACAACTTCTTCAGTGTGTAATTCCTAATTTTTCACAATTAATGCCTATATATCTGCTGATACTTCTCTTCTTACTTGTGAAATAGAAGTCTGCATTCCCATAAAAAGCAATTTTCCAATAAGACATTCTACAAGTAATCTTTTCAAATACCATTACGTTGAACCACAGAATAATTTATGTTGCAAAAAACCCTCAAAAGTTCATTAAGCCCTGTTCAAAGTAGGGCTAACTTTGGAATTAGAGCAGGTTGCTTAGGTCCTTGTCAAGAATGCTTGGATTGTTTAATTTTTTTGAAGCATCAAATATTCAGTATTTGAATTTCAAAGCTTAAGCTATCCGTAATTGATACAAAGTTCATAAACCTTATATCTGTTTCTTGACTGGACCAACCTGCCAGAAACAAGGTTTCCCAGTCTGAACACAGAAAACACCACCTTTAAAAGTCCCATCAATTGCTATTCAAGTTTTACCAGACTAGAATAGTAGCAGGTACTACGTAGAAATCACACTTACAGGAATGTTATTCGGCAGTGCTTGCTTCACACATGAGAAGTAAACACGGCCATCTAAATTTAATAGGACTTTGTAAAATGTAGCATTTCTATATATTTTAAAAACTGTTAACATAAATGCTAGTGCAAGTAAGCTGCTATATATGAATATTTAAATGTTTTAATAGGTGAAGAAAGCAATACTAGTTCATAAGGACACTTAGAGTAACTATGAAAAATACAGAGGAAGTTATAAACTATAACACGGTGCACATCTAATGACAATAGATGAAAGAAATTAAAAAAATATACCGATATCCTGCTTCAGGCTGGTTTCATTATGAAAGTATGAAAACAGTTTCAGTGAGAATTTTTATTTATATTTGCTACTCTACTTCAAACACTTCTGTGATCTTGTAAAATGTACATTATTTACTGAGGAAAGAAAAAGGAAATGTTTACTTAGTATTACAGTCAATGAGATATTGACAGACTAATTGACAGTTCCAGTTCCATCTAAGCCAATTAAAATGACAATATATTTGTGCCTAGACAAATTAATTGCTTCAGTGGTATAAAGTGATCACATTTTCTAGGTGACAGTCTGCTATCTTTTGAAATATATCTTTAAACTATCCTCAAGTCTCTATTGAAATTCTAAATTCGAGACTGAAATGAAGACTGTGTCCACTACTCAAGGAAAATGCTAAAAAGGTTTCAGTGAATTCTAGAGTCTGTAAACTCTAGAGCTTGTTTTGCAGCAAGACATGAATTATCCAGAATAGCAATGTTCTAACACACATCCTTTTTACATTCTTGTGAATTTCTATCAAGCCTCTGAACATACTTTGGCACAGCTACTATTTGTACTAAACACAGAAAGATGTGCTTTGCAGCACTACCTGTTAAAATACTAAAAATTTTTTAACAGAAAAACCACCCACCCTGAAACAATCAGCTATCTTCTCTGCTTGAAATAGAAATCTCTCTTTTAATGAAGCTACATGAGGTTCCTTCAATAATGTATACACTGTAGTATTTCTTGCCATTTTAAAAACAAGACCAATATCACTGTGACTTGTGCTTTGCACAACTTATTCTCCAACATTACGGTTACCTCAACGCTATACAATGAATCTGTGGTCTCTCGCAGTCTTGCTCTGGTTAATTCTAGTTCTTTCTGGAGTATTTCCTGGGCTTCTTGAAGACTGGAGATATGTCCTTCTGCAGTCCCAAGACCTTGCTCACTTTTTCGTACTAGGTCTTGCAGACGACACACCTATGATAAAACAAAGAAAGCTGTAATTTCCATAATAATTACTAATGGCAGGCAAGACAACCTGGTTTCATTTTCTTCCAGTGTTTTTCTAATTCTGAACTAAGCAAATTTTTAGTTGCACAGCCTGCTCTCCTTTAATATCACTATGTTTCTGTACCCCAAAAAAATCCTGTAATATTGTAAAATCAGACTCACTTAAAGGATTTTTACAAGTAAAAAAAAAAAAAAAATCTAATGTGTGTTTGATGCACTTTGCAAGGTTACATAAAAGACGTGAAGTCGCCTCTAACTTTACTGTGAGAAAATATGTTTTATGCAAATTAATGAGAGCCATTTCAAAATATATAAACTCTATTCTAATACATAAATTAACTTGTGCAACATACACGTTTCTCTGTTTTCAGATTGCTAGCTGTCCACAAGTTAGCCTGGTTAAATATCAATCTAATACTTGTAGAGTGTAATGTTATAATTTCCTAAACTGCTATGTAACAATAGACTTTTTTTCTGCCTGTTTGTGCTTCAGCTCCCCAGCTGCAAATGATGATACTATACTTCTTTGCTTGAAATAAAAATGTTAGAGAGTCAACACTGTTCACCAGCTACAGGAAAAAAAAAAAGCTTTTGAAGTATGTAGGCTGGAAAAACTGACTAATGGGAGTCAGGGGGCACCAAAGAACAGCAGCTAATTGGAACTGAAGGTGTAGCAGTAGCAGTAGTCTATGCCATTGCCTTTGTATGTTGAGATAAATTTCCTTCACACTAAGTTAAGTGTCCCTGCTTTGGTTTGCGGGCATGAACAGAACACACTTTCTCTCTTTGTTAGAATAATTATATGCACATACCATTTATAACATCCCTAGGGGCACCACTCCTCCCTCCCATAACTCTCTCCTTCTGGAGGCAACTCTGAAATGTTTAAAAAGAGGATTTCCTCCTTTCAGAAAAGAATCAAAAATTTCTTTGGCATGACAGTTCTCAGAGAAAAATTAATGCACACCTGAGTACCCATTTCTGTGCTCCTTTGCATTACATTCAAACAAGAAGTAATTCCCTACAAAGCACTACTACCTAAAGCAGCATTCTTTCATGGAAAAACTGCCCTGAAAACTGTATTGATATCGTGGAAGTGTACTGTTATCTATGTATCTGCATGAAACATGTACAGCAGTCCTGTAGATCTAAAAGATATGGGAGCATGCAGGAATGCCACTCATAGCACTAAAGACATATTCTGCTGTTGACAATGCTGGAGGCTTAGTAAAATCATTAGAAATCCTTTGGATGGAGACAGCAAGTCCTTAGATTACTCTGTCAAGTGAAACAAACAAAGCATCTTTCTAAAAGGTCTTGGGTGGTCTACAGTGGAAGGAAACAAATCAATAGAGCCAAGAGACAGCCTCATCCTGAGATGCATTTGAGAAAGCCACTATCTTGACTTAACCTGAACTCTCAGAAAAAAATCTCTGGCAAGTATTTTGGATTACACTGTTCTTAAATAGCTTAGTACTAGGAGCAAGCCTAATGAGGCTTGTATCTTCCTCATCCTTTCACCAATATAATTGCCACCAAATAGTCCGTCAAAAAGAAAAGAGGATGGCGTATGGGTTCAAAAGTAGCTTTCTCAGCAGGGAAGCTAGAACTAAGCTAATATCCACAGAAAGTAATAAATACATGCTAACTGCTAAATGACTTCCATAAATTAAAAAAAAAACAAAACAAAAAAGGAAACAACAGTAGCAATGTAAGAGCTAAACTAGTGATGTGCCAGACACATCATAGGGGAGTTTTTTCCAGGTCAGTGAAGGCATTGAGAAACTGCTGTCAGTTGTCAATAGTGATCTAAGGGTAAGCGGTGGTTGCAAGTGAAGCGCTTCTTTCATATGCTCAACATAAACTTAGTAATAAAATCAAACATCTCTTCTGTACTATATGGAGTGGATTTATAGACCACCACAAATTTATTGCTTGTACACTTTTTCTCATTCTTTTGATATGCAATATACACTATATGATATTTATTCAGGCATAGGAATGTATATAAACTCAAATACTAAGTAGCACCTGGCTCTAATTCACTATTTTAGTTTAGGTTAGTCTTCAATTCCTTAGATATGCATTCTTAATTCTGTTTTCTTAATTCAGTGTGCTGACGAATTTTTCAAGCCCGTACTTCATAGCAGTTAAATAACAAAAATTCATTCTTAAAACATCTGGAGTTATGTCCTTCAAGGAAAGAGCAAGGTTATTGCTCATGAATCCAAGAGAAGCTAACAAAGAGTAGCTAAGTTTAAGCCTATAGTGTTGAGTGACAATAAAAGGACAACAGTACACTCAGATCTAATCCAGCAACAAGGAAAGGTAGCATACAACAGAGAAGTTACAGCTATAAAGAAAAAACAAAACTTTCCTTAACATTTCAATGAAAATGAAGTTGTGTATGATTTTCTTATCATAAATAACTAATACATCATATTTTCATCCATGTGAATATAGGTAAGCATACTGTTAAAAAAGCAGGAGCAGTTCCAGCTTCAATTAGCACCTTGTCTGAGCTTGGATGCACTGGCAAAGGCATACACAACTATTAGAAGGAAGCATAGTCTCCTGTTTAACAGGTACTTATGACAGACCAATCATCAGTGCTGCTTAACTCCAAAGATGGGAGGTTCAGCTGCTCTCGTAGTATGTAATCTCTGTTATATCTATCTATCTGGTAGGTAGTACTCTGGAAGTATATATTAATACATATTTTCAGAATATATACAGTAATATATAATAATACATTATCATGTATATTAATATAGTAATGTATTGATACATTATTAAAACAGCAATATATATTAGCACAAAAAAGCTATACTTTAGTAAGTTAATCTATACTTTCAGAACGGCAATCTCTCCTATTTATCACTCAAAAACAAGCACTTTTGTTCTTAAGCTAGTTTAGCATTTGTGCAATTTGCAAGACACCAGAATAAGATACCTGTCCTCCCCAGAACTTGCACTGCATAGAAAACAGTAATGAAAAATGTTACTGCAACATAGTATTTGAATTAATGCTTAGGTCTATTTTAGAACACACACTGAAATCCTATATAGGGCTTGCTGAACAATGAAGCTGATGAATTCTTTTCTGAAAACATGATAAAAGTTCCAGAGAAAAATGGATTTTTCTTCTTGAATCAGTAGAATATATCTCCAGTATAAAAATATTATATTAAAAAAGGTAGTTATTTCAAACTCAAAAAATTAAAACTGTACCGAAATATCATACATTTAATATTGATTGCATACAACAAAACACTGCAAATAATTTGGGTCTTACTGTAAGTATTTCATATAATCCGCTGATGAAAATATATGAAGATTATTTTCAAGTCAGGTAGCTGACCAGAATTTCCAATATGTCATCTGCAACTAAATACAGGTTTAAATACTGTTTATTTCTCTCTGTCTCCTGACATATTTAGTGTAGGAGTCTGTGTACCTAATGAGACTATAAGCACAGTTAAAAATGAAAAGCTGTTTACATCAACTGTTTTATACCTCCATCTCTTGCTTTATTAATTGTGTAAAGCACAACAAAAATCAATGTGCAGAAGCAGCCAAGTAATTTATCATCTTTGAAGAACAGGCCCTTTTAAACAGAAGTAAGGCACTAAACAGACTGAAGAGCATAGTCCTACCTCTGTCCTGGACTTTAAGCACAAGGTCACTACTGATGAAATGTGGTCTGGCACAAACGACACGTAGCTGAAACAATAAAGTTAACCCTTGCCTCCTGATTGGCAGAACTCAGTTTCGTTGTCAGCTCTTCCTTCATGTTTTCCAGCTGCTGTCTGAGCTGATTCTTATCATCCTCCAAATGCAGTTTCTCCTTCTCAAACTGCTGCTCCAACTCCTTCAGAAACAGGATGGATGGAAGAAATATTAAATACTTGTCATACTGTCATTGCAAAGTATAGGTGTGCCACATGAAAATTGTTCTTAACATTCTTGATCTCAACCAAGAATCACCCTTTCCTTAAACTCATAAAACATGAATATTTATTTCCTGTTACAATGGATGTCTTAATTTTTCTGTTTATTTTATAATACATCCTTGGTTAATCACATACTAAAGGCAAACAAGACTTTCTTCACATTTCATTATCAAAATCATTAAAAGTATTATCTACTTGCATGGTTTTTCAATCTGAATTGACAGAAGTTTTCACTTTTTATAAAATTACACTGATAATGTGCATGTCCTTTCAGCCTATAGCCATCTATTTCCTACACGAAATCCCCACAGAAAATAGTAAATCTTAAAATCCAGAACCACCTTGGAAGTTTTTCAGGCTGTTATAATAAACAAAAAAAAGGCTTACACCATATCTATAACATAAATTTACATAGAACCAAAGGAAATCAACAATTAGTTTTCAAGTTTAACTACATGGAAAGAATCAAGTAACACCTCTGTTTTCATTCAGTCTCTGTGGTGTAACAGTCAAATTCTGAAAGTAACTGTTGAATGAACTGTATTTTTCTTATGTGAGCCTATGCTGTATACATATGTTAGAAACCTTTCTCTTTTTTAACAAAAACTACAAATGTACACTCCAGCTTTACTATTATTCAGAATACCTTTTCAGAAGAACAATTCCTTTCACAAAATACTTTAAAGGAAACATATTAATTTTAAAAACTTTATTTCATATTTCAGTGGAATAAACTACATAATTTATTATACCACAATGTTTTATTGAAGAAAATTAAGGTTGCCAAACAAGATGCTCCAGACTCATGTCATACACCAGTTCAGGGCCTTCTATGCAGCTACAGAGGCTCCTTTATTAACTCCTTTCTAGGGGCTCAGCTGTAATACAAGGCTTAGCATCCATTCAGTGCCTCTGCATAGCCCTGGGCTAAGGTTTCGGAGAAATCAATAATATCTCACAAACAGCTACGAAAATACATAGACCAGAGATGAGACAAAACAAAAAGTACAACTGCAGGTATTGGTAAGATTGTGAAGAAAGAGTTAGGGGGGAGAAAGAGAGCGCTCAACTTTTAAAGAGGAAAAAACAGTCATAAAAAAGTATGAACTTTTAAGGAAAACTGGGGAGCTGCAAGACAGCAATGCAGTGTCATCCAGCTGACTCTAAGAAGCAACAGAGGTCAAGCCTTCCTCATCCAAAAACAGAGACTCCTCAAGTGTTTTGTGGGGAGCATAAGCACATTAAGCCTAGAAACTTGTTAGTTCTAGGACTACATTAGGGTATGCAGTAGGCATAATTTCTGTGTAAACTTCTTGCACAATCCCTTCATGGTGTAAGGTGGACAAAGTGACAAAACAAAGGGTTACACTTTCACTAACACTCTGCTACACAACGTTAACTAACAAGTGCCTGTTTTCTTCACTTGTCCCAGATCAGTCTCCAGGTGGGACAAATGCTCCTTGCTCAATGCAACTTGATCAGTTTGTCTTGCTCACGCTGAAATCTGCTGCCTGCAAAATTCCACTAGTGCTATTTAGACCCTATTCTGATAACAGAGCAATTAGTTCCTTGATGATACTTGTCAGTACAGCTGTGCAGTACTGCAAAATTATTAGCAACTCTATTTTCATAATCCTCCTGATGCCATTTTTACAACTCATTTTATAGATGGAAGAATTGAAGCAAAAAGAAATATTTAAGCTGTTTCTTGAGTCCTACTCTAATTCTGTAGAATTCTCTTCTATTTCATTTTTTTTCAGAACTTTCCAAACACCAGATGCGGTTCCCAGGCTTCCAGTCCTAACAAATCCTCATATCCTCTGTCTCAAGGCTGCTGGTAACCATGCTTCTTCCTCACACTGAATTCAATTCTTTTCTGCATTTAAGCCTTACTGTTTTCTTCTTTGGCTTACTCAAACACAAAACATGTGCTTAGTGAGACAGGTTTGACAGAGGAGCCAGTGAAATCTGATTAAGATTTAAGATCAGTGAAATCTGATTAAGAATTACCCAGATCTTGATCCTAACTTCTTTTCATAGTTAGTTTTCCCCTGTTAAAATCATTTCACATTTGTCACATTTATAGAAGTGTTCTCTACTTCAGCTAGTTTAAAGATTTAAGAAAAAAATATTTTTTGATCCTTTGTTTTATTTTCACATTATTTTAATAACAAGAAAAACAACATTTAGCTATGTCCTAATGTAGTGTCTTTTTGCCTTTCTGGACTGCCTATGAAAATTTTAAATAAATGTTATAATATAATCTTTCACCTCCTTCAGAAGAACTAATCTTGATTGATACACCAACCCTTCTGAATATGGGTCACAAATCCCAGGAAAAAATGACTATACTTGAAAAGACAGTTGCATAAGTTGAGAGTTTCTCTTCTGTATGCAGACAAATGACAGTACATGTGCTTTTTTTTGCAAGAGATTTGTTATTTTAATAAAGGCTAAGCAGCTCCTTCAGAGAGGCCCAGCAGACCTGCACGTAATTCCAAATTAAACTTGCCACAAAACAAAACCATACACTACAAGATTCAAACTGTAACATTTGATTTTTGTAATATATCTGATTACTAAGAAAACACAAACCTACCATCTGCAGTTTCTTCTTATCCTTATTAGCATTACTGTGTGCAGCCTCAATTGCAGTATGGTGTTTCCATGCCAGCTCTTCTAAGGTCTTGGAATGAGCCTCTTTTAACTGTGCAGCCTCTCCTTCCAGTCTTGCTTGCAATTTTACCAGCTCTTTCTCATAATATTCACGTTGTGTCTCCCTTGCTTCATATACTTTCTATAAAATACAGGAAAAGTTGTTAGGGTTAGAAAGTGGTAAAAAAAAAATCTGAACAGTAAGAATAAAAAAATACAAAACTATTACTGATAAATCTACAAAAAATTAACTTCCATATAAAACAAACTGAGCAAACTCTAAGCACTGAGTACATAATTCAATAACCAAAAAGGTAGTTTCAACAGATCCGTGCAAAGCAATATATCCTTACTAAAAATCTACTTTTTCCTCTATTTAATCTGTGAGAACAGCAATCAGGTATCAAGCCCATACAGAATTTCAGTTCAGTATTTTCAAACATGTTTAATGAATTTTCAGCAAATGGCTTTTTAAACTGTTGTTAACCATTTCACATTTATCCTTCCTGAGACACTTTAGATACTAGGCATATACACATGAGGTCATTAATCAAATGAAATTGCTAAAAGATGTCCAAAGCAGTCTGAACAACATCTAATTTGACTTCCCTCTAATCTCACTTTATATTAGTCATTCTATGTTGCTACATGAGATATACTTGAAACATACTGGTCCTAGTCCAGTCATGTCAAACAAAAATTAAAACATTGTTTATTTTTTTTCCTGTGAGAATTCTACATCTTTTGTTTTCATTCAACTAAAGCCAATAAGGTGTTTAACCTTCTCCAATGCCAGAATTTGCTGCCTTTGTCGTTCATCCAAACTCTGTGTTTTGCTTTGTAATAGGTTTCTTTCCTCTTCCAGTTGGGACAATTTTTCCTTTAATCTAGATTTTTCTGATTCCAAATCTCTGATTGTAACTTCTTGAGTCATTTGAGTAGCTTGAAGCATTCCAATGTGACCTAAAAACAAAACAGCTCTTTAAAACCTCACAGCATTGGTTTCATGGAATTGAAGTGCACGTTCATACTCCAGTGACAGAAAAAATACAGTGCAGGCTTGCATATAGACCTCCCTTGTCTTCACTACAATACTTATCTTCCTCCTCTCCACTTCTCTCTTTTTTAGTTTTATAAAATATCCAACAACAATAGAGCACTTGGTGCTGGGACTCCTTTAGTTCCAATTTTCCTGGTTGAAAGTTGCATATTGACTCCCAAGAGAAAGCAGAAGTGGGCAATACTATGAACACTGACAATCTATCTATAGAACTTACCCCACCTAGAACCACATGTTTTTACCCCACAATAAGCTGCACAAAAGAAAGCAGAACAATGACATCTAAAGGTAAAGATGTTATGGTTCTATCAAACTCATAATTTAGCCAGCATGCCAGATGCATAGCTTTAACTGTTGTAAGACTTACAGAATTATGCTTTGTTTATTCTGGAATAGGGGTATGACTAAAAGATGTAACAAAATTCATTCTCTCTATAGTAAAATATGATCTAAAACCTTGCAGGTTAGAGGATTTTTATTTCTTTGTATGTATTTTTAAAAAAACAATCAACCAAAAACCCCCAACTTCAAACTGGACAATATAATCTGTCCTTCACATAACCAGTGGAAAAAGGTTTATGATTTCAGAAACTTTTGTCCTTGTTCCTCCTGATGTATATATCGGTATTATTGAAAATACTACCACTAGGTAACTGACTAAAGCAGTGAAATTCCTGTTATGCTGGGAGAGGTTTTGGAGTGAACAGAAGACTGTTTTGGAAAAGAGAATGCTCCTAGGTTGGTTTGTTCAAAAGAAAGATGAGAGGTATCATTTACTCAGAATAATTTTTTTTTAATTTTTTTTGTAGTAGCAATTTCTAGGTAAGACTTTTTTTTTTCCCCTTCTCATTTTATTATAACCATAAAAAATTACAAATTAGTTGAGTTTTAGTAACAGAGGATGGCTTTAAAATATAAGTTACTAAAAAATAGCTAAGAAAATGGACTTTGTGCTACCATTTCTCACAAGACCAAATCATTGAGACTCATGATTCATTTCCATCTGTGGTAAAAAGCAAGATGTGCCAAAAAGGAGACTGTTTTAGACTTTGTTGTCTATGAACACTGATTTGAAGAAAAGAACAGTAGGACATATAATGAAATTTGGAACTTAAAAATGCTTCAAAATAGTTAGTGTTTTCAAAAAAAATGCACACCTCTACTTGTACTAAGCCCTGAAGAATTCCATGAATAATTTTGGCATTTTTGTTTGTAAAATTAGAAGCTGAAGAGAAAATCTTAAAATCATGGGTATTCTTAAGTTCTGTAACATTTAAAAAAAATCCTTGTTTCAAAAGTTCAGCCATTTAAGAAAGGTATTTTCAAACCCAGAATTTCACAATATAACAAGAAGAAGAATAATAGAAGAATTCTAGCTTTTCAGGAAGTATGTCATGCATATTTTATTGTAAGTGCACACACACACTGATCTAGAGCTTTGGTCCTAACAATACTGCCACACAAAACAGGTTTCCCATTCCTCATGCACTACACGAAAGGTACGAAATGCAGCAGTTTCCTTTCCAGTTGGGAATCTTAGGATAAATGGAAGAAGAATCTATTAATTGCCCAAAATAGACTCCATACAGTGTTCTGAAATTGCAATATGATGAGTAAACACTCTGTATGGTAATTAAGTATGAGAATTCAGTTTCTCTGAGGCAGGATTTTTGACAGTGTGAGCTGAAAATCAGGGAGATGGCAGTGGGCCAGCATCAGAAACCATTTTCAAACAGACTGGCAACCAATTACATCACATGGTGATGGCTTGGTGGCACCACTGTAAACTGGGATTCTGGTTCATGTTGCACAGTGGACATGCTGTAAAACAAAGATGCTGACAGTGCTACTGAGCTTGGCAACAGCAGGACACACTGCCATTTCTGGTAAAGCTAAAAACCTCAGTGCCAGAGGAGACCAGGGCTGGACTCAATCATAGGCTAGTTCATTTGATGCCATCAGTAATACAGAAAAACAGTCTGGATATTTAAGTTGACTTCCACTACATTTAAGGTGGCCTGGTGAACCCCTCACATGCTTCTGCTTAAGGAATGAAACAGTAATGGCTGAAAAATGTATGAGAATAGGGTTATTTTTTCCCCCCAACAGTCTCAGTTCATGAACTTTTCTGAGTGCCTCACAAAATACCCATTTGAGATACTCTTAGCAGCAAGTCTATGCCCTTTAGCTGTTTGCATCCAATTGGACCTTGCAGTCTTGGGCCCCTGCTGGCCACTATATTGTTCAAACCCTGATCAGGGTCAAAGATAAGCCAGTGCCTTTTATTCAGCCCAAGACTCTACCTATCATATAGCTGACCAAGTTCAAGTACTTGGGCCAATTCCCTACCACTGAGCAGTTCATTAGGCAGACAATGCCTAAAGAGGGGAAACAGCCAGATCTGAAACCACTTTTTGTGCCTTTCCACATGCCAACAAGCACAAAGGGGTGAAGAAAACAGCTATAGAGAAAATCTTAAAAGATTTATTATCCGATAAGCTGCAAGAATTCTGACAGTAGGTACAAAGCAAAGTGTCAGCAGAAAAGGCAAGTGAAAAAAGATGGAGAAACAAGCAGTATGTCTCAGTGACTGTGGAGAACAGACACACAGCAGAAGCATTCTGTGTAAGTACACTTCCAAGGCCTGGAAGATACACACAAGCCATTCTAGTAGAACATTCAGACAAATAAACACACAAAAAAAGTCTTAAGTACAATGCATGTGATATCAAAAAAATGCAAAACTGTCAGAAATTTCTATCGAAAACATTAAACAGTCTTTAGGAACTCTAAACCTGCACAAGGCTGAAAGAAAAAGAAAAGGCTAGAATAAAAGGATGAAGTTCATTTCCAGATTAAGTTACTGACATACATACTGGCTTTGAGAACAAGATCAGTGGCCTGCTGCTGTAAGCGCTCTCTAGCAGCTGCGAGCTCGCTTTCCACTTCTTTGTGTTTGCTTAACAATGACATCTCCTCCTCCTTCACATCATCTAGCTGTTTTTGAAGAACCTAGAGGAAACACGTAATACCTATTATCATCATATAGAATCATGTAAATTTAAATGAGCATTATTTTAAAAGGTACAGAAAAGACCTTTCAGCAAACAAGTTTTATTCATACAAAAGCCAAAATAGTGTAATATTACTGGCATATTGATTTTGTGTTTTATGTAATGCCTAAAAATACTTTTGGAAAAACAAGATAGTAAATACATGGCATGACAATAATGCTTAAGAGAAATGTGACAATATTAAAAAAGGTATATGAAAAATAAAAACTATAAAATGGTTCACAGAGTTTAATGGCCAACTGCAGACATCTGGATTCTGGTATCTGAGAGTTTGTCACATTAAAAAATACATTACATATTCACAGCAGTTTATAGTGTTCTTCATTGCAACCTAGAGTGTTTAGTATTGACTCAGATTAAGCTGCACGTGGACATACATAAAATGAGAGATGGGCATTTACTTAAATCAGATATTCCACCGGGATTGGTACTGGAACCAGCGCTTTTTAGCAACTTTCTTGGTGACATGGACAGTGGGACTGAATGCACCCTTAGCAAGCTTGCAGAGGACACCAAGCTGTGGAGCGTTCAATGCGCTGGAAGGAAGGGATGCCATCTAGACAGACCTTGACAGGCCTGAGAGGTGGGTCTGTGCAAACCTCATGAAATTGAACAAGGCCAAATGCAAGGTGCTGCACCTGGGGCGGGGCAATCCCAAGCACAAATACAGGCTGGGTGGAAAATGTTTTGAGACTTGGCCTGAGGAGAAGAACTTGGGGACAAAAAGCTCAATAGAACTTGGCAATGTGCACTCACAGCCCATAAAGCCAACTGTTTCCTGTGCTACCTCAAAAGCAGCATGGCCAGCAGGTGAAGGGAGGTGATTCCACCTCTCTAGTCTGCTTTTTTGAGACCCCACGCGCATGTTTAGGTGTTTCCCCCAACACAAGAAAGATAAACACCTGTTGGAAGAAGTCCAGAGGAGGCCACTAAGTGGCACAAAGCTGTAACACTTCTCCTATGAAGACAGGCCAAAATATTTGGAAATGTTCAACCTGGAGCAGAGAAGGATCTGGGCAGGCCTTCAAGCAGCCTTCCAGTACTGAAAGGGACTTGGAAAGAGACTTGGAAAAGGACTTTTCACAAAGGCATCGAGTGACAGGACAAGGGGGAACGGCCTTAGTCTGAAAGAGGGTAAGTTAGTCTGAAAGAGGGTAGGCTTACACTAGATATTAGGAAGAAATTCTTTCCTGAGCGTGGTGAGGCACTGGAACAGGCTACCCAGGGAGGTTGCAGATGACCCATCCCGGAGGGTGTTCAAAACCAGCCTGGATGGGGCTCTAAGTAAGCTGACTTAGTGGAAGGTGTCCCTGCCCATGGCAGGGGAGTTGGAGCTAGATTATCTTCCAACCCAAACTATTCTGTTTCTTTGATTCTAAACTTTTACAATGCTTTAATGTACTGATTCACAATAGCACATCTTGGATACTGTGGCGATGTGTTCTCAGCCATGCAGGAAGGAAAAAGAAATCTTGCTCTGTTTTGAAAGAAAATACAGATTTCTCATAATTCAAGTTACTGAAACAGTAGATAGTCATTTCAGAAACTAAAGCAGAAAAGAGAACTGGAAAAAACACTGTACAGGACATGGAATGAAACACAGACACCAGATTATGCATTTGATCACCCGATCCACAGCGATGAGAGTAGGACCTGACTTTAAAATCTGCTACCAATACTGTATTGATTCTCCCTATTGCAGAAATGATCAACATACAGTGGGTTTCCTCTTCACTGCAGCTTGCCAGAAACCCACCTCCTCAATGGAGTCAACTGAGAGGCAAAAGTTCTGCTTTGTCAACTGAACAGAATTGGAAATGAACTTTTGGAAGGTCCCCCAGGAAGCTGGAAAAATGTATTCTGAATGTAACATCAGATAAAGGCAGCAAGTCTTCTTTCACTATACCTTACATAAAGAAGAATAGTCCAAAGGATGGGCTGGAATTAGACAGTAAATGAGAAAAGCTCATGTCCATCTTAACTTTACCCAACAATGCTTCCAAAATTACTAGGAGCATCACATTTAAGGCATGCAAGTTAAAAGTAACTAGAAATGCAAAAGACAAGACACTCAAGCTTACCCACAGAAATTCTTCAAACCTCAGCACAGCCACCAAAAAAATAAACAGAATTTCAGAATCTTTTTCTTCAAGTCCAGTATACCCAGTCCTATTTGCTGCTGACCAAAAAAATACCCAGTCTCTGTATTTCTGGGATGTCTTGTCCTTCTTTGGGGATAAGAAACTTTAGTTTGTAAATGTATTTGGTTTGCATGGCAGGGTTTTGTTAGCGTAGAGGATGCTGCAGAGATGGCTCTTACGAGAAAGCTGCTAAAAGCTTCCCGTGTGCCTGACAGAGTCAATGCCAACCAGCTCAAAAACAGACCCATGACTGGCCAAGGCTGAGCCCATCAGCAACAGTGGTGCCACCCCCTGGGATAACAGAATTAAAAGAGAGAAAGAGTTACTGTGCAGAAGCAACTGCAACCAGAGAAGCAAGGAGTGAGAGTATGTGAGAGCAACAGAACTGGAGACCCTGAGATCAGTGAACAAGGAGAGGGAGAAGGTGCTCCAGGTTCTAGAGCAGAGATTCCGCTGCAGCCTGTGACAAAGACTACAGTGAGGCAGGCTGTCCCCTGCAGCCCCTGGAGCACCCCATGTCAAGGCAAGTGGGTGCCCAAAGGAAGTTGTGACCCTGTGGGAAGTCCACACATTGGCCAGGCTCCTGGAAGAACCTGTAGACACATGGAAAGAGGAGTCTGCAGTGGAGCAGACTCCTGGCAGGACTTGTGACCCTGTGGAGGACCCACACTGGACCAGCCTGTTCCTAAAGGATTGCACTCCTTGAAAGAGATCCATGCTGTAACAGTTTGTGAAGAACTACAGCCCATGGGAAGGACTCATGGAGAAGCTGGCGGAAGACTGTCTCCCATGGGAGGGACTCCACACTAGAGCAGGGGAAGAGTGAGAGGAGTTCTCCCTCTGAGGAAGGAGAAGCATCAATGACAATGTGTGATGAACTGACTACAATTCCCTTTCACTATCCCTCTGCCGTGCTGGATGGGGAGGAAGTAGAGAACTGGGAATAAAGTTAAGCCCAGGAAAGGTGAAGGCGGGGGGAAGAAAGTGCTTTCAAGATTTGGGTCTACTTCTCATTACCCTACTCCGATTTGATTTCCTTTTCCCCAACCTGAATTTGTTTTTGCCTGTGATGGTAACTGGTGAGTGATATCCCTCTGTTCTTATTTCGACTCATAAGCCTTTCATTATATTCTCTCTTCCCTGTCCTGAGGAGGGAAGTGATAAAAACAGCTTTGGTGGGCACTTGGTATTCAGCCATTGTTAACCCAACACACTAAATAAAATTGTGTTGGAGTTTAACCAGGTAAGCAGCTAAGTATGACACTGTCGCTTGCTCACGATCTCCAAAGTAGGACAGGGAAGAAAACTGGTAGGGTAAAGAGAGCGGGTTGAGATAAAGACAGTTTAATAAATAAAACAAAAGCCTCACATGCGCAAGCAAAGCAAAACAAACAATTCATTCACCACTTCCCATGGGCAGGGAGATGTTCAGCCATTCCCCAGAAAGCAGGGCCCCCATCATGCATAATGGTGACTTGGGAAGGCAAACACCAGCACTTCAAACACCCCTTCCCTCCTTCTTCTTCCCCCATGCTTATATGCTGAGCATGACACCACATCATATGGAATATCCCTGTGATCAGCTGGGGTCAGCTATCCTGGCTGTGTTCCTTCCCAGCTCTATGTGCACCTCCAGCCTCCTTGTTGGTGGGGTGGGAAGCCAAAAAGGCCTTGACTCTGTGTAAGCACTGCTCAGCAGTAACTAAAATATCCTTGTGTTATCAACACTGTTTCCAGCACAAATCCAAGACACAGCACCCTACAAGTCGCTATGGAGAAAATGAACTCTACCCCAGCCAAAACCAGTAACATACTGAGAATGTGTGCAGTATTTCAGTTACTGCTTGTGAAAACATGTTAATTAAACAAATTAGTTTAAATGTAAATAAATGAAAAAATTTAGAAGAGAATAAGCAAGTATGAGTGACAGAAAATTAAGTTTACACACTCCAATTACCTCTACCTATCAGCCTTATGGAAAGATATCATAAATAGGAAAAGAAAGTCCACAATCATGGGAACAACACACCATCAGTCTCACCTGAACATTGTTTTCTGCTGTACCAAGAGCCACCTGAAGTTTTTGGCATTTTTCCCGTAGACTGGCAGCTTCATCCTGGACCATCTGCAATTCAGTTTTAAGCTTTCCCAGATTCTTCCGTAACATACTTTCCTGGGTTTGAAATTCTTTTCTTAGCTCCACTTCTTTTTCTTTGCAAGCATGTAGACTTTCTGCTGTAAAAAGCTGAGATCTTTTCAAAGAGTCAAGTTCATGTTCATAGAAGGACTGTGCTTTGCTGAGTTTGCCTTCATAGTCCTCAATAAGTTTTTTTCTTTCCAGCCTTAACTCTTCAACTTTACTGTTCAAGTCTTCCAGCTCAAGCCTATGCAATTCTTCTAGTTTTTCTTGCCCCTTACTTAAGGTAGCATTCTGACTCTGATGAGTCTTCAGAAGTTCTTGAATCTCGAGCCTGTGGGCAGCTTTTAAGTCTTCCAGAGCTGTACGCTTGTCCTTCTCATACTGCACTTGCAGTTGTATGAAACTGCGTAGTCTTTCCTCAAATTTCTTTCTGATCTCTTCTACTTCCCTTGACATGGTCACTACACGTTGGACATGCTGAGCTTCTGCACAAAGCTGCATATCTTCAACTCTATCCTTATATGCTTCAAATTCCGTCAAGGCCTGATGTTTCATCTTTTTATGATCTTCTAGAGACTCTTCCAAAACCTGAATCTTTCTCTTGAGATCCATTTCTTCTGCCACTTTACTTTTATACTGCAAGATCTTCTCTCTGGTTTCTGCAAGAATTTGCTGAATTTCTTCTTCATGAGCATCCTTAAGGGCTTGGATAGCTGCTTCATGTTCATCATTTTTGGTGTTCAAAGCATATATTACCTGCAAACATGAAAAAATATATTAGAGAAAACACATTCTGGTTATCAGCTAAATCCTAAGAAGAAACCACCTAAGCACTCTGAAAGTTACTTTGACAATCTGGCTTGTTTCCATCACACACGTAAAACACCAAATGTTATTATGGATGTATGTGCATAAATGCTGTATTAGTAATGATATTCTTATGCATCTTGTAGAATAGTTTTTCTATATTCTTTAAACCCATAATTTCCCTGATGAAAGTTTGCATGTTGTTGCTGTAAATACTACTGTAAAAAAACCACAGTCAACACATTTAAAAAAAACCCAAGATTTATTTAATTAAAAACATAGTCAAAAAAATAATTTGAACAGAGATCTTCTGTTTGAGAATAACACACACAGTATATATCCCAACAAGAAATTAAACTGACACAAAAACCAAGTTTCAAATTCCTCCTTTCCAAATGCTAACTATTGTTAAATATTTCATTTCAGAATATGAAAGAGCATCTAAAATGCAAACGCTGGTTGTTTTGGTTTGTAAGCTTGGTGGTTGCTCAGATACAATTTCACTTTTGACTGCTTATCTAGTAAGCATTCTGTGTAAGTGGATCTCCTAAGGTCTAAGGTCTCTCACTACATAAATTCGCCAACAAACTAAGTCAGCTGAACAGAAAAGTTCAGGGCAGGGCAGCTAATAATCTGGGGAGCCCAGGGAGTTAAGTAGTTCAAGAAGGCTGTGAAAGCAGTAAACCCATCAAATTTCAGTGAAAGTTTTAAGATAACCAGATATATCCTATGGGATATTTCAACTGCACCACAACATAGCAGATCATCCTCTTGGTTTTTAATGAGGAAGTGCGGGCAAGTATGTGTGAATGTAAGAGTGTATGTACGTATCAGTGAATAAGTATTCATGCAATAGGTGATGGAAACATAATCTTTTGTGCTTCAAGAACTCCAGCAAATGTCCCCACCCTTCCCAAATATCTTACCCACAGCAGAGCTATAACACACATCTGAGGAAAAAAAAAAAGTCTTCTGACCCGTATATATTGTATATTTTAAAAATTAACTGGAAGCAACAAAGACGGACAACAAAGAAGCACCAGGAGATTTTTTAAACTTTTTTTTTCTCCATGAAGACAGAACCTAGACCATTCCTCCACTGGCATTCCTCCAGGGCAACAGAGCAAGATGATGCTGACTTGCTCTCAGGAGTGAGAGATATGAAGGAGACTCAAAAATTGCTCTCCTAGCTCTAAGCACAAAGCCTCTATGTTCCAGCTAGAGAAGGTATCAACAGTCAAGTGTTCAGACAAGCAACAAACCTCAAAAGAGTTCTTCTAAGTGAAAAAGCAGATTCAGGATTTTGCCCATGTAATCTAATGTGCTCTGTTTTCTGGTGGTATTTTTCTTTGGTTGGGTTTTGTTTCTCTGTTTTAACAAAAGCCCTAACAGATATGCTAAACCTTATGTCTGAAACAACAAACATATCCCATTCTGCTACCTGTGACACAGAAAGTTTTAGATTAAAATAGAAAAAAAGAAAATAGAAAAATAAAAAAGTTCTGAAACAGTATTAGAGGTAAACAAAAAACTAAACAACCTCATTCAATTTTATATAGCAAGGAAATAACTTAAAATTATTCTAATTCAATTTTTTTTAGTATATGTACATGCTATTTAACGAAAGAGGAAAAAATACAAGTTTTTCATAGCTTTCATAATGGTTCGTAAAAATGCTTTTATCTCTGCAGTCAGCAAGCAGACTTTTGGCTTTTTTCCTCCTCAGATTAAAAAAAACCAAACAAAACAAAACAAACTCCTACTGTGAATGAGCTTCATGGTTCAGAGACTCAAAAAACTCCACCAATAAATTACAAAAAATGACAACAATGTGCAATTCCATTAGCAAAATCACTGCAATGCCCTTCATCCAAGGTTTCGACCTTTTATATTCTCATTGTTTTTGACGATGCCAACAGTACCTTCTGATCACAAAGCTTTCTCCTTCCTCCTGTCAGCAAGGTACAGTCTCAGCTATTGGACCTAATGCTCCATTTGGGTTTTTATCTTGCATGAACAGGCCTTAGTTTACAATGTGGTTTAAAAAGTACTATAAATAGAAATTTCACACTTAGGATCAGGTTATTATAATAAGCACTAGGTCAAATCCCATACTCAAAACAATCCTTGATCCCTGTGTTTGTGCATACAAGTGCCATAATGTTCTTCACTTCAGGCAGTGTTCCAGTCTGAAGTTATGAGTTATGCAGCACTATGATCTGCAGAAAGCATAAATCAAAGTATTTTCAAGGGTGTTATGATTTAGCAGTGGGAACCTCACTGAAAATTCCAAGTGAAAAATAAGTCTATAAGCAATTCCGGATTCAGCAGGTATCTTTAAAATCTCATCATCGACTTGCTCCCTATAAAAAGCACTGAACATCAACAAACTCAATAAGCACCGTTCGTTCCCTAAACGAAGGACAGGAGCATCTTACAGCAAACATAAAAATAAAATAAAATGCATGCAACTGAACATTATGTCATGACATATGTTCTACAGCAGCCTGAATTTCAGCTCTATCAAATTACTATTAATCTCAGTATTTTTAAAGAAATGGAAGAGTTGTATCAGATTTTATCTTTGAGAACTTGATGGGCTTGATGTATTAGCATAGGAACACAGGAAAGAAAGTCTGTATTAATTGAAGGAAAAGCAACTTAACAGCATTTCAATGAAATGAAAGCAGAAATTGAAGTACCTTGGAACAAATTAATACATTTAATGATCCAGCTAAAACAAATAGTTCCTTCTCAAGTAAGCTTCTAAAAACTGAAAAGCAGTTAAAAGGTTGCAACCATTGGGGATAGGTAGACAAAACAAGTTTTGCACACCCTATTTTTAAATGAGAGGATGAGTCACTTGCTAAGCATGCTTGTATTTGCTTTTTAAAATGCTTTAAAAAATACTAGCAGCTTTTTCAGTACAACTGCATAATACTAAGAAGCATAAACTGCTCATTTGAGTAATTCATATTTTTCCAGCTCCACTCTAAATGCATCATAACACATAGCAATTCCTATCAGATGAAAGAAATAGAAATAATCATGTTTTGCTGTATTTTCAGTCAGCATATAATTTCAGAGGTACAGACAGAACCATACACTCTCCAAGGATACTGAGATTGCCCGCTAAAGGCCTTAATACTTTTTACAGAAAACAGTAATAATAATTAACTATTAATAAGAATCTTCGGAAATACTATACACCTTGGACTGAAGAACTACAACAGAGTAAGTCAGTAACAATAACAGTAATAACCTTGTTTATGCCAATAATTACTGGAGTGTTTACTCATAGTCTGTCCAGTAAGGTGAAGCAAGTCAGTCACCCTACTAGCTCTGATGTCTTGCACTACATGGAATACAAACAAAATACGTGTTCCACACTCTTTGTGGCTGAAAGATGACTGAGAAATACTTTTTACTCCAAACCAGATGTTATGGTTTGGAGAGCTGACCACCTCTTGCACGGTCAGCTGCACTTTGATTCCTGCCAGCAATTTAGTCATGGAATGCTTTTCTAATTACAAATGTGTAATTCACCTTAATACTAGCACTGGGTGCCAAATATATTTTGCAGCACGGAAAACCATATTCTATGATTCTGTGAAAATATCTCCAAAAACGTGTGTTGTTCATCATCTCTAATGTTACATGAAAACAAGAGCTGATAGCTGTAAGAAAAAAACATCACTACACATCTTACACGAATATCAACCTTATGACTCTGGTAAACCTTCATTTTAAATGTAAAGAGTGGGTCCCTGGGTCAGAGCACTGTGTTCAGCCTCATTCAGGTGAAGTGGTGTGCTGCTGCCTGAAACACCAGAGCCTCTGGAGACATCACAAGATTTTGCTGATGCTGCCAGCCTATGGAATGAACCACACAAGTACAGTGCCAACAAAGAATTGCCTGTGTACAACCTGCTAATGAGTGGGAAGATGTGAACCAATGGGCCTGACCTACCCTTGCTGTCTGTGGGTAGATAAGAATTGCTACACACATGAAGTAGTAAAATACAATGGGAATCAGTAAAAAGTGCAGCAGAATGCAAACAGAAAAGTAATTCCAGGCATTATAATGAATTAATTTTATGTAGAAATGTATCCTCAATAAAGAGTCCAGAATGATCAATTTTTTTTTTGTTACAATAGCTGTTGCAAAGTAATGTTGCATTACTTTCCCCCTTTCTGGCTTTATCTGTTGACCAAATAACGCTAAATAATGAGATGCATGTTATATTTAAGCATATAAAATTTATATATTATGATCAATAAAAGGTCGATTTAATACAAAATAAATAAAATAACTAATTTAATACCCAGAAAAAGTTTGGTTTATGGGACAAATTTCTTCTCAGTACATTATAAAAATGGAGTAATACAGGAAATACTTCAAAGCTACTTAAATCAGTCTTTCAGAAAAGCTGACCGCAGTCACAGAGTACACTCGTACAAAGGCATTACTACATACAAAGTAGACAGCCAATTATAAAATGTATAGAAAAATAATCCAAACCCCAAAACCTGTGTATGCCCATCTTTCTTCTTTACACCCCCCCCCTTTTTTTTTTTTGTTCCAATTAAAAAAAACACCCCTTCATCTAGAAAGCTCTTTTGTTACCTTATGGAAAATACTGCAAATAGAAGACGCTTTGTTAATCCAAATCTTGGCATTGCTGATAACACAAACAGAAACAAGCCTAGAACTTTAGGCCAGGATTGCTTAGATACCATGGAAAAGGTGGAAGGAAGGTACTTGTTCCTCAGCTATCTGGTTCACTGCAAGTCTTCCTAAATACCTGGGCCAGTTCATTAGGGGCACAGCATCATGAGCAGGGAAGAGACAAATATGGTCTGCATTTGTAAAAGGCGTGTCCCCTGTCAACAGCATCTCCCCAAAATAGCTGGTCTAAAATCCACACTTTCACAGAAAATTTATTATTAAATTATCCTTTATGCTATTCAACAGCCTTCATGTGTTAGCTCAATTTATGACTAAGTAAAATTTAGTATTTTATTCCTTTAGAAACTCTGAAAACAAATATTGAATTATTTTTATTACAGCAACTAGCTTTCCAAAGTAATCTCTAATGACTTGTGTTTACAATTAATTCCTTAGATAACGATGCCATGAAGCTCAGCATAAATTTCAAGAATTGAACATGAGGAGATATCCATTATTACATAACCTTCATCCTTTGAATTAAGACAAATGACAACCATTTTTCATTTTCACACACGTTGCTAAACATTTACACCTAATTTTCCGTCAAAGAGAAGTCTTGGTAAGTCAGAGACCATGCACTGTTCACCAATATCTACGCTGATAACACAGGGGAAAAATTTATTTTGTGTTTCCAGGTTTCCTGATGTTTAATACCAAATACATAAGGCATAAAGCCTCACAGGGGCACATACGCCTACAGATGCTTTCTTCACACTCCTTGAATACCTGTGTTTTTGCTTTCAGAACTGCCAAGTACAGATCAGTATAACATTTAAATACTTGATATACAAGCTTTTCTGTGTTTAGTTTGTTTGTGTATGTCCCACACTGAAATATTAACTCTTAATTATTTGTCTGAAAATCCCACTGGTTTGGAAGATACGCTTGCATTTATAGCCCAGCATATTTACAAATTACAAAGGCCCCTACCTCAAAATTTAATTATCAGAAAAAGGCATGCCACATTCCAATTAACTGTGGTGTAGGAGATGCCCTCACCTGAAGAAGAGATGCAGAGCATGCCTCAGCACAGGGACAGAGTGGTTAGTGTGGCCAATTCAGTCATTCTCTGCGGCATTCTTCCTTTCTACTAGAGTTGTAGAAAGGAACTGTAGAAAGGAACTGTAGAAAGGCTGTTCCAGACAGCCAATGAGAGGCTTTCTGGAAGCTAATAAGGAGCTTTATGTTACTACAGCCTATCTTGGAAATATGCACTTTATCCACATCCAGGAACAGGGATAACTTTTATCAAGCCAACCAGGTAACAGAAATCAAGAGCATGCCAGCAGGTAAAGCTACAGTTACAGAGGACTCTGTAATCTGATTCAACAAGAGGAGCTCATTACTTGCACCTCTTTTTATAGCCCAGTGCACTGACTAACAACATGAAGATGGGGTTCACAAGTTCAGAAGCAGTGCAGTCTGCTGCCGCAGGCCTCAGGGCCAGGACACAAACCCGTGCGATCTTCCAAATGATTTTAGCAATCACTAGAGAACCAAGAAGGAGTTCACCCCATTACAAGGGGGCAAGTGGGCAATCAGGCTATGTTGTTCCTTCTGCTCTAGCAGCTGAGTGTTTCCAAGACTCGGTCTCCCCAGTGAAATACTACCTTTGGGGGGACAAAAGGGGATTTGACAGAGGCATTAGCATGTATGTGAGGCTGACAGAAAGAGCCATTTGGGGGCAACTCCATTCCATTCAGAACAAGGTCTTTGACTGGATGCAGGGCGACCACTGGAGAACATCTGGCATTCTGATATGGTTAGTAGAAAATTCTTATATGGCTATGTTGAATGTGCTCCAGAAAATGGACAAGTGGGGTATTTTCCGCACCCCAACAAATTATAATGGAGCAAAGGAATTTAAAAACTATACTCAGTTTTCTGAGGAACAAAAAAGGGCATATATCCCTTACAAATATTTATCAAAATAAAACAAAAAATAGGAGCCCTTAGATCTAGCTTTTTTCCCATTCAGAAAGCAAGACAGTAATTATGGAAAGCATACAATGTTTGATGGAAGTGAAAAAGAGCGTACTAGCTTTCTGTGGCCAGGTTTTGGCAGCCGGGGGGCTACAGGGGTTGTTTCTGTAAGAAGCTGCTAGAAGCTTCCCCCATGTCCTGCAGAGCCAATGTCATCTGGCTCAAGGATGGATGTGCTGTTGGCCAAGTCCAGTCAATCAGGAATGATAGTAACGCCTCTGGGATAATATATTTAAGAACAAAAAAACCCTTATTGTGCAGATGAAAATTGCAGCCAGAGAAGAGCAGAGGGAGAACACGTGAACAACAAGGTCAGTGGAGAAGGAGGGGGAGGAGCTGCTCCAGGTGCCAGAGATGAAGTTCCCCTGCAGCCCATGCAAGAGACCCCTGCCAGAGCAGACAGATGCCTGAAGGAGGCTGTGATCCTGTGGGAATCCCATGCTGGAGCAAGGTCCTGGCAGGGACCTGCTGACCTGTGGGAAGAAGAGCCCATGCTGGAGCAGTTTTTCCTGGTAGACTTGTGACCCTGTGGGGGACCCACACCGGAGTAGCCTGTGCCTGAAGGATTGCATCCCGTGGAAAAGTGACCCACACTGCAGCAGTTTGTGAAGAACTGTTGCCTGTGGGATGGACTCACGTTGGAGAAGTTTGTGAAGGACTGTGTCCCATGGAGGGATGCCATGGGGAACAGGGGAAGGACTCCTCTCTCTGAGCAGCAGCAGAAACAACAACTGACTGTAACGCCCATTCCCTGTCTCCCTGTGCCACTGGGGGAAGGAAGGCAGAACTTATAAGATGGAAGGAGGTGGGGGGAAGGTGTTTTTAAGACTTATTTTACTTCTCAGTATTCTGCTCTGATTTTGTCAGTAACAAATTTAACTAATATTCCCATTTCGAGTCTGTTTTGCCCATGACAGTGATCGGTGAGTGACCTCTCCCTGTCCTTATCTCAACCCATGAACCTTTCATTATATTTTCTCTCCTCTGTCCAATGGCAGAGGGGAGGGAGACACCAGCTTTAGTGGGTACCTGATGTCCATCCAGGGCCAACACATTACAAAGAGGAAAAATTACTTGACAACATGAAATTTGGATTTTGGGGAACAGGTGGAGCTGTTATTCCTAGTGAATCTAGGAGAAAATAGAAGAGCAGAAAAAATGAGAATAAATGGTAGACACAACACATTAGATACGGCATGCAGACCCTATATCCTGAAAGCTCTTCTAATTTGTTTTTCAGGATGTTCACGGGAAAGTTACTCACAAAACAAACAACTTAAACACTAATGAAATACAAGTTCACTTTATAAAAGTTTTTAGAATAATCATGACCTAGCTAAGGTGTGACTGACAGATACAAG
Organism: Xenops minutus; assembly: GCA_035221455.1. Lineage (NCBI taxonomy): Eukaryota > Metazoa > Chordata > Aves > Passeriformes > Furnariidae > Xenops > Xenops minutus. The sequence goes on along the minus strand of JAWWEE010000105.1, from coordinate 66,092,781 downwards.
GCTGCACCATCCAAATCAGGAAGAATTTCTTTGCTGAAAGGTTGTCAAGCATTGGAATGGGCTGCTCAGGGAATGGTGGAGTCACCATCCCTGGAAGTGTTCAGGAAACAACTGGACATGTGCTGTGTTCTATGTATTCAATCAAAGGTTGGACTCAGTGATCTTTCCCACCTTTAATGATTCTATGACTCTATGCAATACAACCTTCAGAATACCTCCAGCTGAGGCAAAAACTCTGCTACAAAACAAGCAGAAGTGATGTCAAAAAATAAGAAATACAGGTTAAATGGGAAGGGATATATCAAACAAATAGCATAAGACTATGAGATATGGGTTGAATATTCAGTTGGGTAACACCAGACATTACTTCTAATCAGTGGCTAAGATGCCCATTAAAGAATACTGCAGATGGACAGGCTACTGGCCAGATTCAATTTAACTGATTTCCAGGAGTAAGAAATCATAGGATTATCTGCACAAGCTTGAACCAAAACAATTCTTCCAGGAGGAAAAAGCAGACTTGAAGACCTTGACAGAAAGACAAGAAGCAGCTGGAAACAAGTAAAGTGCACCTTTTTGCTATAAGCCAAATTAGAGGAGACATCACCACTAGTGCTTTGTATGACCTGGCACTTAATCCCCTGCTTGGCTACTACACAACATCTATTTCTGAGAGAAATGCTCAGCTGTTCTACACTGCCATTGCTGGCTCTAATGGAGTTACGTAAGTTTACAGAGCTCACCAGTCCAATTCCATACATTCATATTGCACTCTTCTCAAATATAGCTATTTCTAAGCAATATATTACCTCAGTGAGTAAGACATTCAGTTTTATTAACTGCACATAAATTTGCTTTCTGTGCCCAAGTGTAAAACCAACTTGCAGAGTAAGTCACAATAGAGTTTAATCTAAGTTTCGATCTGATTATGACATCAAAAATATTTTCATGATGACAGATTTCAATAGACTATTTTGAAAGAGAAAATAAGTATTTAGGAAAAGCTTCAAAAGTTAGTCAGAATGGGAGCAAATACCAGTGGAAAATAGTTTAAATGCTTTGTAATGGCTTCTTGAAAATCAACATGCATTTGTCAACTCAATCAATACCTGTAAGTCAAGCTAAGTGGTCCTAAACCACACACCTGCTTAACCGGTAAGGAGAGTTCTACCATACAGAAGTTATCAAAATAGTTATTTACAAAGCTTCTCAGAACACTTCAATGCTATGAATTCAAAATGACTTGATTAATCCCAAATCATCAGCACTGTTTCAGAACTACATTACAGAAAAAATAGAGATGCCATATTTCCATTTGTTTTAATTACCTGCTAGCTATAGTAAGCTGCCTCTTTCCTTTTTCAGTTTCTGTACTTAGTATCATCAAATCACACCTTAATGGTCAGTCAAGCCACAGTTAAAGAAGCTGGAATTTTTTTTCCAGGCTCAATCTCATTCAGATATTTCTCTCACTCTCTGTATATTTTTAAAAGGAAAAAATATTTTCTAATTCACCACTGCATACTTTATTCCTTTTCTTAACAAAAAGCAATCCATATTACTCCTTGAAAAAGCATTCAGACAAGAAAAACAGCCTTTTGGTGTAAAATATATGAGAGATGGCACTGAAGAAGTGAGTTTTCTTTAGGAGGATCAAATAGCTTAGAGGATTGACATTCACTGACATTGAAGTGATGAGAACCTAAAAGGATGAAGAGAAGCTGAAATTTTCTGCAAAATGTATTTCGAAAACAAATCCATCACACTTAGAGATTCTCAATTTACAGAAAAGAAACCAATCATATAAAAGGAGTGAGATTAGTCAGTTGATTCCATTTATTGTCTGAAAGCAAAGCTTCAGTTTTTATATTTTCTTCTAAAAATCAATCCTTTTTTTTTGAAAAGGCCACTATAAAAAAGTCTAAAAGTCAAACAACTATATTGACATAAATTATATTTTAAGTCTCCCTTTTTTTTGCTAGACTTGGCTAAATTATTCTTCATACAATCACATCTGTATTTTCATCTACTTTATCTTCATCAAAAAGAAACATTTAAGTCATGTAGCTATTTGTCCTACATACAAAAACAAGTCATAAGACTCAAAATAATCCAAAATCTAAATAATTACTGTCCCATTTCCTTCAAAATCTATTTCTTTGCTTCATCATTCAAGCTGACTTACATTATAATTCAGGACTGAAATCTTACTCTTAAATCTCAATCTATTCCACCTCCAAAACTAACCTCCTATTATCTTTTACCATGTGAAGTGTCATGTTTTTAAATACTTAGTTTTCACTAGATGTTTATGATTAAAAGGTGTCTGGTCACTGACTGATTTTTGATTTCTCCATACATGGTTAGCTAGAAACACATAGCTTTTAAATAACTAAGGATATGCAAGGCAAGTTGTCTTGCTTTTTAAGAAAAAATAATTTTGGTGGAAGTACTCACTAATATTGGGAACCGACTAACTATTTAGAATGAAAGAGATTTGTTTTTTCTTTTATTTCACAAAGGGGGAAAGAAAGGAAGGCAGTGGTGAGAGAGACAGAGAAATAACTGCAAAAATGTAAAATGAAGTATCTCCATTTCTAAACCTGCTCTAGAGGATATCCAAAGCAATATTTCTGAGTGCCATCACCTGAAAATGTCACAAGTACTTTTGGAAAATTGTAAATGAAGTTGACACTAAAGAAAGATGATCTCTTTTCCTCTTAGTTTGCTTGTAAACCTGAAAGCAAGGCACACTCAGCATTATTACCACTCATACATGCTATTCATTCTTACTGATGGGGCCTCAAGTGTTGAGGTGATGAAAGCATTAGCAAAAAGTTTCATGCATTCAGTTTTCCCAAAGAAACAGCAGTACTGTATGACAGGGAAAAGGTTTTCCCAGTTTCCCCTTTCCCATCAAAATAAAGTTCATTTTTGCACTCTGCCTGCAGGTCTTTTCCTCTCAATGCCTGATCTATTTTGAGTTTTATTTCCCCAAGAACTTCTGCAGATTCTATGCAATTCCAGTATCTAGTGGTTTCTCACAGCAGAAGAGAACATGCAGACAAGAATATACTACTTGGCCTCTGTGGAGCAAAGAGGAAAACTTCATCAGTGTTTTGAATAGCAAACAAGTCCATTTCTTGCTCATAATTGTCTCTCTACTTTCCAGGCTTGTTTCAGTGTAGGAAAGGCATGGAGCCTTCCCAACAAGTATGCAGCTATGCAGGAAAGAAACATTAGTGAAAAGCACACACTGCAAGACTCCCAACTTGAAGCTTTAATGATAAATGCTAATTTCCCGGAATGAATAAAGGAAATTCCAAGAAGAACCTTGTTTATTCATGGAATTTTTGACAACTGCAGAACTTGAGTCACTTCCCCAGAAATATCACACTACCTTGAAGCAATTTCTCTTCCCTTCCTCTAGAAAAAAAATTACCCAGATTTTAGCCAAAAAATAAAGTTTATATACAAACTAAGGATTGAGCACTAATTCAGCTTTTTTTTATTATTTAATTTAGGTTAGAGAAGCAAAACCGTAAAGTAAGCAGAAGGTGGCACAGTTTATTTTTGCTCAAATCATACCAGTTGAGAGTCCAAGTTTACTCTAAAAGCCAAGCCCGAGATGAATCTAGGACAAGCCTACAATGGCCTACTGGGACACTTTCCAGTAATCTACAGGTATCTACCATGCGATGGAAAAAATTTGTATTTCCTAGCTACATCTCAGTATTTACACAATACTGGCTATTAGTTTTAACATTTGACACCTGCGACTTAAAGGTTTGACACATTAACTGTTATAGAAACACGACATATACAGAATCACAGAAGGGCTGAAGTTGTACGTTCCATCTGGAAGTCATATGGTTTAACTTCCCTGTGCAAAGAAGGGGCAGCTAGAACAGACTATGCTGGGTCTTGCTTAAGTGGGTTTTGAGTAACTCCAAGGAAGAAGACTCTTCAACCTCTCTGGGCAACCTTTGCCAAAATTTGACCATCCTCACAGCAAAACAAGTGTTTGCTTATGCTTTAGTTTGTACCTATTGCCTTATCTTTTCATGAGACATCACTAAGAATATGCCTGCTCAGTCTTCTTTACTCCCTACCATCTGGTACACACACATTCATAAGATCCCCCTGAGCCTTCTCTTCTCCAGGCTAAACAGTCCCAGCTCTCTGCCTCTCCTAGTATGACAGATGGTCCAGTCCCTTCACCATTCTAGTGGCCTTTTGCTGGACTTAGTCCAGCATGTCCATGTCTCTCTCATACTGGGGAGCCCTAGAACTGGACCCAGCACTCCAGGAGTGTTTCATGGGTGCTGAATAGAGGGGAAGGATCACCTCCTTTGAACTGCTGGTGACGTCCTTTCTAATGCAGTCCAGTATGCCGCTGACCTCCTTTACCAAAGGCACACTGCTGGCCCGTGTTCAACTCGTGGTCTGTCAGGACCCCGGGGCCTTTACTGCTATGCTGCTTTCCAGCCAGTCAATTCAAACCACGTCCTTGCTGTGCTGCCCCAGATGCAGGCCTCCACGTGAGGTTCCTGTCCATGCATTCCTCCAGCCTGTCCAGCTCTGAACGGCAGTACATCCATCTGTTTTATCAAACACACATCCCAGTTTTGTACTGGCTACAAAACTGCTGAGTGTGCATTCCACCTCATCATCCAAGTCACTAACAAAGAGGTTAAACAGTACTGTCCTCATTGTTGGTCTCTAGGGCACACCATTAGTGACCGTTCTCCAGCCGGGCTTCATGCAGCTGACTACAACATATTAAGTCCAGAGTTTCAGTCAGTTTTTGGTCTACCTTAATTTCTACTTGTCTAGCACTCACAGGCACATGACGTAGCAGTGAAGATGTAACCAAGTTTAAATTTCCCTAAAAAGAGTCCCACAAAAAAATACAAATACATCTTTCCTCCTAGTATATAGTCTATCTACTTAAATTTTGTGCAGTTTCTTCCACCATGAGTTTTCTAAACCAATCAGTAAAGAGTAAAAAAAAAAAAAAAAAGATTGTATATTTTTAAGTAGGAAAACTATAGTATCTCCACTAGAGATCTACAAGAAAATTGATGTCCTGGTAAGAGCATACAATTATACTGCTTGGTCTTAAAGCCTCTTTTTTCCATTCACTCCACTAAATACAAGAAGTAGAATATTGAAAACTTAAGTTACCAGTCCAAAATCTGTATTTTCTTACCATGGTCATCCAATCGAATCTAAACTTAATCACTGAAATAATCTGGAGAGCTACACTAGTGAATGTTCTTAAAAAGTTTTCTCATGCAATTGCAATAAAGGCTTTTTCCATTGCTTCTGTTTGGCAGACAGAATACAAGAAGCTTATTTTGACAGTATGTATAATGTAAATGATTTGTCTCTTTTACAATATTTGCTTTATTCCACATAAAATGAGAGACATTAACTCCGACTCTTCCAGCAATTCACTATAGAGAATTCTGTAGATATGACTGTTCAGAATTTTTCACTTCCAACAAAAATTCCCCACAACTGATGGGTCAGTCAAATAAGGAGCTTCATCAAGACTTCAAGTTTTGGCTGCAATGAGCTATCCTAAGAAAAAAATTTGTGATACCTAATATGATAAAGATTATTAAAGGAAAACCAAAAAGTCTTCTTTTTTCAATTGAGCAAATGAGAAAATAGTGGCAATCTTAAATCAAGGAATATATGTAAATCAAACACAAGCAGATTTATGAGAAAAAAAGATTTTTTAAAAAAAATAATAATCACTGAGCACTTGTGTGCAACTTCACATTAAAAAATTAGCTCAAGGCCTCCGGCCTTGAGGTGGGTACAGGTCTGTATCACGCACTTGTCAGCTTTTATATATTCAGTCTCTCAAACAAACATGCCTAGAACCAACTACTACTGCAAAAAAATCTCCGTTTTTCACACAAAAAGGGAAATGAACAAAAAAGAAGCTAAATTGGTGGCATATTGCCAAATATACAATTAGCTAACAGAAAAAATTTAAGAATTTTCTGTGTAACTCATATTCCAAGAACACACTCAGAGAATACTGAGAAATTATGCCAAAGTACATTTTCAGACTACTTTATGTACAAAACAGCTTTCAATACACCAGTTGTAATTTGATATAATTATAAATGAAATAGCATGGAACAATTTAATTTTCAAACTAAAATATTTAGCAGTCAACAGCAAATGTGCTGAAGCCTTCAAAGACTTTTTCAAAGTTGAATTTCAAATTTAGCTAGCAAATACCATTTGTGCTTTGGTTTGTTGGTATTTAACATCACTCTTACACACTAACAACAAGTATCTAGCAATTGATGGAACACAGCTCCCACTACACAGTCAGAAAAGGTTCAAAGGAAGGTGAAAGTTTTTGATATTCAGCCTTCTGTTCTGCTTTTAACAGACTTTCTCCCTAATTCTAATCTATACTTTAAGAGAATTTCCATTGCTTTCTACCTACAGTTTAATGGTTAAAAAGTTTGCATCCAACACAGCTTCCAAAACAAAATCTCATTATAAATAACCTTACACTTTAATGGAAAACATTAAAAATGAAAAAGCTTGATGCATAATGACAGAGCTATGTACATTTAAGAAATATCTCCTTTTACAGATTAAAAGTTAGGCAAGTGCTTGCACTTGACAGTTTGCCATACCGTTTCCATAAAGTTCTTAGTATACCTCCTGTGTTTTGGGCAGTCTTCAATCACAGAACCAGACATAAAATAGACTAGAACTCAATGCAGAGTTTTCAACTAATTCACTGAAGTGCTATAAAATTTGAACATTAACAATTCTGGTGTATGATCAAAGATAAAATCACTCTCAACCTGAATAATGAACATTATGAAAAGAAGCAAAAAGCAGTAATGGACTGATTACTGAAGTAACCCCTTACACTTACCAGGAATTAGATTTCCTTTGTACTCCATTACAAAAAAAAAAAAACAAACCTCAAGGGCCAATATAAGCTAAAGAAACCTAATCACCTGAGTTTCTCAGGCCACATTAAAAAAAGAAAACTGAAGTTTTCAAAGCTTTGGGATCATCTGCAAGGGTTAGCTCCCTAATGAACAGGAATAACATAGGTATTCATTCTTCGTTCAACCAGAAACAACTAGTTCCTCCTGTTACAGACTCATTTGGGATATACTTGCAACCACAAATCAATAGCCTTACTAGGCGAGGTGTAGCAGTACCAACATGCAATCAAACACCCTTTTCAGTTCTGGCATGTTAACCTCTAACAATCAGGTTGTGTCAGAAACAAATATTACAAATCTGTAGCACAGTTAGCTTTGGGCAATTTCCCAAGACATTAAATCTTGAGAAGCATACTGAAGAAAAAAAAATAAAAAAAGATTCAGTGACAGATGTACAAATTCCCCAATCTGCTTCTCTCTGAGAAAGAATCCCATTTACCCTCTAATCACCTATCTGAAATATAGTTGACACATCTGCTATATGATTAAACCTTAAATTCCTGCAAGGAAAACAGGCTAGACCAAAGGGTTACTCTCAAGTTGTGTTTTAGTCTCAGAGCTGCATTTCACTTCAGTTTTATTTCTTAAATACTTGCATATTTGATTTTAGCCTTTCAGGTATATATAAACCTAGGGATCTTCACTCTACAAAACTATTCCATATATAAACAAATTAATTTCTTCTCAGCAGACTGATATTAAGTTCAGAACTTCCCAAAACAAGTAGTAACACCTAAGTGGAGAAAAAAGGTGAAAAACATAGTCAGCTTACAGACCTGTATCACTGGTTTTGATTAATTATCCCAAAAAGTGTTTTTTAAGTACTATGTTGTTTCAAGATGCAATTTCCTCTTGTTTTGCAAGCTAAGATACTGTGGGCAACATCCAGAAATAGAACACATAACTTGAATGAATTTCATGACAAGACAATTGCATTTCCAAGCTTTTAAGATCCTTAAAAGATAAAAATGCAGTTATTTCAGAACAGAATAAACCCAAATATAAATCCTGTAGGAATTAATCAAAGGGTGTTTTTGTATATTTCCTAAGTCAGCTTTAGAAAATCAAATACGAACCCCTCTTTCAGAGTCCCAACAACACGAATGAATTACTGGTGCTCATTCAAATATTCTCAAACATTTCTTAATTTGCTAGCTGACAGAACTCTCTGAAAAAAGCCAGTGCCTGCTTTTATTTTCACTTATTTGCCTTCCCCCAGCCTCACAGGCTTTTAGGAAGACACTACAAAATGCTACGGTGCACACTTTCAGAAAAATAATTCACTGCCCTTACCTTCATAGTATTCAGTGTAATGAATTTATGGCTTGCCACACTGACTATATAAAAGGACTAGGGAATTGTAGTCATCTAAGTTGGGCTTCTAACGAGATCTTGCTAGTAGAGAAGTGTACTGGTTTGCCCAAACCCAGTAAAATTTGGTTGCTGTTGACACCAGCGCCAGTGAAGCCCCGCACTTGGCACCACAGAGAGCGGCAGCTGCCGCCCATGCCCACGGCCAAGGAGCAACACGGGCTAAGAGAACAACTCAACACAGTCCCAACATGCCAACAGGCAAAGCGTCAGACAAGGCTCCCCTTCACAGCAGGAGAGCCTCACAAGTCTTCCACAAGGAGCACATACAGCCTCAGACTTCATTGAAGTATATAGGTCAATCAGCTCTTGTAGATAAACTTCAGGCTACTCTCAATTCTTTGACAAAGCAACTCTGTTTTTATGCTTCCCAGACCAGAGAACTTTCTTGATTTCTTTTTGCATCCTTAAGCAAATTCTTCCTTTTTCTATAAGAATCCATCTTCTATATGTAAGAACAGACAAGGCTAAAATTTAATAGCAAATCTAGAGTCGAAAAGAGCATGTGAGTCAGGACTTTAATTAGTTTTTTTTTAAGGGACCACATTTACAAAAAATTCATATAGGCACATACAGAAGCTACAGTTTATGCTCAGCATGTAACTTTTTTTGATATCCTATAGTGAAGAGGCATGTTGCTTCTGTCTCAATTTTGCCAAATTAACAGTTTTTTGAAAGCAAGAAATTTAGTTCCCCTCAGGACCAGTGAGCATAAGTCCATTAAAAAAAAAGCCAAACAAAACCACACACAAAGAAAAGACAAACAAAACAACAACAATAAAACCCCAACTCAAAACATTTTAAAATTTCCATTAGAGGAAAATAATCTATTACACAAACAGCTTTTTCACAAAAAAAAACAAAACTCCAGCAATCTGAGATTTGAAATCTAGTTTATCCCAGAGTATCAACTCATAGCTATGAAAACGAATGCAACAAACAGAAGCTAAACTTGCTTCAGGCTCTTCACTTATACAGAAGGTGCAGGGACACTCACTAGTGCAGTGCCTGCCCAAACATCTACGGTAAGAATCATGGTCTCTTGCATTATGTATTTGAAGGTAAGACAGAATATCCCTAATACACCAAATTGCCACGTATACCTTTTTCATCCACAGTGTGGTCCATTCACAAGGTGTGAAGCAGAGCATGGAAACAAAGAAAGACAAGACAAGAATCATGGAAGTAGAAAGAATGGCCAAAGAACATTCCCAGGTCAACTCCAAGAGCATGTAAACTGATTTTTCTGTCAAAGTCCAGTCTCAGCATAAAGCAAAAGGACATATACTTTTAAAAGGAAAAAAAAGAGGGGAGGGAAAAAGGTCTGACTGAATTCTATGGCATAGGAATTTAATGGAACTGTAAGACAACATTATAATGTTAGATATAACATAGAAAACTAGTGAACAACTCAACCAAAATAATGGATCGGAAATTTCAAATAAATTTCTACCATTTCATGGCATGAACCCAAATTTTTTTTTTTTTTTTAATAAATAAACTATGTTGATAATATGGGTTAATGTTGAGAAGAAAAACTTACATAGATTTTCAAGGTGTTTCACCTTTTTTGGCCTATAAACATATAACTGATTACTTATTACTACCAGCTACAATAAACTATATTTTAAGTGTGAAACCTAAACTTAAAATCACACAAAGCAGTTAAAATAAAAAAAATCAAGTCCTTTAATATTTATTACAGAAATAATTTTCATGTGTCAAATTTTACAAGGACAGTCATAGAAGATTACTGAAATACATTTTAGTACAACCTATCCAAACACATCAGCATCCTTACTGCAAAATACTAGATCTGAGAAGGCAGCGTCAGACACTCTTTACTAAAAGTTTTACCTTTCCAGTCATGTCTTGAGCAAAAACACTGTTCAATTAAAAATCTTAGGATTACAGCTCACCTGTTTTCTGAACACATTACAATTCAGCTTTCTAGAAATTAAATTTTAAGAAACCGGCTGGAAAGATTACTTTAATCTCACAAAAATGAAAATAAAAAGTAAGTAGTTCTTACATTCAACTCACACTACTTCTTGTACCTGAAAGGTTGGCTTTCATTTAATGGCAGCATCTCGAACAAGAAGGACTTCATGAACTTTTTAACAGTAGCTATTTTTAAAAGCTGTCATTTTGAGCCTAGCCAAGTGTCAACATCAGCAAAAGGTTGTTCTTCCTCCTAGCCTTCTAGATTCAGTTAGAAGAGCCTGACTGAGGAAAGAGAACCAGGTAATATGCATTAAGTAGGACAAGATGGTGAATAGCTGTGGACTGTTTTTGTTTCTTCTGGTTATTTTTGGAACAATGCCTTTGGTTACTGGTATGACATCAGTGATTAGAATACATAGTAGCCTGACTTACTACTGCCACACTTGTATCAGCCAAGAGACATACACATCTGATTTCATAATGTTAGGTTGAGATTCACTGGATTTATTTAACAGTAAGCAAAATATACTGTAGTGACTATTTAAGGTAATGCTCTCCTCCTCAACAGAGTTCAAAGGAGAATAGAGCTTTTACTGGAGAATTGGAAGGGTGAAACAATAATGTCCTTGACAAAATTACTGTTTTTATTAAAGCCAAAGCCTGAGTTCATCAAATGAGATATTGAAACAATTTCAGTGCTTAGAAGCTACTTAAGGTTAGAAGTTGCTGTACCAATTCAATCACTTATGACAAGTGATGCTTCTGCATGTGTATTAGATGCAGTAAGCCTCTAACTGTACTTCTAGACATTAAAAAATAAGGTATGTGTGACCAATAGGTTGCATGACGATACATAATTATTCAAACATACAAACAACACTGTTGCTAAATACAGTTTTACCACGTTTGAAGACATTACAAACCCACTATGTCTAAGATTAAATTGCAATCTATCTTCTTCTAAAGAAGTGGTAAGTCTCATTTTGAAACAACTTTGCACATTCATGGCATTTCAGATACCAACCAAACAAAAAAGGACACAAAAACCCCAAACACCACCACAAAAAATGCACACCTCCCCCAAACACAGACTGTCTTCTGTTGATACACTTTAAGACCTGTCAAATCAAAACTCCTTGCAGAAGTGAGTACTTCAAAGTGCTAATTTACAACTGCACAGAAAGATTAATCTATAAATACCTTGCACAGTTACAGAGTTCAACCATCGATTTCATTTTTCAAATACACATAAAAGCTTTACAGCTTTTTCATCCGAAGGAAAGCATTTCAGTATGACATTAACTCTGAACTGACAAATTATTCATCTTATCTAAATCAAGAAAATTGCAAAAGCCTTCTTTCCTAATGCAGTACTTAGCTGGAAACAGCAGTAACAGCAAACCTCAAAATCAAAATAAATCCAAAATATTTTTTCCATAAGGTTTATATCATCCTATACAAAAAACAACTAAAGGTTGACAGATTTTAAATTTCATGGATGTTGCAATATCAGGTTTCATTTATGACTGCATGTTCTTTCCTCTTTAGTTTTTAGATTGGGACACGTTGATAACATGGAACTTTGTATTAAAATCCATCTTACAAGTTTTTTTTTAAATATCCTCAATGTGCTGATGTATCTTATTTAACAGCTGAAGTACATACCAGAGTAGTTTTCCAGTTCCTTGTAACTCTGTATTAATTAATTGTATCAATGAATAAGAATAAACAAGAGGATATATATAAAAGCATAGAGTGATTTAATCTGGAAAAGATCTTTAAAATCATCAGGTCCAACTGTAAACCTAACACTTCCAAATCCACCACACAACTATGTTCCTAGGTGCCAGGTCATATTATTCATCCTCTTGCCCACTTTATTTGTCGCTTCATATTGATTATTATTTTGGATTACTGCAAAACATGGAGAAAAAACCCTGAAACCAAAATTATCTCAGAGAAGCTGACATATGCACAGGCATAGTAAAGAGGCATTTTAGACTAGTACCTTATGTGAATGTGTGATCAGACAATTCTTCAACAACATCACACTTTCAATTACACACACATACAGAAAAAATATCTTTAAAACACTAAGCTCTCAGCAGCCTCAGAACTCCAACCATTAAACCTGTGTGGGTGGAGAGTAAAGGAATTTCATTTGAGTATTTTTTTTTATATTAAAAGTATTTCATTCTTGTCCTACTTCTTTCTTCTTGATGTCTTGTGATAAAAGATGTAAAGTCATTGACCTAATTCACATGTATCACAACACTGAACTCTAAAATGTACCCATATCAGATTCACATAGAACGTATCAGTCTTACCTCTTAAGTTTGCAATGATCATGAATGGAAGAACCATTTGAGAGACATATGGTCCTGAGGTCTCCTAAGTATCAGAGTAATTAACTTATTTCAATTAGTCCTGATTGGGGAATCACAGCATTAAATAAGAGTTCCCAAATGTCATACCAGGACTGTCAACTTTTTTCTTTTTACCTTTTTTTTTTTAAAAGATGCCTGATCTCATCTTTCAGAGACAAAGAGCATATTAACTAAAACACTCAATTCTGTAATTTTCGTCCTACGAAACACTGCAGGTAAGAAAGACCTCTTCAGGTCTAAATTAGAAGCCACAGCTGCTTTAAAGCAATTCTTAGTACATCAGCTAGCAAGTATTCAGATAGAAACAGTAACTGATGATTTTACTGAGGGTTTGAAGAAGATATTGAGAGCCTGAAAGCACTACTAACTTCTTTGGTCTAAACTAGATAAGATGGTATTAGAGACATGACATTTTTACCTAGTTTCATTTCTGTTGTTTATACCTTAATGGGTACAGAAAAGTTCTCTTCTGTGAATATTCATTGCTAAGACCATAATTACTGCAGAATAAGGACACAGTCAGGACACCATGTGGAAAGAGTCTGACAGGGAAGATGGAGAGACTACACTATAAAAAAATAAAAATCTTAAGATACTTGCTTCAGAAATATTGTGTCTAACTTTCTCAGTTCTAATTTCAGCCTCTCCCACCTTAGAAGACTTAACTCAGCTACGTTTGGAATAATTAACACAAAACAAAATTAAATATCTCCAGAGAAATGTAAATTAATTGAATATCTAGTACTACATTTTCATATCTTTTAGCCATTGAAAACCATTTTTTAATGTAATAACATAACATTTATTTCCACATTACCAGTCAGAAGCATATGAAAAACACTGACATTAAAATATGTACTAAAATCACACCCGCCTCACAATTTCAGTTCTTTTCAAGCAATCCTACAACTGTTAGCAAATACTGGCCTACTGCCAATGTTAACACACATTGGAGAGATGACATAAGGCTGCTTAAAAAGCTAAATCCGAAGTTTTTACAAAACTGTTGATGGCATCAACTACCACATGATGACAGCTGACATCAAAACAGTTCTACTGGGATTTTTGGATTCTCATTTCTTTCCCATTTTTAAGGAAAATTTTTAAAGTTTTCTTATAATCCTATGCACAACGAACCTTCTGCAAGAGGTTTAGTTGTTTTGTTCCCTGAGGCAAAATACTTCCAAATAAAAACTGACAAAGTTTCACTGGAAACATTTTGTGAAGAATTATTAATATAAGCTAAACCTTGCAGCTCTTATTTTCATAGAGCAGCATTCTGCAATAGCTGAGGGAGACCTTTAACCATCCCAAATAAAGAGTACACACAATTAGAAATACAAGTATCTGAATTAAAATTTATCAAATTTGCTCTTTATTTTTTGAAATAATTTACATCCTCCAGGAACTCATTGGGTTTACTACAACATTAATGTCTATTATCTAAGTATGTCTAACATAGGATGACAGAAAGAAAATCAGAGGAGAATTATTTTTTTTTTAAATCAGTTTCCCAAATTTAGACAAGAAATTGTTGGAAGAGTTGAGAATAGAAGTCTCCTCTCAAGACTCCCAATTCTAGTTTTTTGCTTACTCAAGTATGATATGCCTTGGATAACTTTGTTGCCTTAGCCTTTGAACAGAGTGTTTGGAACCCTTCCAGGACTGAGCCATTCAGCTGTAAGCATGTACCAAGGAAAAACCCTGGATATTTGTACAGCTTTTCTTTTTATTAAATAGGCAGAAATTATAACTGTAGGGTGCATGGCACTTACAGACCCTTCTTCCAGAATCATACAATGATTTGGATTGGAAGAGACCTTAAAGATCACCCAGTTCTGACCCCGCTGTCATGGGCAGGGACACCTTTCACTAGACCAGATTGTTCAAAATCCCGTCCAGGGATGGGGCATCCAAACTTCTCTGGGCAACCTGTTTCAGTGCCTCACCACCCTCACAGGAAAGAATTTCTTTCTAATAGCTAATCTAAATCTATCCTCTTTCTATTTAAAGCCATTCCCCTCTGTCTTATCACTATATGCCCTTGTCAAAAGTCCCTCTCTGGTGCTCTTGAAGGCGCCTTTGGAAGGCTGCTAGAGGTTATCCCTGAAGCCTTCTCTTCTGCAGGCTGAAGAACCCCAGCTCTCTCAGCATGTCTTCATAAGAGAGGTGCTCCAGCTCTCTGATAGTCCTTGGGGCCCTCCTCCGGACTTGCTCCAGCAGGTCCATGTCTTTGCTCTGCTGGGGACTCCAGCACTGAACACAGCACTCCAGGTGGGGTCTCAGGAGAGCAAAGAAGAGGGGGAGAATCAATCACCTCCCTCAACCCGTTGGTCACAGTTCTTTTGATGCAGCCCAGGATACTGGGTTGGTTTTCTGGGCTGCAAGAACACCCTGCCAGGTCATACCGAGTTTCTCACCAACACTCCCAAGTTTCTTTCTCTTCAGAGCTGCTCCAGTTCATGCAAAATTTCTGCAACTAATATGATACAACCAAACAAATACTGAAGATTCTCATTTTATAATCCCAGCATGGATTGTGCAGGTATTCCGTAAAGTCAAATATTTATGTTGATGTCACAAAGCTTGCAAAACAGACTCTGCAGACACATTTAGAACATGGATTTCTCAATCACAAATGTTCAAGCTACATATTACATCACAAAAAACCCCAACCCCCCCCCACAAAAAAAAAAAAAAAAAAAAAAGGCAAGCCTGCAACAAAATAAAATGCCAACAAAACCAAGCCATTAGAATTCTTCTGGCAATATTAAAACTAGTGCCATTCTCTGCTATTGATGCAAGCATAGCAGCAACTTGCTTTTTGTTTCTATTCCAGTTGTCTTATGCAAACTAATTAAATATATATGCATATTTTCATCTGCAGCAGGCATAATTCAACACTGCATTGGCACTCCTGCATGCAGTAGTACAAAAGCATATATGCAATCTCATAATCGCAGTTTATTTCTTGTTGGCTTTAATCTTTGTGTCAGATGCTACTTTATCCCAAACTGGTACACAGATCTTTCAAAATGCCTGAAAATAAGGAGCTTATACTGAAGAGAAAGACCTAAAACTGCTTCAGTTACAATTTACTGCAGTCTTTGAACATGACATGAAGTATCATCTTGTTTTTTAAAGCTGCATTTCCAACTACTTGTTTTAACCTCCCCTGTGAATTAAGCACATTAAAGCTAAAACAACTAAGTCTCTCTGGCCCTAAAGTAAAAATATAGTTAAGCACTTCAGAAGTGTTGTTTTTACTGAAATTGATTCGTACCTTATTTCATCTCACTCTGATTCACTGATTAAATCCAGTTATTAAACAAATTTCACCTTTTACTTTGTGTTCCTGTATTGTTTTGACTAAAACATCAGATTCTCTCCAAGTAAAGGAAAAATGTCAGAGTAATTGCAATTTAGGAATTTTACATTTAATTCATGAGTGACCTGCATCTTTTGTGGGGAAAGCATTTTCTTCTGCTCCTACTCACAGCTCATAATACAAACTGTACAAGGATAAGCAAAAATAAACTATTGATTCATACTTCTTGTGTCAGAAAAAAGTTGTCTGGATAACTTAACTGTGTGTATTC
Organism: Xenops minutus; assembly: GCA_035221455.1. Taxonomy (NCBI): domain Eukaryota; kingdom Metazoa; phylum Chordata; class Aves; order Passeriformes; family Furnariidae; genus Xenops; species Xenops minutus. The sequence goes on along the minus strand of JAWWEE010000105.1, from coordinate 66,076,482 downwards.
CTTTAACAATGGATATTTGGATTTCCTTGAACTATACTACATTAGTGAGTCTCTTTTGACCTGGTAAAGGGCCTGACTTCAGGTCTAAATCCAAACAGAGTTAATATATCTTCAAGGCACTGTCCTCTAAGAGTCTGAAGTAACAAACAAAAAAAAAAATCAATAAATGGGGAAAACAGCTGAAAGGTGTGTGAGAAGTATCTTATATATAAGATATTAAACAACTTGAGAAGCACAATTAAGAAGTGGCATTCCTAAAAATAAGTTCCTAAATTACTGAAGGGGAATTTTATACACATATGCTAATAAGCACTCGACAAAGCTAGAACAGCAGAATTTGGTCAAAAGACCTTAATAGAAATATCCTAAAATCTTTTTTGCAACAACTTACTTCAAGAAATCTTCTGCACAGTGAAGTTAATTCTTCTTTGACAGTTAACTTTCATTTCAAGAAATTAAGTATCATATTTATATTTTACCCCTGCAGCCTGAGTCCTTCCTCAAGATTCATTTCTGGAGCCAGCTACCAAATCAGGCTTCAGATTCCAGAGCAGGACAAAAGGTAGATTATACTTTACCCAGAAGTTTCTATACTTCTTTTAAGCCTCTCTTTCTGACAAGTCGAGTAACAAAGAGAAATGTAGCACGTGAGCCCTCTAACTACAAAACTGTCAAAAGGTGTACCTGTACCTCAATGAAATTAATCTTATACAATACTTTTAATCTTAATCTTTAATGTCTTAATTTTACTGTTGCAACAAATGCAATAGAAGTATTTTTATATACATTCTGGTTTATATCTAAAAATACTATTATTCACTCCAGATCTTTACTCAGTGGAAAGATCAGCTGATTTTCCAAGTTTTCTCTCTAAAATTTGAAAACAGAACAGAAACACAAACTAAAACACTGCCAGAATCTGCAAGTCACTAGGAAACACATACAAGATTCCAGCCCTGCAAAAATCTGATTCACTTGTAAACTTGTACAAGCAATAGTTTGCAATTACTTTAAATACAGAAGCAGAAGACAACTCATAGCTTTTATCTGCACTACTCTGAAGTCTTTGAGAGGCCAGACATGCACACAATATATAGAGTTTTAGATGAGTTCAGTATGGGTCCTTAAAAAAATTAAACTGGAAAATTGTATTAAAAAACTTTACTTTCGCTCTTTTCTTGTTTTCCAATACAGAAGTTCAAAATATTTCATCACCATGCGTTTAAATCCTTATTTAACTCACATCCACCTCAAGATATCTGACGCATAATAACTGAAAAGGCACAGGGGACATGCCCAGTGATGTGGAACTCATGGGTATACCCAAATGACTCCACAAGAGAAGTGGAATGCTGTTTCTGAAATAAACCATAAACTGCTGGGTAAATGCCTAGAGAAAGTAAGGGAAGTAGATCAAAGATACACACACAAATTAGTCTTTGAAAGTATTACTTTGCATATGCACTAGGCCTTAAGGTAAGCCTAAGACACATTTATGGGCTCCAGGTGTTTTCTCCACCTTTCAGGGAGCACAAGTCTGCAGCTATACCTTTAATATTTTAATTCGTGATTTGTATTCACATAGAGTAAAACCTAGGAGATTCCTCAGCTTATTTTAATTCAACTTTTCTCCTTACGAAATCAGAATTCCACTGATACTAACACAGAAAGAAACTGGACTCTGAATTCAAAGAGAAAATATCCCTCAGTCATCACTTTTCCAACACATGAAGGTGCACAGTGTGCCATGATAAATACTATTTTTAACTGGTCGATGGTGCATTGACTGTACATAAATATGAACTGTCTCTGCTGTGAGACTGCCAGCAGTCTTCATTCTTAGTTCCAACGAAATGTCACCTTCATCCATTTTAGCATACATTTGAAGAATACTGGCAGTTCCCACAGTGCTTTTAAATTACCTTTTAATGTTTTAGCTGTGTAATTCCTAAATGAAATTACTTCTTACGCTTTTGCTTTAACAAAGAGAATATGCCTCTCATTTCCTATACAATGCTATTCACTTACAGCTTGAGCATCATGCAAGAGATACTACAGCATCAAAGCATTCTTTTAAGTTATTCTAAGTAAATCACAGCTACAGTCACATCTGAAATACGGGGTCTACCAGCCTTACCTGACCTACCTTACAAAAACACCTCGCAGATTGACCCCAGTCTCTATCGAAGATAAAACATTCTAGGCAGGGGATGCCATAATGAAAGCTGTTCAATCAGCAACAGCAGACCAGAGATTTTCTCACGCTTCGCCCACACCATCTAAAGCACTGAAGCTATTACCAGACACCTTAAATAACATCACTTCAGCAAGCATCCCTCGAATTTCTCCATCTGAAGACACTCGGAGAAGGGCTTACAAAACAGCTAGAGGAGAAGCTACAATTTTTACAGAATAAACACCAGCTACCAGCCCAGCATCCAGGGACCCGCTCCCACAGAGCAGGATACCTGGGCGGGATTCGGACCCATCCAGTGGGGTCGGTACTGCGGTACCTCCCGGGAGCGCTCGCCTCCCGCTCCGACGGAGCTCTCCCCGCGGGCACGGCAAACTCCCGGCCCCCGCGGCACAGGGATGCTCCTCAGGGCACCGGGATGCTCCTCAGGGCACCGGGATGCTCCCCGCGGCACCGGGATGCTCCCCGCGGCACCGGGATGCTCCCCGCGGCACCGGGATGCTCCCCGCGGCACCGGGATGCTCCTCGCGGCACCGGGATGCTCCCCGCGGCACCGGGATGCTCCTCGCGGCACCGGGATGCTCCCCGCGGCCAGGCGGCCGCCCAGGGCACTGGGATGCTCCCCGGGGCACGAACGCCGCTGCTTCCCACCCGGATCTGCCAGGGACCCCGAGCGCCAGCGCCGCTCCAGGCCCATCTCTGCCCGTGTGATGACGGCGAGCAGCGAAGGCACACCGCGGAGCAGGAAGGCACCCGGAGGCGGCGGCAGACCCGGCGCGCCCCGCTCACCTTGGTCAGCTGGGCGATCTTCTTGCTCATTTTGAAGTGCAGGTCCGGGCTGTGCTCGGCGCCCAGCCCCGCCGCAGCCGAGCCCGGGCCGAGCTTGGCGGCGCCGGCCGCGGAGCCGCCGCCGTAGCCGTGCTGCGGCTGCTGCCAGCCCATCCCCGGGGT